>CM038682.1:403736839-404225126 GCA_021605205.1 Aegilops longissima
TCATCAGCCCACAGGCAATCCACCACACCACACTGCTTTGGAGTAGGGTATTACACCACAATGGTGGCCCGAACGAGTATAAACCATGTGTCCCTTGTGTTGCTCTTTATGTAGTATAGATCCTTGCGAGGCGACGAGGTGCAGGTAGGTAGGGGGTGAGATCTCCGCGTGCACCCCAGAGTTCGAACCTAGAGGGTCTGCCGGAACCCTAAATCCGACATTTGGTGCTCTAGGTAGGGGTGCAGCGGAATCCGTCTTCCTCCGCCCTGTTCTTGGCCGCCCATCGCATCCATGTCGGACGCTCGTCGGGCCCGCGCCGAGCGTCGGGCCGCTTTCGCCACCCACGTTTCCCAGACGGCCCCCATCGGTGGCCGCCCTCGCCGTTCCCCATTGCCTGCCGTCAACGCCGCCCGCGACCCGGCGAAAGGCGGCAACAAGCATTGTCCCAGCATCCGTGCGTGGCGCGGCGACCGTCTGCTACTCGCCGCTTTCGCCCGGCTGGTTCGCCGTCTCGCGCTCCAGCGCGCCAGAAAACTCGGTCGCGCTCATCGCGGCAAGCGAGCTCTGTGCTACCGTCTGTCGGCAGCGTCCACAAGGTGGCTCGACCGTCGTCGCCGAGCTTCGTCCGTGCCGCGAGGCTCCCCGCGCCGTCCTTCTCCTTGCACCGCGCGCGCCTTGCGGCGATGAAAGCTTCGAGGCGCCTCGGCCGCCTCCCCCTCAACAAGTGCCTTGGCCCCAAAGCGCGTGGTCCCTGGGCGGAACCCACTCCGTCCGGCACCCGGTCAGCAACAAGAGTAGAAGCTGTCAAGAGGTCCCTCGCCCCAAAAGCTGCCAGTGCTCCGGCCACCCGGCCCGTCACGACCCGCGCTCCTGCTCCGGCCGCGCCAAGACCCAGCGCTGCTCGGTGACAGCTCATGGGGACCACAAGACCAATCCCGCCGTCACCAAAAGGCCTCCCGTGGCCCTGCAGGCTGAGGCGCCTTCACCGCCGAGCTTCATGGCGTCGCATGGCCCGGAAAGTTCAAGCCAGACCTGCCTCCTCGCTTCGGCGGCACGGCCGACCACAGTGAGTTCCTCCAGCTCTGAGCTGGGCATCGAAGCACCGCCAGCAGGGACGAGAAGGTCATGGCGAACTGGTTTCCCATGGCGCTCATAGGCGGTGCCCGCACCTGGCTCCTGAACCTGGCTCCTGGCACGATCTCCTCCACAGGGGCCGAGATGCGCACCCGCTTCGCCGCCAACTGCCAAGGCACTTTCGTGACCGGCCTCTGCCCGTGGCGACATACACCGCATCAGCGTAGCCGGAGGAGCCAGTACATCTAAGCGCTTCAACAACGCCGCGCCTCAAGATTCCCAAGGTGATCGAGGAGGCCATCATCTCAACCTTCTCCGGCGGTGTGCGTGGCGTCAAGATGAAGGAGGAGCTGGCGATGCATGAAGACACATGCCGTCCTTGGAGCTGTTCAACTTGGCGACCAAGTGCGCCGGTGAGAATGATGCCTTTCCTCCTCGAGCTGCCGGCTGCAGACCGAGAAGAAGAAGAAGCCCAAGGTCAAGGACGTGAAGCGCAAGGGGGTTGCCGTGCTCTCGGCCGAATTAGACACCAAGCAAAGGCGGGATCAGCTGAGTCCTCCAAGGGCAGCCGATACTGCGTGTACCACGACCTCCACACCCACAACACCAGCAGATGTCAAGAACTCCAAGCCGTGCGAGAAGGGCGAATCGGTCGGCCCCCGACAGCAGTGATCGAGGCTCGACCGAGGAGGAGGAAAAAGCATGGCAGCTGGGAAGCTGCGGCCCTCGCCAAGGGTGGCGCGACCGACCTCGCCCGAGGACGCTGGCGGGATCAGCCTCGCGAGGAAGTGGAGGGATCAGCCTCGGGAGGATCGCCCCAAGGCAGCATGGCCTCCCTCCTCTGCCACGCAGCCAAGGAAAGCGAAGACCATCATCGGGGCCGAGGGGCTGGGGGCTTCCGGGGCAGCAGCGCAATCGCTTGCATCTGGGCGGAGCTCAAGCCCCAGCCTCCAGCGCATCTTCAAGCAGTTCGCCCAAGAAGTGAATGCAGTCCCAAGCTCGAAGCCACTCGCCCTCTTAGGTGGTCGGCATGCGCCATCACGTTCAGCTTAGCGGATCAGCTCAAGTCTTGACCACGGCGAGTCCTCTCGATGCTTTGTTCCCCAATCATCGACAGCGTGCAAGTCACCGGGACCCTCGCCGATGGCGGGCGGGGCTCAATGTCTGTCGTAGAGACATTCAACAATCTCCAAGTGCCTTATGATCAGCTTCAGCCAACCAAGCCTTTCTCGAGTCACCGATGGCTCCACAGTTCGATTAGGCAGGTCCGCCTCCCTGTCATCTTGAGGCGCGCTACAACTTCCGCACCGAGCTCGCCGACTTCGACGCCGCCCACATTACTTTGCCATACCATGCCATCCTCGGGTACCCAGCTCGGCCAAATTCATGGCCGTGACTCATCACGGCTACAACGTCCTCAAGATGCCGGAAGCGGCGAGTCATCCACAGTGCCTTGTCAAGAGAGGGCGCGGTGTGCTCCTGGAGCATGCTTTTCAAGCAGCGTCACTTGAGGACCAGATCGCGAGGCGGGAGGCTCCCAGGCTGCTCCCAAGAAGAAGACATCGCTGGCCTGGCCCCTCGGGGTCGCGCTGTTCGAGGCACCTCATGCAGCCATAGGAAGGCGCGGCGCCCTCCTCGAGCAAGGCTCGGGGCTCTCTCTGGAGGCCACCCGACCTTGCTAAGATCATGAGGAGGTGCTTGGGCACCACTTGGGCGTGTTTCAAAGCACGTTCCCTCGGGAAGGAGGCGAGGCAAGGAGGCCAAACCCTCGGGGAGTTCGTCGGCCCGGATCATTCGGGGCTGCGAGTCAAGAGTCATGAGTGGCAGCCGCGCTTACCGCCGTAGCTCCCCATCCGAGGCGAGATGGTGGGCTGCAGCGTGCATCGACATACTAGGGCTCAGCCGAGCCGCCTCTCAGGAGAGCCTCGGCCCTCGCGCGTGGGGTGTTGTGAAGGTCCACCCCACAGCTACGTTCGCCACGCCTTATGGTTTGCGAGAGCAGCGGCTGCCCTGCGCCGGCGCCTCATAGGGAGCATCACAGGCTCAAGAGGCCAGGCGTTCCGCAGTCTGGCGGAGCTGGAGATGGTCGCGAGGAGCCACCAGCTCCTCCGGGCCTCCGAGCTCCTAGGCACTGGGGCTCGTAAAGATCGTCTTCCGCAGCCCACGGCGTCCGATGCCCAGCATCGCCGTCTTCAACATTGTCGGTGACATCCTTGAGTTTCATTTTCAGGTGGGGGCGCCCCGAGGGCTGCATCATTCCCAGGCAGCGTGGGTCCGTCCTGCGGCGTGTATCCCCTTAGTTCATGTTCTAGCTTACTTTATTGGGGAGCCCCTGGCGGAATCATCACCAAGCCACTCGGGCGGACCTGGCGGCATGTACCCCTCTTGCGTTTATTGGTGCGTGCGTTTGACCCATCATGATTGTTATTTGGTGCACATCCACGGCACCTTCTTCTTCATGTCGGCGCTTGCGGTTAAAGGGGGTACTGAGCATCGCGACTCATGGGCTCCTCTTGGCTCTCGGCCCTCACCCTCTGGCCTTGTCCACGACATAGCGACACAGCATACCGCGGCGACTCAGACCGCTCGAGGCGGGACCGGGGCGTGGAAGTGTCGACATCTAACCAAATCTGTAGGAACACATCACAAGTTAAGGCCCAATGCGGCGCAACCGCCTTGGTAGGGCCCGTGAGTCCAGCGCGGCTCCGGGTGCCCGATACACCTCGTCGAGCCCTACCGTGCCGATACGTGTCGAGTGGGGCTGTACCTGCGCCGAGGCTCCTCGGAGGAGCCCCTCCACCTGTGGAAGCACCATGCTCCGGCTGGCTGGCGACATTGCCGAGGCGGCTATGCCCGTCACATCTGAGCGCTATGCTCGGGCTGGTGATAAACAAGCGAGGGTGGCCCTTGGCGCATCAACCTCGGGGAGCCGAGGCTCGGTGTCGGCCTCCTCGCGCCTCCCCTCGGGAGTGCCAGCGAGGGCTGGGCGCGAGGCTACGCCTAAGTCACGCCCGAGAGCCGCGCCACCCAGCCGGGCCCCTTGGGCCTGGTTCGCCTGCGTCCCTCCCGAGAGGAGCCAAGGTGCGAAGGCCGTCGAGCGTCAAGGGTACTCCTAAGCATCGCGACTCGAGAACCTAGCTGGTCACGTAGCCACTCACCCCTTAGTTCGAAGGCTAGCGGAGGTTGAGGTATCTTGAGGGCGGGCTCTGAGGCGTAGAATGGTAAATTCACCCATACATCTCACCTCCCTACTTGCATTACGTGAGCCAAGGGGACTCACGAGCATCGTGACTCAAGAGCCTAACATCACGTAGCCCCTCACCCTTGGTCCCGTCTGGTTTCGGTCGGGGCTAGCGGCTGAGGTATCTTGTGAGGCAGGCTCTGCGGCGTAGAACATAAGCAAGTAGGAAGGAAAAGCGCAAATCTCAAAGGAATTCAAAAGCAAATATTACAGTCCATAACTATTTTCCTGGCATGGCATGAGGTTCGCGCCTCCACGAGGCATGATGCATGTTCAGAGGCTGAAAGCAGGGCGGGGAGCCACAAAGGTCACTTGTTGGCAGCACCGTCGCTGGTGGCGGAGGCTGTCTTTGGGCGGGTTCGCCTCGTGAAGCCTCGGGATCGGCAGCGCCTCGCTTGGCTTGGTCTTTGAAGGCCGAACCGCCGTGAGCCTCCTTTCGACCCTTCCGCAGCACGGGCTCCAGCAGGCTGTCGAGGTCGGCGTCCGAGAGTCGCGAGTGGGCGTGGAGTGAGATCGGCGTCGGTAGCTACAAAAACGGGACCGCAGCGCCTCGGCCTCGGCCGTGGGGCCAAGGCCAAGGTGACATCTTCAAGGGCGTGGACCAGGAAGGGAAGCAGCTTGGCAGGGCCGTCCTTGGCGCCGGCGAGCGGGCTTTCCAGGTTGCTGCCGTAAAGCGACCTCAGCATGGTGCGAGCCTTCGCCTCCAG
Source organism: Aegilops longissima (assembly GCA_021605205.1). Classification (NCBI taxonomy): domain Eukaryota; kingdom Viridiplantae; phylum Streptophyta; class Magnoliopsida; order Poales; family Poaceae; genus Aegilops; species Aegilops longissima. The sequence continues at coordinate 403,741,862 of CM038682.1, forward strand.
CTCCGATATGGCCACGTGGTCCTCGGCGAGGACCCGCTCCTTGCCGTCCAGCTCGATCCTCTTTGCCTCCAACTCCTGCTCCAATGCACCCAGGCAGTCACGGCGCCGGTCAAGCTTGGCATCCCGGTCCTTGGCGGCTGCCTCATGAGCTTTCATGTCTTCCTCCTTCTCTTGGTGGACGCGGGCCTCCTTGGCAAGCTGGTCGCGCAGGCCCTGCAGCTCGCTCTCCAGCGCCTTGCAGCGACCTCGGACATCGGCTACCTCCTCCAAAGCGGCGTCATAGCGGCCTTTGCCCCAGGGCGGCCTGTTTCTCCTCGTCTGGCCGTCCATGGCCTGAACCAGCGCCGCTTCGTATCAGCTGTCGAGGCGAACCCAGCGGAGGCCAGCACCAGCGCCCGGCCTGGCGAGGTTGGCGCCTAGAAGATCTTGCAGCGGCTGGTCGATTCAGCGGCGGCACGATCGGGACGATGAAAGAGTCGGAGATAGCAGTTGGCGGAGTAGAAGGAAGGGCGGCAGCGTAATCACATCATCATGAGGCGGGACCTTCTGCGCCTCGGCAGCTGCAGCGGTGGCATCGAGCAAGAGATACCTCGGGAGTCGCTTGGGCCCGCGAGGCTGAGCTTCGCCCGGCTAGCTCCGCCGAGGCCTCGCGAGATGACCGGGCAGGAGAGGCCGTGTCTTGCCGTCGCCTTCTTTTCGCGACGGGCGCTGCCCAGGGCGAAGCCTCGAGCTCCCTTCAACTTCTTCGCCGCAGGCGCCAGCCTAGCTGTCACATCCTAGCTAGTCCATGCATTAGTGTGTGCATCATGTTTAACTTTCATCTAAAATTTGAATTGGGAAGGACAGAACCCCCAGAACCCCTTTTGATTCCAACTAGGGTTTACTAAAATTATTTCAATGAACCTGAAATGCCCTTCTAAAATGCTCATCACCTTTGCTTTGGTTCAGAGCCTCTGCCAAAAGTGGTGCACAATTTTCTAGGTCATCCTAAGGTCTTTGAATTAAATCATAAGCATTTGAGTTTGGGCATTTAAAATTATATAAAATATTGCAAATGCCCAAATATTCCCAAACAAAAATGTTTCATGTTGGAAATATTCCATCTATGGACCAGGAGCAGTTTGGTGAATTTAGGAGCTGTTTTAGTATTTTTAAAAAACTCCACAAATTACAGAAAATTAGAAAAAGAAAAACAGAATGAAAACCTTACAGGCGCCTACCAACCGGCCCTGCCCGGCCCAGCCAACCGCTTGGCCATGTGGCTGCGTAAGCTTGGCAGAGCGAGCAGGCAGAGTGCTCGGCGAGAGCACCGCATGCATACGCACCTGGTCGCCGCCTCGCCGCTCCCCTCACCGAGAGCATGCGCGAGATCAATCTCTCTCTCTCCCCGAGCCCTCGGACATCTCTCCTCCTCCCGGCTCCTCCCTTGGCGCTCCCCGCCATAGCCCGCCACGGCAACCACTTGCCGTCGCCGTGTCGCGCTCCCGTCGTCAGTGCTCCTCCCGTTGTGGCTAGGAGCTCCGCCGCCCTCCTCTTCGTCGAGCTAGCGAGCCCAGCAGCTTCGCGTGGCGAAACCCTTGCACCGACCTTGCCCGGCCCAGCCGTCGCGGAGTTCCCCTTCCAGCGCCGCCGTCGCATCGGCCGTCCCGACCGCACGAGTGCTTCCCAGAGTGCCCGTGAGCCTAGCTATCCCCCTCCTTTCCTCTCTCGCTCCCGAGCCGTGTAGTGACCGCCGTGGCTCAACCGCACCCGCCCCCCAGCGGAGGCGTCGCCGGCGTGCTCCCGGCCATCCACCGACCACCACTCGGTGTCTGCGCACTCACCACACGTAGCATCTAACCCCACTACTCCGCGCTTCACGCTGGCGTAGCTCGAGTTCGTCTTCGCCCGAACTCCGGCGGCCCTAGGTCGTCGCGGCGCCGATTCGGCCGCCCGAGCTCAACTAACTCCACCAAAAGCTGCGGCTTGTTCCCAGCTCCACCTAGATGCCCTCCGCGGCTCGTTTGGTTCTTGAAATGACCAAAACCACTTCCGCCGCCCGCGTGCGGCTCGCCCGGCTGACTAATCGCCGGTGTAGCCGACTTTGACTTTGACCACGGGTGGGCCTGGTTGACTCTGTTGAGTCTATGGCAGGTGGGGCCCATACATTAACTAATTAGGATTAGTTTTAATTAAATTTTAGCTAAACTAATTATCTTTGACATCGGGACCCATCGGTGAGGTTTGACACTGGGCGTCTCCGTTGACTATGACATCACCACGGCGTATTCTTGTGCGATGAAATAAATTCTTGGAATTATTTTGTTATAGGAAATTCGAATATAGTTCAAACTTCAAAAATTCATAGAAATTAATCGTAACTCCAAATGCAAAGATCTATATATGAAAATGATCAGAAAAATCCATTCTACCCATTGGTACAGGTTTCATGCATGATAAAATAAGTTAACCTTGCTGTTTAATAAGAATAAGATAATACACCTTTATGGCTATGTTAAATGAGCTAGCATTTGAATCTTTGATTCAAATGAGTTCATCCTTTTGTTCGATTTGCATTAGGCCAACACATCCATATTGCCATGTCATAGCATGCATCATATTGTTGCATATTGCCATGTGTGTTTATTTTGGTATGTCTTTCGTGATAGGTTACGCCTCAGGATAATCCGAATATCAAATGCGAAGGCGGTATCCTCGACCACTCCATCGAGCAAGCAACCCATTGATCATTCGATACAAACCCATGTTCTTGCTACATTCTCGTTTACTGCATTAAGACAACGATTCAAACTGTTGTGTGCTGCGGTAGTTGAACCCACTTCCTTTGCATGTTCATTGCCACGGTAACTAGATGAAACCCACTAGTATGTGTAGGAGTTGATTGAGCCATGTTTGTGATTTCTACCATGATATGCTTGCTATGCTTAGAGTTGTGTCAGGTCGGCTCATCGGGATGATGAAGCTGGAGTGAAAGGTTGTGTCGGTTCGAGTGAAAGTGTTGAACACGTTTTGGTAAAGGTATCGATGAGAGGCCATGTAGGAGTACATGGTGGGTTGTTTCATTGAAGCCGTCCCTAGGCTGAGATCGTGTGTGTGATTTAAGACTTAGCTACTACCACGCATTGGGATCCTTAATTGACCCTCTCGACTTATTAACCACTCTTGTCCTCGGTCAAGGAGTTGCAAGTTGTTTACGGTGTTTGTAGCATCTTTGGGGCCGCATAGCATGACCTTAGGGGTGGGTTGTGTTGCGGTAGGCACGTGGCCGATGTGCCGATTACGCCCGTTTGGTGTCTCGGGAACCCTGCACACATCGTTCGGGGCTGTATGGAAACCTCGGCGGACTCCTGCGGATGGAACCCGAATAGGCGATAAACTGGACTCGAGACTTCGTGTGTTTAGTCGGTCGTGGCCGACACCCGTTGGGCTTCGCTTGAAGGTTGCAGTACATGTCGTGTAAGCGGCGGTAAGTGGTGAGCATGTGTGAAGAAGTACACCCTGCAGGGTATAAACTATTGAATAGCGCGTCATGATAAGGACTACTTGGTCACCTATCGGTTCATAGACAAGTAAATGGATACTACTAAAAGCCTCAAGATAAGTGTGAGTACCATGGATGGCCCTCTCGTGGGTTGGCGAGAGAGGATCCACAGTGGAGTATTGTGATGGTGATTAGTAGACTGGGTAATGCGACAAATGCTTTTCAAGTGGTGTCACGTGGGATAGCTTAGCCAAGAGTCAAAGCGGCTTCTGCAAATAACTCCACCACCTTCTTGAGAATGTGCATGTATGATAGGATTACGTGGTAAGACTTCTTTGAGTACCTCCGTACTCATGTTTGGTTAATTAATGTTTTGGGGCGACAACACTGCCCCCTCAGATGGGTTTTATGTAGACCTTGACATCGGCAGTGAACTAGCCACCCGGTGGTGATCCAAGGCTTGTGATGGGCCCTTTGTAGATAGAAAGGCTTCAACAAGCTTTCTTTCTTTCTAGAGTCGTACTCGAGACTAGTTTGCTTCGCATGTGCTTGTATGTTTGTATGACTTGAGTGTTGGGTCATGTGACCCCTACGTATGGATATGTTATGTATGGCTCCTCGGGCCTCTTAAATAAAGTACTTTGAGTTGTAGAGTTTTGTTGTGATGCCATGATGTATGTACTCATATCGGGCATATTAGTGTATGATTGAAATGCTTGGTATGGTGGGATCCGACAAACTAGTTGTTTATCCTTGGCAGCCTCTCATATGGGGAAATGTAGTCTTGCGCTTACGGCGATAGTAGTCCGCTTCTGACCGGTTCACGAGTCCTGCTAACCCAGCACTCTGCTTGGACACTTGGTGGCGGCATGTGTTTCGCCGTTCCTATATACATCCCTTGAAATGTCCGCGGTGATATTGAGTCCTTCCTAGCACTGCTACAGCCGGGATACGGAGTCTGTTAGCCAGTGCTACAGCCAATTCATCGTTGATGACCGACATGCTCGATGTGATTCATGTATACTGTCCCCATGGGTTAAGCGCGCTTTGGGTTCACGACTAGCCATGTCGGCCGGGTTCTTTGTCCGCGTGGATGCTAGCGACACAATCATATCGTGAGCCAAAAGCGTAAGCGGTCCGGGCCATGGTATGGCGACACCGGTGGGAATACCGTGCGTGAGGCCGCAAAGTGATATGAGGTGTTACCGGCTAGGTCGATGTGACTTGGAATCGGGGTCCTGACAGCGTTATGATGTATGTACTCATATCGGGCATATTGCGTGTATGATTGAAATGCTTGGTATGAATGGGATCCGAAAAACTAGTTGTTTATCCTTGGCAGCCTCTCATATGGGAAATGTAGTCTTGTGCTTACGGCGATAGTAGTCGCTACTGACCGGTTCACGAGTCACGCTAGCCCAGCACTCTTGCTTGGACACTTGGTGGCGGCATGTGTTTCGCCGTTCCTATATACATCCCTTGAAATGTCGCGCGGTGATATTGAGTCTGCCTAGCCTGCTACAGCCGGGATACGGAGTCTGTTAACCCGTGCTACAGCCGAATTCATCGTTGATGACCGACATGCTCGATGTGATTCATGTATGCTGTCCCCATGGGTTAAGCGCCGCTTTGGGTTCACGACTAGCCATGTCGGCCGGGTTCTTTGTCATGTGGATGCTAGCGACACTATCATATCGTGAGCCAAAAGCGCAAGCGGTCCCGGGCCATGGTAAAGGCGACACCGTGGGAATACCGTGCGTGAGGCCGCAAAGTGATATGAGGTGTTACCGGCTAGGTCGATGTGACTTGGAATCGGGGTCTGACAGCGTTGGCATCGAGCGGGGCTGCCTATAGGTTAAGCTAAGCCAAAGCTGGTCGATGTTGAGTCTGGAAATGCTTTAGTTATATGTGGGGAATTGCATGTGGGAGGAGCGTAAGGCTCTTTTTACTCCTTTACCTTATGCCCTCGATCTGAGTCATCCTCTTCTCATTCTCGTGGGTATAGGACTAGGCTGTCTTCTCTCTATCGAGTTCACGTGTTACTAATCCATAGTAACTTATAGGATTGTTGGTTACATCCTCGATTCAGTTTCTACTACTTTTTAGTATGCTTTCAGTTGAACGGAACCTTGATATGATGTTGTTGAGTGGCTTTGCAATCTGATTATGAATGTCTCAAATCTGTTTTGAGCATTTCTGAGATGTTATCTGCCCGATTTTCCTAGAAATTATAATGTCTTTGCATTGTGGCTGTGCTTTCGGATGGCCACCGTCCCCGAGAACCAAGTGGTTAAATCGACCCGTGCATTGGTGTGTGGTCACACGGCAATGTTAGTTTGAGTAATGGTCGAGACCGGTTACCGATGGTATCTGAATATACCGTCGAGGAGCAGTTTAGAATTTTAATCAAAGCCAATATCGTGCGCGGTCAGGATATATCCATCTTATCCAGACTCTTGAACGCTCCTTTGTTCTTATGGACTTGGGATCACTATTGGGATATGCATGCAGGATGCAGCCTATTCAATGATGACAATTATTGAGCGAGAACTGCCTTCTTGCAACACCGATTTCCGCTACATGCGGCATCCCTCCACAGGCGCATGGTTACCTTGAGGTATGTACAGCGATGCATCCCATGAGGACTCACTCCTCCGCACCACTCTTGAGATCTTTGGAAGACAAGGACCGTGAAAACCGGGCCTTGCGTATGGAAACTCTTTAATGCCCGTTCGATCCTTTGGGCTACTCGACTCGGTTTGCACCTACCGTGCAAGGCGGATACATGGACATGAGGACTTGTACCTGTGTGGGCTGGTCTGCGGACTTTATGGAGTGGCGTGGTAGGAGGCATCACTCCTCCTCGTGGACCTCGTCTGCGCCGTTTGTTGGACCACGGCCACATCCAGTCCCTATGGTCCATAAGCTCCACAGGATAAATCATTTCCGGATGATCATGTTCCACTTCTAGGCTTGGGTGGTGACTTCTATGAGGACTACTACGGGCTATGCGAGTTAGTAGTAGTATCCCTAGTATTGTAATAGTTGTATTTCCACCGTCTGCGCGATATATGACTTAGTGTGTATCATTAGGAAGTGTAGAAAAATAATGTATAGGAGTGGGAATGCTTGGATGAGATGTAGCGCCTTTCACTATAGTTGTACTCCGTCGGGTTTGTACTAAACTATGAATGGTGTGTATGACCGTTGGTATATATATGGCAGTTTTTATATTACCATGTCATACGGATGAACATATCTGCATTCCGAGTTATCCATTACATTCCGCACTTCCTTGCTAAATTCTGCCATCCTGGTTTAAACCGTTGTTTTGTTTTCAAGGATGGTCAACACCATAACAATCCTGCTGCTCCGGAGCAAGGAGAAGCCAGCGCAGCTAGGAATGTAAATCTGCCTCAACGCCATCTTTGGCGAGGTTATGTTGGGCGGAACACAACAAGCGTGAGACCAATACGCTTCACAGGCGGATTGAGCAAAACACCGCCGCCAGCCAAGAAATGATCGGTGTCACTCAATGACTTTGTCAAGCTGTATCCACGAAGTTCAAGTATTCCGTTGAGCCTCTCGGCGGATGATTGGCCGCAGCATCACCCACAAGCTACGTTACGCCAGCGTGGCTGAAGCTGATAAAGTTACCTTTGCGCTTATCACCTCGAAGGCCCTCCTACCCTTTGGTGGGAGAATTATGAGCTATCGTCGGTTGGACAAATTACTACTTGGGCTGAATTCGATGCGCTTTCGTGAGCATCACATCCGGAAGGTCTCATGGATCGTAAGAGGAGGAATTCTGCAATTTCACCCAGGGTAGATTGTTGTGGATACTTACGGCCGTGTGTTTGGGAATTTAGCGTTATGCTCTGAAGAGGTTTCTCTGGCGCCAAGAAGCGGCAAGGTTCCGCAAGGGACTTAGCCCGAGCTTCGCCGTGATCTTCGTCTGCGCAGTGCACTTCCTTTCGAAGTTAGTCAACAAGGCTATCGGTCTGGCTGGACGATCGACTTTGAAGCTTCACGCAAGCACTCCGTGACTCGGTTCTTCATCCGGCTCTGGATCCCGAAGCGCGGGTTTGGATTCAAATCTGCTCTCTGCCACCGAGTTCACCCGAGGCCATCCTTTGAGGCGCCTCGCCCCAACCAGCGATATACACGCCCAAGACTTATGGGCCCCTTGCTAATGTTGCTCACGCCCCAATATGTTAACTTGCTTCAAGTGTGGAGGCAGGCCACTACATCCGTGAGTGTCCCCAGAACAACCCGGTCGGATCGGAAAATCATTGGCCGTGGTAAGCCGGCGGGAAAGGTGCTCTATGCTAAACCAGCTGCCACTACTGTTGGCCACGTCAACTATGTTTCAGTGAGAAACCTATGAGGATCCCAGCGTCGTTCTCGATGCGCTCCTTGTTAATTGTCATCCGACATTTGTTCTTTTTGATCTTTGGAGCATCTTATTCATTTATTTAAAGAGCTATGCTTGATTGCACAACACCACATTACGTGACATGCACACCTCCATGGAAATTCAGACTCCTGGTTCTAGATGGCAAACCTCTAGAATAAGTCATGGAATGAAATTCTTGTCGACAGATTAGTCTTTCTTGCATATTTAATAGCTCTCAAGTCCTCGGACGAAACATCATCTTGGGTATGGACTGGATGTCGACCCATTACGCTAAGATTGATTGTTCTACTAGAACTGTTCAACTCACCCATCCTTGGGCAAGGCAGTTAATGTTTTAGCCCGAGTGTCGGCGTCGGCTTTACTCCTAAATGCCAACCCCTTCCGGACCTCGAAGATATTCCGATGATCATGATTTTCCGGATGTCTTTCGGAAGAAGCGCGGTGTCCCACGGCGGGGATGTCGAGTTAAGTGATAGATCTTGTTACGAACCGTCCCAATCTCTAGAAGACCTTATAAGATGGCACCCCTAGGACTAGCGAACTTAGAAACAACTCGATGAGTCCTTGCAAAGGGTTTCATCCGTCCTAGTTCATCTCCATGGGCTTGCCCGTCCTCTTCGTCAAGAAGAAGAATGGAGCGGATCGGATGGTTGTGGATTATCGACACATCAATTTGGTCACTATCAAGAACAAGTATCCGCTCCCGGGATCAGCGATCGTATGATCAGCTCGCTGGATCCTCGATCTTTTCAAAGGTGGATTTGAGGTTGGGCTACCATCAAATCAAAATCGAGAACAGGGACATTCCTAAAACAGCCTTTGTTACTCGTTATGACCAATCTGAGTACACCGTCATATCCCGGATTAACCAATGCTCCGGCCACTTTCTCTCGGTTAATGAACTCAATCTTCATGGAGTATTTGGATAAATTAGTAAGTGGTATACCTCGATGATATACTCATCTACTCAAGAATGAGGAAGAACATGCCGAACATCTAAGGCTAGTATTGATGAAACTTGAGAGCACCGCCTTTATGCCAAATTCTCTAAGTGTGAATTCTGGTTGCAGTGACCTATCTAGGCCATGTAATCTACGGTAAGGGCATTGCTGTCAATCGGCGAGTTCAAGCCGTCCTTGATTGGACTCCACCTGAATCGGTCAAGCAAGTTGGAGTTTCCTTGGTTTAGCGAGCTATTGCCGCTTAAATCGAGAATTTCTCTAAAGTTGCTAAACCTCTAACGAACTCCTCAAGAAAGATAAGTTGAATGGGCGCCACAGTCTGAGTTCAGCTTTGAGGAACTGAAAAGGCGCTGACATCTGCTCCGTACTTGTTCCACAGATTTTTCTAAGGACTTTATTATCTATTGTGGCGCCTCGCGACAAGGACTAGGTTGCATACTCATGCAAGATCGTCATGTGATTGCCTACGCTTCTCGACAGTTGTGTCCACATGAGGATAACTATCCCACACACAATCTAGAGCTTGCAGCAGTGGTCCATGCACTAAAAACCTGGCGACATTACCTTCTTGGTAATCGTTGCGAAATCTACACTGATCACCAAAGTCTGAAATACATCTTCACCCAGCGGTTTGGATCTCGGGCAAAGGCGTTGGTTCGAGTTGATTACAGATTACGACTTAGGAATATCTTACACACGAGCAAAGCCAATGTCATGGCTGGCGCACTAAGTCATAAATCTTATTGTAACAATCTGATGTTACAACAAAGTCAACCATTTCTCCACGAGGAATTTCGTAAGCTTAATCTTCACATTGCTCCTCGAGGATTCCTTTCCACCCTAGTGGCGAAACCTAACCTTACGGATCGAATCATAGTTGCTCAGCAGTATGATAGAGGAATATCTCGGATCCAGGAGAACATTGCCGGTAGAGCTGCTAAGTGTTTCTCCATAGATGAATGAGGTGTTGTCTTCTTTGAGAACCACTTGGTGGTTCCCAGAAACAACAGCTACGACAATGATCATAAGGAAGCTCATGACTCTCCTCTCACCATTCATCCCGGTAGTACTAAAATGTATCAAGACCTCGCCGGAGGTTTTGGTGGACTAGGATGAAGAGAGAAATTGCTCAATACATTGCTAGCTGCGGCGTCGTAAATCGAGTTAAGCAGAACATCAACGACTTCTTTGGTACCCTTCAACCTTTGGAAATTCCTGAATGGAAATGGGATAAAATCGGTATGGATTTCATTACGGTTTCCCAGGACCAAGAGAGGAATAATCCTATCTTCGTTGTCGTCGATCGTCTTTCCAAAGTAGCCCACTTCCTACCCGTTTGTGAGAGTATAACCGCTAGCCAGCTAGCTGATTTGTACATCTCTCGAATAGTGTCTCTTCATGGTGTTCCATTGGAGATTAATTCAGACCGTGGAAGTCTCTTCACCTCTCGATTTTGGGAAAGTTTCCAAAATGCTATGGGAACTCGTCTCTCTTTTAGCACCGCATTCCATCCTCAATCAAGTGGTCAAGTAGAACGAGTCAATCAAATCCTAGAGGATATGCTTGAGCTTCATCATCTCTTCGGCATGAATTGGGAGAAATGCCTTCCATTCGAGTTAAGCTTATAACAATAGTTATCAAGCTAGCTTGGGCAAAAGCTCCTTCGAAGTTCTTTATGGGCGGAAATGTGAGCGCCTCTTAACTGGTCGAAACCGGGAGAGACAACTCTTTGGCTTGGATATGATCCGGGGCCTTGAGAAGAAGCAGGTTCGCGTTATTAAGTGAAAATTGAAAACAACCCAATCTCGTCAAAAGAGCCAATATGACCGCAAGCATAAGCCTATGGCTTATGAAATTGGCGAAAGGCTTACCTTGGGTTACTCCTTTGAAGGAACCCATCGATTCGGTATCAAAGGCAAGTTGGCTCCTCGTTACATTGGACCCTTTTGCATTCTTGCCAAGCGAGGAGAGTTGCCTACCAATTGGAACTACCTCTGCATCTATCCAGAGTCCATGATGTCTTCCACGTTTCCCAACTCAGGCGTTGTGTAACACCCTGGATGTAAACTTCCCCTTTTTGGGCAATATATCAATTTGACCTCATCCAATTCTTGTGGGTTCTTGTCATGCTTGGCCTCTTTGGTTTGGTTATGTTGGGTTTTCCTTTTCTTGTTTTGCTTCTTTTGCCTTATTGCATTTGTGCCTCTTGTCATCTTGCATGCCCTTCTTGTCATGTGATTGTGGTGTTCCCTTGCATGTCATGTGGTTGTGGTTTTCCCTTGCATGTCATGTGGTTGCATGTGCCATTCCTATTTGCATTACCATCTCCTCCTTCCCTCTACTTCTTCCTTTTTCAAATGCCATATATTCCCTCTTTTAATTAATGTTCATCTTCTCCTAAAAATCATGCTCTTTGCATTAAAACTCCACCCAAATAATCTCCTCATTTGAAGTTGTTATGGTTAGGTTCAAAAATGGCACAAGTTTGAAATATTTCCAAACTTGCATTATTTTCTACCTCTAAAATGTCCATTATAATTTATTTAAATTGTGGAGAATTCCAGGAGTGTGGGGATATTTTCCTTTCACTCTAAATCTTTTCCTTTCTTTCTGCACTTTCTTTCTCTTCCTTTTATTTTTTAAAAGGAAAAGAAAAAGAGAGCAGCAGCAGCGAGCAGCCCAACTAGCCCCTCTCTACATGGGCTCCGGTCTCCCGAGCCGGCCCAACTCTCCCCAACTCTCCCCAGCAGCCCCGCAGCCCAGGGAGCAGGCGCGCCAGCCCGCTTTCCTCTCCCTGCCTTCGCGCACCCATCGCCGCTCTTACCCCCGCTAGTCCCCTTCCACGTGGCAGCGTCGGCCCCGCCTGGCAATGACCGACCCGTGCTTCTCACCCACCTTTCCCTCTCCTCTCGCCGCGCCATGGGGACCCCGAGCACGGAGAGCACGAGCTCGTCCTCGTCGCCTAGCCCCCTACTTATCCCTCTCCTCATCGGACCGAACCCTAGGGTTCCCTCTCCCTCTCGCCGCGCGCCGCCGGTGAAAATCCACCAAGATCGCCGCCCGCTTTCGGTCCGGCGCATCTGAGGCGCGCCGCGTCGCCAGGCGTGCTCTCCGCCACCCCAACCTTCCGCACCGTGTCCAACGTCTTCCTCGTCGTCGACTCGTCCACGGCGTCGACTCTGAGGGCCGGGCGCCAAGTTCGTCGGCGCCTGTACTGTCTTCCTCTCGGTCGGGTTCGGCGGATCTTGAGCTCGATCTCGTCGCCGTCGGCCCGTCTCCGTCGCCGATTCTTTGTCCTAGGGTAAGAGGTATACCCCTTCCTCCTGCTCCTTCTTGTCGCCGTTGGATCTCCGTAGAGTAGGGTCCGTGTCGTGTCTTTGTCGCGCCGGCGTGCTCGGCGTGCTTTCGTAGGTTTTGGCTTGAGTCGTTTTGGCGGCGTGTATGCCGCTAGCCCGCTTCGGGTTTGCCCTCCTTGTTCCGTGGAGTTCCTCGTGCGTGCCGTCGTGTCCGAAGCGCGAGCTCCCTGTATGGCGCGTTGCCTCGCCCGGCCGCGCGCGTCCGTTCTTTTGGGTCGGCCTGGCGGTGTTGGTCAAGTGAGCAGCGTCTGGTTCCTACGGATCCCTTCCTTAGCGAGCTGGTTGACTCCCGCTCTACCATGGCGACACAGGTTCGAACCCAGTAGCGCCCTCCCCCTTTTGTTTTTCGGTTTTCGCTGTCCTCGGTCGCCTCTTCTGCAGCATAGTATTAGAGGCGAGGCCTTTTCCTCTGTCGTGCCGCCCGCTGGCCAGTGGTAGCGGGGAGGTTTCCACAGGGAGACCGGGTTGAATCCCCACAGGGCTGTTTTCTCCCCCCTTTTTATTTCCATTTAGCCTCTGTCTCTATGACAGTGGGGTCTTCCTGTCAGCCTCAGCGCCTCCCCATATGCATATTTTTTTCTTTTATCCCACGTTTCCATTTCCAGCATTGTCTCTTTTCTGTTTTAGGCAAGTCCAAATCTGGACATTTCCAAATCTGGAAATTGCCAATTCTGTCAACTTCCATATTAGGCAGGTTTTAACTTAATGCTTTTGTGATGATTTTTCTACTGCAACCCTAACATATTATATATGTTTTTGGGGTAGAAAAATCCCACCAACTCAGTGGTGGCAATAGTTTTTGCATTTGAGCAAGTTTGTGATCATGTCTTTTGCATCATGGATATGTGTTGTCTTTCATGGGCATATTTATTTGAATCTTGCTATGAGGTAGTTTGCACACATGCATGGTTTTGTTCATCATGTTGTTATCGTAGGTTTCTCACCATTCTTGTTTTGCCGTCATATCCAACCCGTGCATCCGTTTCGGTGATCTCTATATCGATTTCTAACGAAATCATCTCATCTTTCGATGGCATGCTTGGTTTGCCAAGATGATGCCTAGTCTTTCATTACCTTCGGGCGCACATAAGCATTGCATATCCCATCATGCATATCATGTCATGTTTTGCATCATGTTGATTGTGCATTGCACCGTGATTTATTGTGGTTCCTTGTTTTGTTGTTGCTTTGGGTAGGCGGGAGGCGAGTGCGTGAGCGAGGAACTTGTTGAGAACGTTTTGAGGATCAAGCTTTTGACAACTCTGAGAACATTGCGGGCAAGATGATCATACCCTCGAAATCACTTCTATCTTTGCTATGCTAGTTGCTCGCTCTTTTGCTATGCCTATCTGCGATGCCTACCACTTGCTATGTCATGCCACCCATATTGCCATGTCAGCCCTAACCATCTTTTCCTAGCAAACCGTTGATTGGCTATGTTACCGCTTCGCTCAGCCCTCTTATAGCGTTGTTAGTTGCAGGTGAAGCTGAAGTTTGTTCCTTGTTGGAACATGGAGATGTTGTTCCTTTTTGGAACATGTTTACTTGTTGGGGATATCACAATATATAAATATATCTGCTATGTTTAACACATCTATATACTTGGTAAAGGGTGGAAGGCTCGGCCTTATGCAGTGTTTTGTTCCTCTTGCCACCTAGTTTCCGTCATACGGTGTTATGTTCCTTGATTTTGCGTTCCTTACGGTTGGGTGATTTATGGGACCCCTTGACAGTTCGCTTTGAATAAGACTCGTCGGCAAAGGCCCAACATTGGTTTTACCATTTGCCACCTAAGCCTTTTCCCCGGGTTTCGCGAGCCGAGGTCATCTTTATTTAACCCCGGACGGTGCTCCTTGACGCTGGCCCAAACTCAACCGCTTCTTGAGCCACCTTAGGGCAACTTGAGGGTTGGTTTTACTCGTGCTGTCTCATCTGGATGTGCCACGAGCGAGATATGTGCAGCTCCTATCGGGTTTGTCGGCTGTCGGGTGGCTTTGCTGGTCTTGTTTTATTCTTTGTCGAAATGTCTTGTAGTCCGGGATTCGAGATTGATCGGGTCTTCGGTAGAAGAATAATCCTTAGTTGACCGTGAGAGCTTATAATGGGCTAAGTTGGGACACCCTGCGGGTAATATCTTTGAAAGCCGTGCCCGCGGTTATGAGGCAGATGGGAATTTGTTAATGTCGGTTGTAGAAAACCTAAAGATGACCTCAATTAAAATACACATCAACGCGTGTGTTACCGTGATGGTCTCTTCTCGTGGTCAGGGAAGTGAACTGATGTTGGAGTTATGTCGGCGTAAGTAGTTCAGGATCACTTCTTGATCAATACTAGTTTCACGACCGTGCTTTGCTTCTCTTCTCGCTCTCTTTTGCGAAGTAGCCACCATATATGCTAGTAAACTTGCTGCAGCTCCACTTTACTACTCGTCCTTCCTATTAGCTTAAATAGTCTTGATCTCGCGGGTGTGAGATTGCTGAGTCCCGTGACTCACGAGATACTTCAAACACGATTGCGAGGTTCCGATGAGGCGGTCAGGTGATTCCACGAGCTCAAGTGGGAGTTCGACGAGGCGTGGTCGTTACTATGTGTCGTTTCGGATGATCGATAGTGGTGCCCGGTTGGGGCGATTCGGGGATCTGTGTTAGCATTTGGGGTATCTTCTTTTATTTTGGTTCCGTGGTCGGACCTTGAGTGTACTACGAATGATGTATGTTTAATTATGTCTTTGTGTGGCGTGGCGATTGTAAGCCAACTATGTATCTCTTTCCTTATTTATTACATGGGTTGTGTGAAGATTACCTCACTTGCGACATTGCTTTCAATGCGGTTATGCCTCTAAGTCGTGCCTCGACACGTGGGAGATATAACCGCGCCGAGGCGTTACAAGTTGGTAATCGAGCCTTCCCGACTTAGGAGCCCCTACTAGATTGTTTCTTGGCGTTGTTGAGTCTAGAATGGAAAATGTTTTGAGTCTTAGGATTATATATATCGGAGTAGGATTCTTTTACTCCTCGGTCCTTGACCTTGGTGAGGTCTCTGACGTAGAGTTTTGACTCTTCTCTTCTCAAATTTCACTAAAATTTTTTTAGGATCACGTGGGTATCTTGGAATCGTTCGATGGTTTTGTGGCGAGAACATTGTTCTTGGTGCCTCGACATTTAGGGGTTGTGGCGGTGTCCGGGGAGTTGAGCTCCGGGTGTTGTCGTCACAATTTTATCGTTGCGATTCTGGAATACGAGTTTTGCCGACATCGAAATCTCTTTTGTGCAGTTGTTGGTGAGATAACCACGATAGCCCGATCTTGTGGCGAGTCTTGGGAATATTGCCATGACTTGTATAACGGATGTTTTTGAAGGTCGAGTACCACGATTTCGAGGATTTCTTGGTTATGTGTTGACGGATGGATCTGTTGGATCTAGGTATTGTTAGTTTGGGTGATATATTTTGTGTCCCTGTATCCCCAACACCAGATTGCATAACGAGAAAGTTTGGGAGTTTATAGGTGGGAATTCTAGTAGCTTACGGGATATTCTTTCCGACGGATGTATGATTTGAGATTGGGGTTCAACGTCTAGTGGTCCGCCCATTCACGGTCGATTCTGATGGTCGCGAGGCGTCTTAAAGAATCCTTGGCTATGCTGATTCGGGGCGTCTTGTTAGTCATTCGTGGCGTCCGCTATCGTCGTGTCCGTGTGGGCCCCACCACGAACACTTTGGCGAAATCTCTATCATGTGTTTGTTCGGCTCATTCTAGAAGCCAACCTTTTGTTTTCGATTATGATATTGAATTGTTTCTCGAGACGGATGTTGTTTCCATATCTTTATCTAAGTGGCTTCTCACTTTAGTGGGCGTGTGATGATTAACTTTGGAATTCATTCGTTCATTCTTGTTGAATGTTTATTGTGAAGACTATATGTTGCAATTTCTATCCGTTGATTCTACTTATCATTTTGTCTATCAAAGGACTAACGGATGTCACCCTCTTGAGGATGGCTCCATGTAGCGTCTGAATCCGGATCGCAATGATGGGGATCGATCGAATCCTCCACCTCCACCTCCACCTCCGCCTCGGAGGCACGGCAAGCTATCATGGCAGCCACCAATGCCAATGCTCGAGATGATTTTGCAGCTCTTGCAAGAAGCGTACTCGAGGGGCAAGGCAATCAAGGCAATCAAGGTCAAGGCAACAATCAGCCACACTTTGCTACTCTCGATCGGTTTCTCGCTAATCGGCGAAGTCTTTCGGTTTACGTGTTGAGGCAGCGAGCGCGATGATTGGTTAGTGGACATCTGCAAGCACTTTGGTAGTAGCAATGTCGGACACGAGGACTTTGTCAAGTTTGCATCGTTTCAACTCAAGGATCAAGCTGCTTGAGTGGTTCCGACAATACAAAGATTCGAGAGGAGGCGTGTCATTACAGGATGAGTTCGCCGTGATTTCGAGCTCATCACATCCGAAGAGTGTTGTTGAGAGCAAGCGTGAGGAGTTCCGCAATCTCAAGCAAGGCACCTTGTGCATCTATCAATACAATATCCAGTTCGAGCTTCGCTTCGTTTTGCTAAGCAAGATGTTCACGATGAAAGGAGTATGATCTATCGATTCGAGGCGGTGCGAGGAAGATCTGCAATTACCTCTTGTCTGTTTGAGCGGATAAGTATGATGATTTCTACAACATGGCTCTCAAGCAAGAAGCGGCTCAGCTCAAATCGAGGCTTCTAAGAAGAGAATCGGGGATGCAGATTCAGTCCTCCTCGTCCTCTCAAGTGGCAGCCAAGCAGCGAAGTTTTATCTGCCCCCTCCTCCGTTCCGTCGGCCTTACCGTGAGAAGAACTCAGGTGGCGTGGATCTTCCCACCCACCCAACCCAAGCTATCGAGAACAAGTCTAATTCTCAAGCTCCAAGGTCAAGTGCTCCTTACCACCGTCCGCTTTACGAGGTCACTTGCAACAAGTGTCGTGAAGGGTCACTATCTTGAACAAGTGCTTCAACGAGGCGTCTTCCGCCTCCTCCTCTGTGAAATCTTCAAGCAATGCGGTGGTCAAGCATAATCCAAAGTTTGCCAAGGTCAATATGATGAATGCAGCTCAAGCGGAGAGTCTTGATGTGTTAATGGGTAATCTCTCGATTAATGATATTCTGCAAAAGTCTTATTTGATCTTTGGTGCATCGCATTCTTTCATGTCATATCCTTTTGCATGAAGCACAATTTTGATCTGAGGCTCTACCTCAAGCTATGCAAGTTGTTTCTCCGGCGGCGTTTGAGATCTACCATGTTGGTTCGAATGTCGGTATCAAGATGGGCGATTATAGATTTCTGGCTAAACCAATTGTTCTTGGTGACTCGGATATTGATCTTATTCTCGGAATGGGTGGCTTTATCGGCACAAAGCTCAGATTGATTGTGCTGCGGGGAAATTCAATTGACTCATTCTTCTAATGATGTGATCATCTATGCCTCTCGTGATGAAACTATTCGGTTGTTTTCTCTCAATGAGAAGGCGAATTGAATGCCATCTCTCGATTCGATCGTTTGTGAGTACCAAGATGTCTTTCGGAAGAGCTTCGGGTATGCCTCCTCATCGGCCGATTGAGTTCGTTATCGATCTTGAGCACAGCCTTGAACCCGTTTGCAAGCGTCCATACAAGCTTGGACTGATGAGCTGAGGAATTGAAGAAGCAGCTCGATGAACAAGGCGTCTGGGTTTGATCGGACGAGTTCATCTCCTTGGGGTTGTGGTGTTCTTTTTGTCCGGAAGAAGGATGGCGCGGACCGACTTTGCGTCGATTACCGTCCATTGAATAAGAAGACAATCAAGAACAAGTATCCACTTCCCAACATCAATGAGCTTTTCGAGCAACTCAAAGGTGCTACGGTGTTCTCTAAGCTTGACCTTCGTATGGGGTATCATCAGATTC
This sequence comes from Aegilops longissima, assembly GCA_021605205.1. Lineage (NCBI taxonomy): Eukaryota > Viridiplantae > Streptophyta > Magnoliopsida > Poales > Poaceae > Aegilops > Aegilops longissima. The sequence continues at coordinate 403,759,999 of CM038682.1, forward strand.
GCATTACGTGAACAAGATATTCCCAAGACAGCATTGAGAACAAGCTTTGGTTCTTATGAATATCTTGTCATGTCTTTCGGCCTCGTCAATGCTCCTCCAACTTTCTCTCGGATGATGAACTTCATATTCAATCCTTACACCAATGAATTCGTCTTGGTCTATCTTGATGATATCTTGGTCTTCTCCAAGAATAAGAAGGATCATGCCAAACATTTGCGATTGGTGCTAGACAAGCTCGAGAGTACCAATTCTATGCTAAGTTCTCCAAATGTGAATTCGGCTTGATGAAGTGCTTTATCTTGGTCATATCATCTCTGCCAAGGGCATCGCTGTTGATCCAGAAGGTGTCCGCAATTGTGAATTGGGAACCTCCTCGAATGTCAAGCAGCTCCATGACTTTCTTGGTCTTGCAAGCTATTGCGAAGATTCGTTGAGAACTTCTCCAAGATTGCAAAGCCTCTTTCCAACCTCCTCGAAGCGGTGAAGTATATACGGTCTCCAGAGTGTGGCGTTGCTTTCAATACCCTCAAAGAGAAACTCGTCACAGCTCTGTTACGACTCCTCTGATGAATCCAAGCCATATGAAGTTTTACGTGATGCTTCTCTTCAAGGTCTCGGTCTGTGTTAATGCAAGAGAAGAGAGTTGTGGCTTATACATCTCGCGATTGAAGCCCAGCGAGAAGAACTACCCCACTCACGATCTTGAGTTGGCGGCGATTGTCCATGCTTTGATTACTTGGAGACATCTCTTGTTGGGAAGGAAAGTGGACATTTTCACTGATCACAAGAGTCTCAAGTACATCTTCACTCAGCCTAACCTCAACCTCGAGGCGGACTCGATGGGTGAAATGATTCAAGAGTACAACCCAAGTATTGAGTATACTCGGGCAAAGCCAATGTCATTGCAGATGCTTTGAGCAGGAAAGCTTCTGCAGCAGTCTAATCCTCAAGCCCTTTCAGCGGATCTCTGTGAATCTTTCCATAAGCTGAATCTTCAAGTTGTTCCTCAAGGCTTTCTTGCCAACCTCATAGTCTCTCCTACTTTGGAAGATCAGATTCGTGAGGCTCAACTTCGGATACCATGGTGAAGAAAGTGAAGCGTGGTATCGACAAGGGCATTCCAAGTACAAGTGCTTCGCGTTGATGACAAAGACACTCTGTTCTTTGAGGACGGATTATGGTTCCTAAGGGTGATCTGCGAAAAGTCATTATGAGCAGGGCTCACAATTCGCTTCTATCCATTCATCACGGAAATGCGAAGATGTACCATGACCTCAAGCAGTCATATTGGTGGACTCGAATGAAGCGAGAATTGCTCAATTCGTGAATGAGTGTGATGTCTGCGGAAGAGTGAAAGCGAGAACACCAAAGACCAGCTGGTCTCCTTCAACCTCTTGCTATTCCTGAATGGAAGTTTGATCATATTGAAATGGACTTCGTGGTGGCTTTCCAAAGTCCAAGCGTGGAAATGATGCTATCTTCGTTGTCATTGACAAGCTTACTAAAGTGGCTCATTTTCTTCCTATCAAAGAATCCATCACTGCAGCTCGGTTGGCGAGCTATACACCTCGGATTGTCTCCTTGCGGCATTCCTCAAGTGATCTCTTGGACCGTGGCAGCATCTTTACCTCAAGTTAAGGGAGTCTTTTGAGAAGGCCATGGGCACCAACATTCGTTTCACACAGCTTTCCATCCTCAAACAAGTGGCCAAGTCGGCGAGTTAATCAAATTCTTGAAGATATGCTCGGGGCTTGTGTCATTTCCTTGGTATGAAGTGGGAAGATTGTCTTCCATATGCGAGTTCTCTTACAACAACAGCTTCCAAGCGAGTTGGGCAAGGCCCCATTCGAAATTCTCTATGGCGAGAAAGTGCGTACTCCTCTCAATTAGTGCAGGGCAGGTGAGCGCCAACTTCTTGGCAATGACTTGATCCGCGAAGCGGAAGAAATGTGCAAGGTCATTCGTGAGAATCTCAAAGCAGCATAATCGCGCGGAAAACTATTATGATGATAAGCACCGTGATGTGGCTTTTGAAATCGGAGACCATGTCTACCTCGCGTCTCTCAATGAAAGGTACTCGTAAACCCGGTATCAAAGGGAAGCTTGCCCCTAGATCGTGGGTCCTTTCAAGATCATTGGGAAAAGAAGCGATCTAGCCTATCAACGAGCTTCCATCCAACTTTGCAAGCGTGCGATGTGTTTCACGTGTCACAACCGCATAAGTGCTTCAAGACTCTGAGCGCACTATCAACTTGAAGAGATTGACCTTCAAGAAGATCTCTCTTATCATGAGCACCCGTTGCTATTCTTGAAGAAACCGGCGCAAGACTGCAACAAGTCAATCAAATTCCTGAAAGTGAAGTGGTCACACCATTCCGACCGAGAAGCTACACGGGGCGTGAGGATCACCTCCGTTCGAATATCAGGAGTTCTTTCGGTCCTAGATCTGGGGCGAGATCCTCTTGTAGTGGTGGAGTGTTGTAACACCACGGATGTAAACTTCCCTTTTGGGCAATATATCAATTTGACCTCATCCAATTCTTGTGGGTTCTTGTCATGCTTGGCCTCTTTGGTTTGGTTATGTTGGGTTTTCCTTTTCTTGTTTTGCTTCTTTTGCCTTATTGCATTTGTGCCTCTTGTCATCTTGCATGCCCTTCTTGTCATGTGATTGTGGTGTTCCCTTGCATGTCATGTGGTTGTGGTTTTCCCTTGCATGTCATGTGGTTGCATGTGCCATTCCTATTTGCATTACCATCTCCTCCTTCCCTCTACTTCTTCCTTTTTCAAATGCCATATATTCCCTCTTTCAATTAATGTTCATCTTCTCCCTAAAAATCATGCTCTTTGCATTAAAACTCCCTGCCAAATAATCTCCTCATTTGAAGTTGTTATGGTTAGGTTCAAAAATGGCACAAGTTTGAAATATTTCCAAACTTGCATTATTTTTCTACCTCTAAAAATGTCCATTATAATTTATTTAAATTGTGGAGAATTCCAGGAGTGTGGGGATATTTTCCTTTCACTCTAAATCTTTTCCTTTCTTTCTGCACTTTCTTTCTCTTCCTTTTTATTTTTTTAAAAAGGAAAAGAAAAGAGAGAGCAGCAGCAGCAGGGCAGCCCAACTAGCCCCTCTCTACCTGGGCTCCGGCCTCCCGAGCCGGCCCAACTCTCCCCAACTCTCCCCAGCAGCCCCGCAGCCCAGGGAGCAGGCGCGCCAGCCCGCTTTCCTCTCCCTGCCTTCGCGCACCCATCGCCGCTCTTACCCCCGCTAGTCCCCTTCCACGTGGCAGCGTCGGCCCCTTTGGCGGTGGCCGACCCGTGCTTCTCACCCACCTTTCCCTCTCCTCTCGCCGCGCGCCATGGGGACCCGAGCACGGAGAGCACGAGCTCGTCCTCGTCGCCTAGCCCCCTACTTATCCCCTCTCCTCATCGGACCGAACCCTAGGGTTCCCCTCTCCCTCTCGCCGCCGCGCCGTGAGAAATCCACCAAGATCGCCGCCCTTTCGGTCCCGGCGCTGTCTGAGGCGCGCCACGTCGCCAGCGTGCTCTCCGCCACCCCAACCTTCCGCACCGTGTCCAACGTCTTCCTCGTCGTCGACTCGTCCACGGCGTCGACTCTGAGGGCCGGGCGCCAAGTTCGTCGGCGCCCTGTACTGTCTTCCTCTCGGTCAGTTCGGCGGATCTTGAGCTTCGATCTCGTCGCCGTCGGCCCGTCTCCGTCGCCGATTCTTTGTCCTAGGGTAAGAGGTATACCCCACTTCCTCCTGCTCCTTCTTGTCGCCGTTGGATCTCCGTAAGTAGGGTCCGTGTCGTGTCTTTGTCGCGCCCGGCGTGCTCCGGCGTGCTTTCGTGAGTTTTTGGCTTGAGTCGTTTTGGCGGCGTGTATGCCGCTAGCCCTTCGGGTTTGCCCTCCTTGTTCCGTGGAGTTCCTCGTGCGTGCCGTCGTGTCCGAGCGCGCGAGCTCCCTGTAAGCGCGATTGCCTCGCCCGGCTTCGCGCGTCCGTTCTGTTTTGGGTCGGCCTGGCGGTGTTGGTCAAGTGAGCAGCGTCCTGGTTCCTACGAGATCCCTTCCTTAGCCGAGCTGGTTGACTCCCGCTCTACCACCGCGGCGACACAGGTTCGAACCCAGTAGCGCCCTCCCCTTTTGTTTTTGGTTTTCGCTGTCCTCCGTGCGCCTCTTCTGCAGCAGTAGTATTAGAGGCGAGGCCTTTTCCTCTGTCGATGCTTGCCGCACCAGCCTAGTGGTAACAGGGGAGGGTTTCCACCGGGGAGACCCGGGTTCGAATCCCCCCTGGGGCTGTTTTCTCCCCCCTTTTTATTTCCATTTAGCCTCTGTCTCTATGACAGTGGGGTCTTCCTGTCAGCCTCAGCGCCTCCCCATATGCATATTTTTTTCTTTTATCCCACGTTTCCATTTCCAACATTGTCTCTTTTCTGTTTTAGGCAAGTCCAAATCTGGACATTTCCAAATCTGGAAATTGCCAATTCTGTCAACTTCCATATTAGGCAGGTTTTAACTTAATGCTTTTGTGTTGATTTTTCTACTGCAACCCTAACATATTATATATGTTTTTGGGGTAGAAAAATCCCACCAACTCAGTGGTGGCAATAGTTTTTGCATTTGAGCAAGTTTGTGATCATGTCTTTTGCATCATGGATATGTGTTGTCTTTCATGGGCATATTTATTTGAATCTTGCTATGAGGTAGTTTGCACACATGCATGGTTTTGTTCATCATGTTGTTATCGTAGGTTTCTCACCATTCTTGTTTTTCCGTCATATCCAACCCGTGCATCCGTTTCGGTGATCTCTATATCGATTTCTAACGAAATCATCTCATCTTTCGATGGCATGCTTGGTTTGCCAAGATGATGCCTAGTCTTTCATTACCTTCGGGCGCACATAAGCATTGCATATCCCATCATGCATATCATGTCATGTTTTGCATCATGTTGATTGTGCATTGCACGTGATTTATTGTGGTTCCTTGTTTTGTTGTTGCTTTGGGTAGGCGGGAGGCGAGTGCGTGAGCGAGGAACCTGTTGAGAACGTTTTCGAGGATCAAGCTTTTGACAACTCGAGAACATTGCGGGCAAGATGATCATACCCTCGAAATCACTTCTATCTTTGCTATGCTAGTTGCTCGCTCTTTTGCTATGCCTATGCTGCGATGCCTACCACTTGCTATGTCATGCCACCCATATTGCCATGTCAGCCCTAACCATCTTTTCCTAGCAAACCGTTGATTGGCTATGTTACCGCTTTGCTCAGCCCCTCTTATAGCGTTGTTAGTTGCGGGTGAAGCTGAAGTTTGTTCCTTGTTGGAACATGGAGATGTTGTTCCTTTTGGAACATGTTTACTTGTTGGGGATATCACAATATATAAATATATCTGCTATGTTTAACACATCTATATACTTGGTAAAGGGTGGAAGGCTCGGCCTTATGCAGTGTTTTGTTCCTCTTGCCACCCTAGTTTCCGTCATACCGGTGTTATGTTCCTTGATTTTGCGTTCCTTACGGTTGGGTGATTTATGGGACCCCCTTGACGATTCGCTTTGAATAAGACTCGTCCAGCAAGGCCCAACATTGGTTTTACCATTTGCCACCTAAGCCTTTTCCCCGGGTTTCGCGAGCCGAGGGTCATCTTTATTTAACCCCGGACGGTGCTCCTTGAGTGTTGGCCCAAACGAAACCCGCTTGCTTGAGGCCACCTTAGGGCAACTTTGAGGGTTGGTTTTACTCGTAGCTGTCTCATCCGGATGTGCCACGAGCGAGATATGTGCAGCTCCTATCGGGATTTGTCGGCACAACCGGGTGGCTTTGCTGGTCTTGTTTTATTCTGTCGAAATGTCTTGTAGTCCGGGATTCGAGATTGATCGGGTCTTCGGTAGAAGAATAATCCTTCGTTGACCGTGAGAGCTTATAATGGGCTAAGTTGGGACACCCTGCGGGTAATATCTTTCGAAAGCCGTGCCGCGGTTATGAGGCAGATGTGAATTTGTTAATGTCGGTTGTAGAAAACCTAAAGATGACCTCAATTAAAATACACATCAACGCGTGTGTTACCGTGATGGTCTCTTCTCGTGGTCAGGAAGTGAACACGATGTTGGAGTTATGTCGGCGTAAGTAGTTCAGGATCACTTCTTGATCAATACTAGTTTCACGACCGTGCTTTGCTTCTCTTCTCGCTCTCTTTTGCGAAGTAGCCACCATATATGCTGAGTAAACGCTGCAGCTCCACTTTACTACTCTGTCCTTCCTATTAGCTTAAATAGTCTTGATCTCGCGGTGTGAGATTGCTGAGTCCCGTGACTCACAGATACTTCAAACACAGTTGCGAGTTCCGATGAGGCGGTCGGGTGATTCCACCGAGCTCAAGTGGGAGTTCGACGAGGCGTGGTCGTTACTATGTGTCGTTTCGGATGATCGATAGTGGTGCCCGGTTGGGGCGATTCGGGATCTGTGTTAGCATTTGGGGTATCTTCTTTTATTTTGGTTCCGTGGTCGGACCTTGAGTGTACTCGAATGATGTATGTTTAATTATGTCTTGTGTGGCGTGGCGATTGTAAGCCAACTATGTATCTCTTTCCGTATTTATTACATGGGTTGTGTGAAGATTACCTCACTTGCGACATTGCTTTCAATGCGGTTATGCCTCTAAGTCGTGCCTCGACACGTGGGAGATATAAGCGCGCCGGGCGTTACGTTGCTTCTCGGATCCTATCCGTGGAGTGGACCACGCAACGCTTGATCTCCAAGATAACCTCACCTATCGAGAATATCCGTTCGTATTCTTGATCAAGCCGAGCGTACCACTCGGCGTCGAATATCAAGTTTCTAAAGGTTCAATGGTCAAACCATTCCGAGCAAGAAGCAACTTGGGAAAGGAGGATCGTCTTCGACTTGAGTATCCACCTTTTTATAGCGGATCCTAAATCTGGGGCCGAGATTCTTTTGAGTGGGGTGAGTTGTCACATCCTAGCTAGTCCATGCATTAGTGTGTGCATCATGTTTAAATTTCATCGAAATTTGAATTGGGAAGGACAGAACCCCAGAACCCTTTTGATTCCAACTAGGGTTTACTAAAATTATTTCAATGAACCTGAAATGCCCTTCTAAAATGCTCATCACCTTTGCTTTGGTTGAGCCTCTGCCAAAAGTGGTGCACAATTTTCTAGGTCATCCTAAGGTCTTTGAATTAAATCATAAGTATTTGAGTTTGGGCATTTAAAATTATATAAAATATTGCAAATGCCCAAATATTCAAACAAAAATGTTTCATGTTGGAAATATTCCAACTATGGACCAGGAAGCAGTTTGGTGAATTTAGGAGCTGTTTTAGTATTTTAAAAACTCCACAAAGTTACAGAAAATTAGAAAAAAAAAACAGAATGAAAACCTTACAGGCGCCTACCAACCGGCCCTGCCGGCCCAGCCCGCCACTTGGCCAGTGAGGTGCTTGGCAGGCAGGCAGAGTAAGTGCTTTCGGCCAGAGCACCGCATGCACGCCACGCACCTGGTCGCCGCCTCGCCGCTCCCCTCACCGAGCCGCGATGCGGATCACTCTCTCTCTCTCCCCCCGAGCCCTCAGACATCTCTCCTCCTCCCCAGCTCCTCCCCTTCGCGCTCCCCCGCCATGGCCGACGCCACCGCAGCCACGCCGTCACCGTAGTCGCGCTCCCCGTCGTCCGTGCTCCTCCCCGTCGTGTCTAGGAGCTCCGCCGCCCTCCTCTTCGTCGAGCTAGCTTGAGCCCAGCAGCCTTCGCGTAGCCGAAACCACTGCTGATGACCTCGCCCGACCCCCCGCCACCGGAGATCCCCTTGGCCTTGCCGTCGCATCAGCCGTCCCCGACCGCCTTGAGTGCTTTCGAGTGCCCGTGGCGTCGCTATCTCCCCTCCTTTCCTCTCTCGCTCCGTGCCGTGTAGTGACCGCCACGTAGCTCAACCGCACCGCCGCCCGGAGCTCGTCGCCGGCGTGCTCCGGCCATCCACCGACCACCACTCGGTGTCTAACGCACTCACCACACCGCGTAGCATCTAACCCCACTACTCCACGCACTTCACACTTTGCGTAGCTCGAGTTCGTCTTCGCCCGAACTCGGTGACCGCCTAGGTCGTCGCCGGCGCCGATTCCGGCCGCCCCGAGCTCAACTAACTCCACCAAAAGCTGCGGCTTGTTCCCAACTCCACCTAGACGCCCTCCGCGGCTCGTTTGGTTGCCAAAATGACCAAAACCACTTCCGCCGCCGCGTCTGGCTCGCCGGCGGCTAAACGCCGGTGTAGCCGACTTTGACTTTGACCATGGGTGGGCCCTGGTTGACTCTGTTGAGTCTATGACAGGTGGGGCCCAGCCCTGTTAACTAATTGGGATTAGTTTTAATTAAATTTTAGCTAAACTAATTATGCTGACATGCGGGACCCATCAGTCAGGTTTGACTTGGACGTCTCCGTTGACTATGACATCACCCTGACGCATTGATGACGCAGTAAATAAATTACTGGAATTATTTTGTTATAGGAAATTCCAGAATATAGTTCAAACTTCAAAAATTCATAGAAATTAATCTGTAACTCCAAATGCAAAGATCTATATATGAAAAATGATCAGAAAAATCCATTCTACCCATTGGTATAGGTTTCATGCATGATAAAACAAGTTAACCTTGGTGTTTAAGCAGAATAAGATAATACACCTTTATGGCTATGTTAAATGAGCTAGCATTTGAATCTTTGATTCAAATGAGTTCATCCCTTTTTGTTCCAGTTTGCATTAGGCCAACACACATCCATATTGCCATGTCATAGCATGCATCATATTGTTGCATATTGCCATGTGTGTTTATTTTGGTATGTCTTTAATGATAGGTTACGCCTCAGGATAATCCGAATATCATACGAAGGCGGTATCCTACCACCACTCCATCGAGCAAGCAACCCATTGATCATTCGATACAAACCCATGTTCTCGCTTACGCTCTCTCGTTCTTTGCATTAAGACAACGCGATTCAAACTGTTGTGTGCTGCGGTAGTTGAACCCACTTCCTTTGCATGACTGTCATTGCCACGATAACTAGATGAAACCCACTAGTATGTGTAGGAGTTGATTGAGCCATGTTTGTGATTTCTACCATGCTATGCTTGCTATGCTTAGAGTTGTGTCGGTCGGCTCATCGGGATGATGAACTGGAGTGAAAGGTTGTGTCGGTTCGAGAGTGAAAGTGTTGAACACGTTTTGGTAAAGGTATCGATGAGAGGCCATGTAGGAGTACTTGGTGGGTTGTTTCATTGAAGCCGTCCCTAAGAACTGAGATCTGTGTGTGTGATTTAAGACTTAGCTACTACCACGCATTGGGATCCTTAATTGACCCTCTCAACTTATTAACCACTCTTGTCCTCAGTCCGGGAGTTCCAAGTAGTTTCTGGTGTTTGTAGCATGCTGGGGGCCGCACGCCACGCTGACCTTAGGGGTGGGTTGTGTTGCGGTAGGCACATGGCCCGGTGTACCAATTCACCCGTTTGGTGTCTCGGGAACCCTGCACACATCGTTTGGGGCTGTATGGGAAACCTCGACCGGACTCCCTGCGGATGGAACCCGAATAGGCAATAAACCTGGACTCGGGACTCGTGTGTTTAGTCAGGTCGTGGCCGACACCCACGTTGGGCTTCGCTTGAAGGTTGCAGTACATGTCGTGTAAGCGGCGGTAAGTGGTGAGCGTGTGTGAAGAAGTACACCCTGCAGGGTATAAACTATTGAATAGCGCGTCCATGATAAGGACTACTTGGTCACCTATACGGTTCATAGACAAGTAAATGGATACTACTAAAAGCCTCAAGATAAGTGTGAGTACCGTGGATGGCCCTCTCGTGGGTTGTGAGAGAGGATCCACGGTGGAGTATGTGATGGTGATTAGTGGACTTGTGTGCGACAAATGCTTTTCAAGTGGTGTCACGTGGGATAAGCTTAGCCAAGAGTCAAAGCTGGCTTGCTGCAAATAACTCCACCACCTTCTTGAGAATGTGCATGTATGATAGGATTACGTGGTAAGACTTCTTGAGTACCTCCATACTCATGTTTGGTTAATTAATGTTTTCGAGCGACAACACTGCCCCCTCCGATGGGTTTTATGTAGACCTCGACATTGGCAGTGAACTAGCCACCCGGTGGTGATCCAAGGCTTGTGAAGGGCCCTTTGTAGATAGAAAGGCTTCAACAAGCTTTCTTTCTTTCTAGAGTCTGTACTCGAGACTAGTTTGCTTCCGCATGTGCTTGTATGTTTGTATGACTTGAGTGTTGGGTCATGTGACCCTACCTGTATGGATATGTTATGTATGGCTCCTCGGGCCTCTTAAATAAATTGCTTTGAGTTGTAGAGTTTTGTTGTGATGCCATGATGTATGTACTCATATCGGGCATATTAGTGTATGATTGAAATGCTTGGTATGAGTGGGATCCGACAAACTAGTTGTTTATCCTTGGCAGCCTCTCATATGGGGAAATATAGTCTTGCGCTTACGGCGATAGTAGTCCTTCTGACTGGTTCACGGAGTCCTGCTAGCCCAAACACTACTGCTTGGACACTTGGTAGCGGCATGTGTTTCACTTTGTTCCTATGTCATCCCTTGAGAAATGTCACGGTGATGATATTGAGTCCTGCCTAGCTGCTATAGCCGGATACGGAGTCTGTTAGCCAGCTACAGCCCAATTCATCGTTGATGACGGCATGCTCGATGTGATTCATGTATGCATGTCCCCATGGGTTAAGCGCCGCTTTGGGTTCACGACTAGCCATGTCGGCTCGGTTCTTTGTCATGTGGATGCTAGCGCCACTATCATATCGTGAGCCAAAAGGCATAAGCGGTCCCGGGCCATGGTAAGGCGACACGGTAGGAATACCGTGCGTGAGGCCGCAAAGTGATATGAGGTGTTACCGGCTAGGTTGATGTGACTTGGAATCGGGGTCCTGACACTAGCCAAGGAATACAGATATCAAGCCCCAGCGACAAAGAAAGGAATAAAACAAGAATCTAGCACTTCTGGTCGCCGGCTCGTGGGCTCGAGCAACCTCCGCCGAACTTGAAGCCGAGAGCCGGCTGCAGGATCAGCCTCAAGAGGCTCGGGAGGCGGGGCGCGTCTGCAGATCGCCTTGGGCAGGGGCAGACCAGCGGGACCAGCCCCATCCTGTCCTTCTTGGGATCGAGGGCAAGCTCTCCCCGCCCGCTCGCCATCATCCTCATAAATGCGTCCAGCAAGAGGCGGAGGCGCGGGACCTGCTGCGGGGAGGCGCTCTCGACTCCCGTCGGTCGCCTCGGGTCGGGCCCTCTCCTGCTCCTTTTCTTCCTCCTCTCCTTTGGAGTCGCGGAGGACACTTTCACCGTCACCGGGGCTGCGGGTCCTCGGGAACCTCCATGAGGCACAGGCCCGTCCCGTTGAAGCGGGCATGGAGTCCACCACCTGCTCCCAATCATCTCGAAGGAACAGGGTGCAGGCGCCCTCCAGCCTCGACCGTCTCCCCGACCAAAGATTGGAGGACCGCGGCCAGATCTTCGTCGGCCAAGACTACTGAGGCTCGGGTGAGGCCTCCACAGTGAGCGAGTACTCATGAAGCGGGGCCACCGGTGCTCAGGGAACTCCCTCGGGGCGGCGCCAGTCAACCGCCCGTTGCCATGTTGCCCGACCACAGTCCGTGTCGTATTTGGGTTCAGCAGACCCTCTGAGTTCGAACTCTGGGGTGCAGCGGAGATCTCACCCCTACCTACACACCTCGTCGCCTCACAAGAATCTAAACTACACAAAGAGCAACACAAGGGACACAAGGTTTATCTTGGTTGGGCCACCATTGTGGTGTAATACCCTACTCAGTGTGTGGTGTGGTGGATTGCCTCGGGCTGATGATGAACAATACAAGGAAGAACAGCCTCATGAGTGCATTCTTGGCTGGTCTGACGAACTGCTAGGGGAGTTCGGTCGATCGCTCTCTCTAGCTTGCTTGACCTCTAGCTCCGTTCTGGATTCGATCCCTCTACCTGTGGGAGGCTAGTCCTATTTATAGGCGGAGGCCTGGGCCTCTTCCCAAATATTGGCGGGAAGGCGCCAACAATTGGCCATTTGAAGGGAACATCTAGTACACTTATCCTGACTAAAGTTGGTCCTCGCCTGTCAAAGGCTCTGACGGTGACGCCGGCTTGGGCTCCACGATGACCTCCTTCCTCTCGTTGTGATGGCCTTGGTCTTGTTGCACCCAAATGGTTGCCTTTGCTTGATGTTCTCGCCTGCACTTGCCTCCTTTGCACCAAAGAGGAAATGAGGACACTGCGCGGGCTAGCGCCCTCCTGGCGCCCCCGATCGTCATGGCTTGCGTCATGGGCACCTCGTGAGGTACCCCGCCTTGATCTCTCCGCCTCCTCACGAGCCAGCCTGACGAGGCCGTGCCTGAGGAAGCTTCCTGTCGTCCGCCCCACGAGGCTTGGCCCCTCGCGAGGTCTTGAGCTTGTCTTGATGAAGATGGGCGTCTTGGGCCACCCTTTGAGCCATGCCGCGGGCATGAGCGAGCAAATCTGGGTACCCCGTTCCCGAGCAGCCGATAGCCCCGGGCCCAAAGCGCGCCTGGACTTGGCTTAGCAGAGAAGCGAAGGGGCAAGTGCGAAGCGCCACGGGCCCTAACAGCCTGTGGCCTCGGGCGCTGCATGGCGGTTGATTGGACGTGGGCGTATCTGTTCCCCCACGCCTCCTTATTTTGCACCCAGCTAGACGGACCCGTGGTTGCACACAGTCATCCATCTTCTCGCCGCTCGACCGTCTCCTGCTCTTCCTCCTCTCGAGCTCCAGTCTCCGCTTCCAATCCAATCTCGAATCCTCCCCCTTCCTGTCACCATGGCTCCGACGAAGAAGGGGAAAGGGAAAAAGCCTGTGCCTCCGCCCCGCTCGCCGTCGCCGACGGCTCCTGCTATTGATCGGTCGATCATACTCAACCGAGAAGGCTTGGACAAGGTCAGTTCTGCCCTCGCCACTAACTTCAACAAGTGCGAGAGGACGACGGTCTGGCCCGTGTCTCACTTCTCCATTGACAGAATAGTCACCGCGGTCCGGTACTTCGCCGACGCCCTGTGGGCGGGACTGGTTCCCCCCTATTCCAATTTCTTCAACGTTGTGCTTTCCCATTACCAGATCCATATGATGCATTTGGGTCCTGAATCCATTACTCTTCTTGCCGTTTTTGCCTTTGTCTGCGAGGCGATGATGGGCATCCCTCCTTCAGTTGCCTTGCTGCGCCACTTCTTCTCTTTGCGCCTCATCGACCCCACCCAATGCTCGGGGCGCGTGAGCTTCATTGCCGCACCAGAAATAGCGGCTTCAGGGATTGATTTCAGCCTTCCTCCGCCCGCGTCTGGGTTCCGCGAGCGGTGGCTGTATGTGGATGTCGGGTGCCCAGCCCACCTTTGAGCCAACATTGCCGCTATCCCCAATTGGGCTGGGGCGAGAGATGCTCACGAGCCCCGGCTCGTCTTCGTCTGGCATCGCCACGGCGTGCCGAGGCGCTTCGGCGTGGGCGCCCAAGGTGGTGAATGAGTTCCTCCTATGCCGCATTGCCCTCTCCGGCGCCATTCCCACGGATGTGGGCCTTGGCGGCGGAGGACCGCATGAGGCTCAGGAGGAGGACTGGCGCTGAAGTCTTGAGCAAGGTTCTCATGATCTGGCGGCAGCATCCGCAAGGGTGCTTTGTTGTACCTTTGCTCGAACAGGGTGACTTCATGAAGCAGATGCCCAGCTTGACGAATGGGGTTTGCGCCTGCAGGCCCTCATGGGACCTCGCGAGAACCAGTTGTGGTGACGCCCTTCCATTGCCCACGCGGTCCATCCTCGAGTGGTGGAGCGGGGAGGCAAAAGAACCACCGGAGGCTGAGGGTCTCCGCCAGATGATAGCGCCAGCAGCACTCCCGAGGTGGCAGCTCTTGAGGCCTGCAATGCTGCGGTGGCGTTGATCCGCTGCCCGCGGCTCCGTGGCCGAGGCCCCTGAGGCCCCGGCTACCCTTCTTGGTGAGGCGGCCGTGGCGTGCGCGGGGCAGCGCCCGATGCTGGTCACCTTGGTTCTTCTTCCTCGTCGCAGGCTGACCCCTGCGCTGAACTCCTGGGCCGCTTCCGCGTGGACTTCGAGGCTCTCCGGAAGAGAAGGGAGGCCTTGGGTGATGATTACCCTTGCCACCTGCTGAAGCGCAGGAAGTATTTCGACATTGATGAGTAAGGCTTCCACTTTCCTAGTTCCTTATTTTCACATTGCTTCGGCAGATCCTCGCTCCGCAGGGCCCTTCCTGCCGAGCTCACGGAGATGGCTGAGGAGCCATCCCCCCAGGCCTTGCCCTCTCCACTTTGTCTCAAGCTCGAGGCTCAAGCACTGCCCTTGTGGTGAGGCCGGTCGGAGAGGTGAGCCATCCTGTGGCGCATCATGGTTCTGCGCACCTCGTGACCCTCCTTCGCAAGCCTTCCCGGGGCATGCCAGCCTGCCTTGGGCTCCTCGACTGGTCGTGGACGGTGAATGGCTGAGGTCGGCCCTTCGTTCTTCATTCGGGGCGAGCGGCTCTAGGCCGGGCTTTGGCGGCGTGCACAGCCGCCATCGCGGGCGCCAGCCCCCAGCCCCCAGCCGAAGAAGAGCTGATTCGCGGCCCCGGCGCACACCTAGGGCGGATGACGACGGAAGAGCGTGCTCGGCGCGCCCGGGGCGTCGTGCCCTTAGCCAAGGTTTCTCGAGGGCGGCCGACGCAGATGAGCCAGCTTGGTGTAGAGCTTCGGCGACGAAGACGCTGCCCGTGAAGCTAAGGGCCCGCGCCTAGCTGAAGAGGGGCGCAAGATGAAGGTGGCCGTTGCCCTTGCGCGCTACCAGCGTGACCTCGACAATGAGAAAGCTGAGGTGTCGCTGGCGGCTTCACGGGAGGCCCGTTCCCGGGCCGTCGAGGAGGCCCGGGAGGCTGACCGGCGGCGTGAGGAGGCGGAGGAGCGGGCACGGAAGCTCCAGGCCTGGAGCAATTTCCTGGAGCAGCAGGTGGAGCTGCGTGAGATGGCCCTTGCGTCGATGAAGGGGGCTTCGGTTGACCAGGCGGAGCTCCAGAGGCGCGAGGAGGCACTGACGCAGGAAGCTGCCGAGCGCGCCCGCGATTTTGAGCAGCTGGAGACGAGGGAGCGCTTGGCGACGCAGGCGGAGGGCAATGTCGCTGCGCGGGAGGCCCGAGTCCTGGAAGAGGTTGATCGCCGGGTGGTGGCGGCCGCTTGAACCTCGGCGAGTTCGAGGAGAGGCTGGTTGATCAGGGCCGAAGCGGAGGCAGGACCGCCGCCACGAGGCCAAGCTGGATGAAGTGACGCGGGGCTGACGCTTCCGGGCCGCCCTTGGCGTGGCGCAGGAGGAGCTGACTTCCTCCCGCGCCGAGGTGCTTCTTCTACATCAATGGGTGGACGCGGCCGAGGCTGTTGCGCGGCGGAACAAGGACGAGATACGCCAGCGGCAGATCCTGGAGCGCGAGCATGGCTCTATGCTCCGCACGCTCCGGGAAAGAGCTAACTCGGCCTTGGGCAACATCTGCGAGCTGGAGGTGCAGTTAACTATGCTGGTAACCTCCAGTTCTTCACTGATGTGGTGACGCAGCTGGAGGTGCGGTCGGGCAGAGCCAATAGGTTGGTGGAGGAGGGGAGTCGCGCCCTGCTCGGGCGTGCCTTTTCTCGCGTCTTCAGCCATCTTCGGGACATGGACCCCAACTCCGATTTTGATGCGCTTATCGCCCGGTACCCCGAGCCGTCGCGGCGACCTGGCGCATTGGGTGGAAGACAACGTGGATGCCCTCGTCAGGGCCTTCGCTATTGACGATGACGGCGTGGTCGTGGCCACTGATGAAGGCGGCGTGGTGAACGGCCCTGACGCCGCTGACGGCGACGCGGAGGGCGATGGCGAGGCCAGCGACGCCAGCGATGATTCAGCAGGTGACCTCGAGGATGCATTGGGGGATTTATCCGATTAACCGCGTGCTGCTCCTGCTTACTTATCCTGCGCATACAGAGTTCGGGCTTGGCCCTGAAGGTTGTAAGAGCATTTTGGGAGGGGAGCCTCGTGTAAAACTTGCGATTAGCGTGTTAGTAGATGCGATATCACCGTGCGCTCTGCGCCAAGTGGCTGGCCTTGCGTCGAGCTGGCTGGCTTGTTTACCTTCGACCCGCGTGGGCCCCGAGATAGCCTGCGGAGGGCTGTGGCGCTCCGTGTGCTCCCTGAACGAGCCCATTGAACCTGTGATGAGAACCTCCTGAGAGGGCGCGGTGTGGGGACCCCGACTCATAAATCGAGATCACCGAATGCACGTGTACAGTGACCCAGAGATCAATGCTCACTGAACACACAGAAGCTGAATAACAAGAGTCTTAAACCCATACATACCGTTTTACACAAGTAGGACCATTATGGTCAATTCTTGAGTGTATCATGGCAGCAGAAATCTTCAACAACAACTTGGACCCGTGCCATCTGCCTTGACCCTACATGCATTCTGACTGGGAAGCGTCCTAGCTCGCATGTCCGTCACCAAGGTACTCTTCATTATATCCTGTTCTTTCATGCCTGGCCAATAAAATAACCAGTGGCAAGCCAATGAGTACTTTGAATGTACTCGCAAGCAACCCATGTTTTGGTTCAAGATACAAAAATGCTTGACATAGGTAAATTTTTGCGGAAAGCTAGTTTTGAGTGCAATGACATGTTCAACAACTTGTAAGACATGCATCAGGAGAATTCAAGTAACCATGAGGATAGGTTACAGATATCAACATAAATAGAGTGGGCATCAACCCTACTCAATCATGTCAAGTCCTTTGACTTGACCCAAGTAGATCTTCCCACTTATCCAAACACACACACTGGTTTGTAAACATGTGGACGTAGCCCAAGAGCGGTTACCCAATTGTCCTTGACCATGGACACGGCTATTCGAATAGTTTTACACTCTGCAGAGGTTGCACACTTTACCCACAAGATCCGGGGAACTTTCGTGTCATCCACGACCCGCGGTACCTCAAGTACCCAGGGTAAGCACCCGATCACTACCTTTCCCTAGACGACAATAACAAGGAGTCCACTCGTTGTTCCGTATCCTCACGATGTACATCATACGAGACTCACTCAAGATCATAACACCCGAGAGGGGACACAACGGTGTATCCGGTGCCCTGTGAAAACAGTCATGGCCGCCCTACCTGGCACGACCCCGTCCCGAGAGAGAGCACCAACTCTCTCCTGTCACTAGTAATGCGGGCTCCAAGCTAGTATCGGCCTAGGTAATCAATAATGCCCTTTCCCATATAAGGGTAGAGTGGTTGCGCATGTCAGGTTGGAATAACGGTCGCAACTTAAACCAAACCGTTTTGGAAACAACACACACACTTGCCTTGGTGCACCACTTCGTCATCAAGCGGTTACCCAACTCATCATCTCCCCCGGGCATAAGTGGCACCCGATGGGGTTTTCGAAAAGTCTTTTGAAAATACTTTGTCTCCATCACCATGCATATTCTCGTCCCTTTTTGCGTAGCACTACTTTAGCATCCTATCTACTCCCACCGGCATAACCCTCATAAGAAGGTAGGGTCATGCACAATGCAAGTATCAACGAGGAAGTACGGTGGCAAACCATCAAGGTGGTTACCACCTCATCATGATTCCGTTGCAACAACAATATGGTGCTATATGACATGCATAAAAAGGGGTTTCATAGACATGGTAAAAGGGCTGCTTGCCTGTTTTAACAAAGTCTTCGAGGTCTTCAAATATCTCTGGTCCAACTTCGAGCATTTCGTCTACTTCTTCAACTATCGTCGAAAGCGACCATAATAAGCAACACGACAAGGCAGAATATAAAAGTGCTCTAAAAATGTAAGTTGGACTTTTCTAGGATACCTTTGGTCATATGAGGGATGACCAAAGTACTTTCATTGGTATTTGATCTATGGATATCTCTGAACATTTTGATATGATGGAATCAAGGGGTTTATGGATTTGTAAGAAGTGTATAGAAACATATTTTTGAAAAATGAGCAAAGGCACCCATTTAGCAAACCATGATTTTAGAAGCATCTAGGAGTTGGTTTCACTGGATTTGGAGTTCAAATGAATATTCTATGGATTTGCTGAGTTGACAAACATGAAGAAATGGCTCATTATTTTGTGGGGTACAGAAAGTATTAAGAAAAATGTTCATAAACTAAGTTATGAACTTAGAAGCAACCAGGAATTTGAATCATGGCATTTGGATCAATTTTGAGGTCTCTGGGATTTTCTAAAGTTCATCACAGAAATAAGAAAATAGGATTTATTTAATATGTGTGAAGGGAAATGTTCTGGAAAAATGTGCAAATAGCACCATGTGATAGGGCATGACTTTAGGAACTACTAGAAATTTGAATCATTCAATTTAGAGATAATATGAATATTTGGGAGATTTTACAAATTTCTGGAAAAAAAAGGACAAAGGAGGGGGGCTATACCTATACCACGCCCTGAGCGCAGCATAGCGCTGCAACGCACTGGGCCGGCCCAGCTGCACGGCCACGCGGCTAAGGAGGGCCACACTGACGGCGTACTATGGGAGTACGCTTCCCAGCAGGGAAGGCGGTTTCGAGGGGATCCCGCCTCCACTTAACCTGAGCGGGCCCGGCTGGACACGTCGGCAGAGACTGACAGGTGGGGTCGCCGGTCCACCGGCCGGCCTCCTTCTTCTCATGGCCTCCTCCGTGCCGCAAGAATAGAGGGGGCGAGGCCGAGCTCGTCCCCGGCGACCAAGGGCGCTGCTGCGGGTGCCCGACGCACCGACGAGCTCGGGGGACTGCGCCGCGCCCGCTCCCCCTGTCAGCACGTCCATCGGAGGACGAAGGCGAGTGGGGCCACGGCCACGGCGGATGGTGCTTGGGCGAGATTCGGGCAGGGCGGGCAAGCACGGGGAGGAGGGCCTGGTGCACGGGGGAGGCTCCTTGGTGCCGTGGGTGTCCTCTGGAGCGTTCAGTGGGAGCGGGGAAGCAGTGAAGGCTCGGGTTGGTCCGGGGGCACAGCGGCGGCAACCCAGCCATGGAGGGGGTGGGAGACCATGAGGGGGAGAGAGGGAGTGTCCGAGAGGTTGCTGGGGGAGAGGGGGTTCGAACCAAAGCGAGAGAGAAGGTCGGGGTGGCTTAAAATGGGCGAAGCCGCGGTGCACCGTGGACGAGTGCGCCGGCCAGGTCGTTGCCGTTGCTAGGGGTCACGGGGGCTCGTGGGCATGTGTCCAGGGCGTTTGTAGAGATGGTCTACGGCCAGGGGAAGGAAGAGAGGGAGCAGGAGGGTCGAGGCGCCACGTGTGGCTGGCCACACTGGTGCGCTTCAGGCGGCCGCTGCGTCTTGAGCTAGGGCAAGAGGAGGGAGAAGGAGGAGGGGGACTGGGGTTTAGCGTGTCCCAGACGCCAAGGCAGCTCGTCGGGCGCGCTGGGGAGGCTCGAGGTGGTCGGAAGCCTTGGGCAGGACGCAGCTACAGTGCGGGAGCACACTGTAGCCCGCTCCAGAGCGCCCATTTGGCATGCCACGGCATGCCCACGCGTTCTGGATGTGTCCCTCCTTGTCTACTAGCTGCTGGTGCATATGGAGATGCCCTGGGGTAGCTTAGGTACTAAGGGAGAGGTAGGAAATAAAAATAGAGGGAGGAAAGTGATGTTGCCATGGCTGTCCAGAGAGGAATCTTGGAGTTTTTGCCCAACAATAATTGACAAATGGCTAGGGGAAAGTTACTGGAGGTAGGAGGTGACTAGGGTGAGCTCTGGTAAAAACATAGGATCATGGAGATTAGTGGAAGTGGTCAAAAATGGAATTTTGGTAAAGTGGCAGAAGGTGTTTGATGCTTGTTTGGTTAAGCAAATGAACTCCATTTGGCATGAGACTCCACAGGGTGAAATAGCACATATAATTAGGTCCTTCAACCAATTTTGAGCTCATTTGGGCAAAGTTGCCAATGCAACTTTTGTAAACCCTAGAAATCAACAGAAATGAGTTTTCCAAGATCTAGTAATGCAAAACTATTCTAATTGATGCACCACTTGGTGTAGTGTCATCATTTGGTCATGTGAACATGCTCACAAAAGTTGGGGTCAAGTAGAGAAAGTTGGTAGTACAAAGTTGTTCAAATTCGATTCTGGTCAGAGAGGGTTTTGGGGCACTTTGATCAATATAACATTTTCTCCAACTTATGTCATTTGGTTTAGATGAATGATTAGACCATTTGAGCATGTACACAAGATTTGACAGCATTTGGACATGTTTGGCAATGTAAAGTTGTTCAAACTTCAAAATGGACAGAATTGGTTTTGAGGGGATTTCATGGGGTTATACTATTCTCCATGACATGATATTTGTTAAGATCATCAAACATGTCATATGTGGCATGCTAGAATTTTCTTGGAATTTTTGGAGAATATTTCCTTTGTAAATATTTCAAAAGCTTGAAATATCTAGAAAGGGTTTTTGAGGGATTTGACCAATATTTTGAACATGACCATGTGTTTAAACTCTTTTATATGGACAATATATGTCCTTTGTGTTTCCCTAGGTTTTTGTCAAATATTTTTAAAACAATAAAATAATTTTCCCTATTAAAGACCATTTCTGGCCTTAAGAAAAAGCTTTTAAATAAAATGATAAAATAACTTTTAAAATTATATTTTTGTGGTTTATGGGAATCCTATATATAATAGGTTTCAAATATACTCTTTGAAATATTTTTCATACCCCAAATCAAGTACTTGCAAAGGCAAACCTCAATTCAGGGTTTTGGAAAACTAATTTTTAAAATACTTTTGGCCAAATTATTTTTGCAAGAAATTATTTTTATGTCCTATACACATGGCATGATTATTGGGAAAGGTTTTTGGATAAAGGAAAGGAGTATAAGAGTTGGAGGATTTATTTTATTTTTAGAGTACTTGCAAACAACAGACAAAAACCAATCAAGGCAAAGACAAAACACTCAAAAGTTTTTGTCAAACCACATTTTATCATGATTGTTAGCTTAAGTGTAGTGGCATGAAAATCAGGGTGTGACACGCGGTGATGGCGGTCCGGTCTGCACGCATGCTAGGCCTGGCCTGGCTTGCGAGGGGCTCACGAGGGGAGGCAGCTGAGGCAGAGTGGTAACCAGAACGCGAGAGATTGCTCGAACGGGACTAAACACCCCTTCCCCGAACACATGCAAATCGCAAGCTCAAATCCAACTTAAATCCAAATGGGGGAAAAAGCGACAGCCAAGGGGAAAAGCAAGAAAAGCAGAAAAAGCCTTGTCGGGCACCTAGTCTAGTCTTGGACGTCTTCTCACCAGCGCGGAGCTAAGTGCTGCCACTGGGCGTGGGAGGGAGCCCCAGGGCCTAAGGCCGGCGCTCCTGAGACTCCGGGGCGTGTATAGCCCCACTCATTATTACGTGAGAGTGTCACGGGGCGGCGAGCTTCATAGGCACTGGGCCTTCTTCACAGGTACCAGCCTTGCTTCATATCGCTAGACGAGGGCCCTGCCTTGCACCACACTCTAGTGCCATCGACGACGGCCGGAGACCGACGACGCCGCCGATGGGGTAGAGCGGTCGCCAGCGGATCCCCCGACGACCACAGGTCCTCTGCCGGGGGTAGGCCCTGAGGCACCTCCCCGGCAGAGGGCCTACCTCCTGAGGTCGCCTTGCTCCGAACGTCGCGGTGGTGATGCCGGATCTTGGCCCCTCTCCTGCAGCCCCCGGCGCCCTCCTCCTGAGGGGTAGGAAACTGCGGGATTGGTGCAGCCGTCCGCTGCGACGACCTGTACCTCCTGCGATCCACGGTTAGTGTATGCCTGCTCCTGAGGAATTAGCGGTACCCGATAATCGTTGCTTCCGGCGCGGTCGACGGGGCTTTCCCGGGGCTCCTGGAAGAGCTCAGCTTCGGGTGCCTCGTCCCCCCAGCTTGAGCCGAGGAGCGAGCCGTGTTCGTCCTCTGCGCGTGCCTTGATCCATCATGTGGGCGCAGACTCTTCGGGCCGCCATCCCGAATGCTGCACCGTAGTGCCCCGTGAGCCACGCAGCGCTGCTTGAGGCGCCCACCTGGGTGTGGTAGCGCGGTGGCCCACTGGGGCCGTGGGCCGCGACGACTCCTCCTTCGCTTGCCGGGGGCGGATGCACCGCCGCTGCTGGCCCGGTGCTGACGGCCTGGCTGGCGTTGGAGTGGTCTTGGAGTCCGCTTGGAGCTGCGCGGGCATGCGTGGGGCCTCCGCGTGGGCTGCCCTGGACCTGAGGTGGCAGTTGGGTGCAGAAGGGGTGAGCCCCCGATGCGGCGAAGCCCAGGAGCTCTGCCACCCGCTCCAGCAGCACGTCGTGGCCGCCCTCTAGCAGCCTGCATTGCAGTAGCTCTCGGGCCACCGTGAGCGCGGCCCTTGAGTTCGCCTGCTCCCGCCGGGTGTACGGCTCCGCGGCGTGGTTCGAGGCCCTCGCCGCGATCGCGCTGCGCCGCAGCGTGAGAGCGTCGTTGCTGACCGACTGTCGCCCGCGGCCCGCTTGGCGCCAGCGCGCTGCTGCCTCAAGGGCCACGAGCTGCTGGGGCATGGGGTCACCAGGCGAAGGGCTCAGCATGGGCGGGCCAGGCCGCCCAGGATCGAGGTTGCCCTTTGTCGCCGGACATGATGATGACGATGTGACGGGCGCCAAGCGAAGGTGATTCCGACGCACCTACAGGCGCGCCAAATGTCGGATTTCGGGTTCCGGCAGACCCTCTAGGTTCGAACTCTGGGGTGCATGTGGAGATCTCACCCACTACCTACCTCCACCTCGTCGCCTCGCAAGGATCTAAACTACACAAAGAGCAACACAAGGGACACAAGGTTTATACTGGTTCCGGCCACCATTGTGGTGTAATACCCTACTCAAGTGTGTGGTGTGGTGGATTGCCTCAAGGGCTGATGATGAACAATACAAGGAAGAACAGCCTCGCGAGGGTCTGTTCATGGCCGGTGCGACGAACTGCTAGGGGTAGTTCGGTCGCTCTCTCTCTCTCTCTAGATTGCTTGACCTCTAGCTCTGTTCTGGATTCCTGATCCCTCTACCCTGTGGGAGGCTAGTCCTATTTATAGGCAGAGGCCCTGGGCCTCTTCCCAAATATTGAGCGGGAAGAGCGCCAACAATTGGCCATTTTGAAGGGGAACAGCTAGTACACTTATCCTGACTAAAGTTGGTCCTCGCCTGTCAAAGGATCTGACGGTGACGCCGGCTTGGGCTCCACGATGACCTCCTTCCTGCCGTTGTGATGCTCTTGGTATTGTTGCACCGAAATGGTTGCCTTTGCTTGATGTTCTCGCCTGCGCTTGCCTCCTTTGCACCAAAGATGAAATGAGGACACTGCGCGGGCTGGCGCCCTCCTGGCGCCCCAAGTCATCATGGCTTGCGTCATGGGCACCTCGTGAGGTACCCCGCCTTGCTCTCTCCGCCTCCTCGCGGGCCAGCCTGACGAGGCCGTGCCTGAGGAAGCTTCCTTTCGTCCGCCCCGCGAGGCTTGGCCCCTCACGTGGGTCTTGAGCTAGTGCTGATGAAGATGGGCCGTGCTGGGCCACCCTTTGAGCCACGCCGCAAGCCGCAGGCAGGCAAGTCTGGGTACCCCTGTTCCCAGAACGCCGACACCGCGTTCCTCTTCTCCAGCATTGGCTTCGCGCGGGGATCCACGAGTTCCGCGCGAGACCAATCGTCGATGGGCGTGGGCTGCTCCGTGGGCAGAATCAGCCGAGGATGGATGCGCCCAACATCTACCATGACCCACTTGCTCCTGAAGCCTTCAATCCTCTTCCCGGGCTTCGAGATGGTGTTGGAGCTGCCGTACGCGACAAAGCTCGCGCACGCGGTGATGGGGCCGCGAGAGGCCCGGAGGTAGAAGTAGTGGCGCAGCAAGGCCACTGAGGGCTATACCCCGACATGAGCCTCACAATAGTAGGCGAAGATCGCCTGGAGAAGAACAGAGTTGTGGTGGAGGTGCAGACCTTGCAGTTTGTAATGGCGGAGGATAGAAAAGAAGAACTCAGAAAATGGAGGCACCAGACCGGCAGCAATGGAGCTCACGAAGAGCGGATAGAAGGTGCGTCCTTGTTCCTCGGGAATGGCGGAGCCAGCCATGAGCACCGCTGCCCCGTCGTTGCCTTGCGCCACCACCATCCGGCGTGCCCGGGCAAGGCTCTTCTCCGACACGTTAGGGGAGTCCAAAGCAGGCGAGTACCAATCTCCGGTCGGGGTCTGGCGAGGCGCCATATCTCGCTAGGGCACGCGGTTGAAGTAGATCTGGAGATTTCGGAAGCAGGAAGGATAGGCGCAAGAAAGGCGATCTGGGCAATGACTGGAGAAGGCAAAGGAGGTAAAGCCTAGACGGGTGCCGCTCTTTTGTCGACTCGCGCAGTTGCCAAGGCGTCGCGGGGAAGTAGAGACGCCCACGTCCAATCAACCGCCACGCGGCGCCCAAGGCCGCAGGCTGTTAGGGCCCGCGGCGCTTCGCACTTGCCCCTTCGCTTCTCTGCTCAGCCAAATCTAGGCGCGCCTTGGGCCCGGGGGCTACTGTCGGCGTTCTGGGAACGTCGTCATCAAAACTAGGCACGTTGATTCATTAATAGACAATCTGCATCTCACATTCGACAACCTCCGTACATATGACATCAAGCTCAATCCAGAAAAGTTTGTCTTCGGCGTTCCCGCTAGAAAACTACTAGGCTTCCTCGTTTCCAACGGAGGAATTCAGGCGAACCCAGCCAAAATCCGAGCTTTTTCACAGTTGGCTACGCCAACAGACCTTAAACATGTCCAAAAACTAGCCGGATGTGTGGCAGCTTTAAGCCGCTTTATCTACAGACTAGGATAAAAAGCATTGCCACTTTATCGCCTTCTTCGATGCACCAACCACTTCGAGTAGAAGGATGCGGCAACGGCTGGACTAGAAGAAATAAAGGCTCGTTTAGCGAGCAACCCAATCCTGGCAGCACCGAACGTCGGCGAACCCATGTTATTGTACATATCGGCAACACACCAAGCCGTGAGTGCGGTGCTCGTCGTTGAATGAGAGGAGGACGAACATAGATTCCCGCTCCAGAAGCCGGCATATTATGTATCAACTGTCCTCACACCATGCAAATCCCGGTACCCTCATTACCAAAAAATAGCATGCGCCGTCTTCATGGCATCCCGGAAGCTACGACACTACTTTCAAGAGTGCTTAATCACGGTGGCCTCCAAAGTACCACTCAATGACATAATAAACAACCGCGATGCCATAGGCCGGAATGCCAAGTGGGCCATTGAGCTCCTCCCATTCGACATAACATACAGACCGCGTTGGGCCATTAAATCCCAAGTACTGGCCGACTTCGTCGCCGAATGGACAGAGGCCAAACTCACTAAAGAGTATGACACATATTCCAACTGGGTCATGCACTTCGACGGCTCCAAAATGCTGTCAGGCTTAGGAGCGGGTGTTGTCCTAACATCCCCCACGGGAGATACAGTTCAATACGTACTCCAAATATTATACACAGACTCCAACAATGTAGCCGAATACGAGGCCTTATTGCATGGTCTTCGGATGGCTGTGTCCATGGGCATACAACGCCTGGAAGTGCACGGGGATTCAAACCTCGCAATATCTCAAATAAATGGAGATTTCGACGTGAAAGATCTGAAGATGGCCGCTTATTATAATGTCGTTCTCAAAATATCGCCTCAGTTCGAGGGGCTCGAGTTTCATCATGTGGCTCGAGAAAGTAATCAAGCGGCGTATGTCCTTGCTTGGATCAGCGCCAAGTGCGACCCCGTCCCACCTAACATCTTCCTGGAAAGGCTCTTCAAGCCATCCGTGGTGTGGCAAGGGGAGAGTGGCAACACCAGTCCGGTTCCGATTATAACCCTAGATTCCGAACACAACGATGTTATCGGGGGTTTAGCCATCGAAATAACACCGTCGGCCCATATTATCACGACAGTCATTGCCCATGGACCGAACCCTTCTTGGCCTACCTTAATAGGCGAGAACTCCCTGAGGATCAGAACGAGGCTCGCCGCATTGTCCGGCGCTCGAAAGCCTACAAGGTTCATGACGGAGAACTCTACAAGAAAAGCACTACCGGAGTACTCCAAAGATGTATCTCCAAGGAAGAGGGGCGGCAACTCTTGGCTGAAATTCATGCCGATCTCGATGGTCACCATGCCGCGGCTCAGACCCTTGTAAGCAAGGCCTTCCGTACAAGATTCTATTGGCCGACAGCCTGAGCAGATGCACAGGACCTTGTCCAACGTTGCATCGGATGCCAACTTTTCGCCAACCAAAGCCGTATGCCACCCACCGCTCTACAAACAATCCCCATTACTTGGCCTTTCGCGGTCTGGGGGCTTGATATGGTCGGACCCCTTAATGGAGGAAGCCACAAGAAAAAATACCTGCTGGTCATGGTGGATTAATTCACTAAGTGGATAGAGGCCAAACCAGTTAAAACGGCCGAAGCCGGACCAGTGATAGACTTTATATCCGGTGTTGTGCACCGTTATCGTGTTCCACATAGCATCATCACCGATAACGGCTCCAATTTCACAGCCGATGAGGTGAAAACCTGGTGTGCTAATCTGGGCATTAAGCTCGATTACGCCTCAGTCTATCACCCACAAACAAATGGTCAATTTGAACGAGCCAATGGTCTCATTATGAGCGGCATTAAGCCCAGACTAGTGTTGTCTTTGAAAGAATCAGACAAGCACTGGGTTGAGGAGCTCGACTCCGTACTCTTGGGGCTACGGACCATGCCCAGTCGCACTACCGGATATACACCTTTCTTCATGGTGTTCGGCGCAGAGGCTGTGTTACCTTTGACATTATTCATGACTCACCTCGAGTGCGCATGTACGAAGAGAGAGAAGCCGAGCTGGATCGGCAGGATAGCTTAGATGCCCTGGAGGAGGAGCGCGATGTCGCAAAAGCCCATTCAGCATTTTATCAACAGCAAGCTCGCAGTTATGAAATCAGAGAAGTGCGGGCCAAGACTTATAATGTTGGCGAACTGGTTCTACGCTTGCCAGAGCAGAAAAAGGACAAACTCAAGCCCAAGTGGGAGGGTCCCTTCATCATTGACGAAGTTCTCACCGGAGGAGCGTACCGCCTGTGTGATGCCAGATTCCGAAGATTCTATGCCTAGCACCGAACCCTTCGTTCGTCTCCTTCTGCATTTTGTTTCCATTACTTTTTCTTCTCTTTTGTTTTTGTTTTTTTAGCTTTAAGATCTTGTGCGGTTAAACCACGCACCTATGACGTACACATCCTTAAATATGTACGTCCATTATACCTAGGGGCTTCTCGTACAGAAGCTTATTGTTATTATTTTTCGAGCATCCAGCTCGCCACATATGTGTCTTTTCCTCATATGTACCTTTTCTTCGCCATTATATGAATCGATATGACTTAAGTTTTGGCCAAGCTAGGTTGCTTGGCTCCTGTGCTTATGCCGGAAAGGAACCCTTAACGGAACTATTCTCTCTGGAAGATGTTTCTTACAATCAAAATGTAATATAACATAGCTAGCCGGATACAACTTGTCTGTTCAAGCAACTATGACCCCTACTCCTGGTTTCCACGCATACCCCGGTCTATTTTGCCGCTCAGGTATTCGGAAACACTCCGCACCTTCGGGTCAAGAGGTCGAAGCGAAAATGTCTGCCATGACAATCATTTTACAATCCGGCTAGGGACAAATATGTCAAGGAAAGTACATAGTCACTTGGACTCAAAAATTTCCTCCTCTATACCGTCTAACAGGCTGTCTAACTTTCAATCCTGTTGGGAATATTTGGCGGCTACTTCTACTTCGTCATATACCAAACTAACGGAAATTTCTTTCACATATGACCGTTGAGGTCCGACCTGGGCCATATGATTCGGATCAAGCTTGGTATACCGTGTTTTAACCATGGCCCAGGCCTCTCGCGCACCTTCTCGGCAGGCCGATATCTTCCATAATCAGAAATGCCTCCGCGCTCCTCTGAATAGTTGTACAAGGTCATCCATACTACCTGGAGGGAAGGCGGATGGCCATAGGGCCTTGGCAACACTTTGCATTGCCTGCCAAGCTCGCTCGTGCAATTGCGACAGCTCTTGTAGCAGATCGCCCGAAGATCCGGACATCTCCTCTTCGGGACGGCCAGTCAGCATACCTACAGACATAACCCTGTTAGTTCCTTTCCTCGCCGAATTACACGGAAGTTAGTTTGAACACATACTAAATATGCCGCCTCGCAACCTCTTATTTTCCTTCACGGAGTCAGCTAGCTGTGCCCGCACATCTTTCAGTTCTTCGCCCAGCTGGGTGTTGGAATCCTGGAGTTTGTTTTTCTCCTCCCTGACCCGTGTCAGTATACGTTTTCCCGCGGCCCATTGCCTTTTGGCTTCTTGTTCACCCGCTTGCGCAACTTCTAGTGCCTCCTTCAGTTTATCTGACGATCATGCCATGAGACATGCAACACTGTTAGCCTTGCTGGTATATACTTATATTTTCTCGATGGAGGGGAACATTACCAGGCGATGCCTTCTTGGATTTCTCCAGTTCGGCTGTCGCAGCAGTTAGCTGGGTCTGATACTTTTCCAGTTCTTGTGACAACATGTTGTTCTTCTCCGTAAGTACCTGGTTATACAATGATCCTTAAATTAGTTGTATCAACTGCTTCAAGTCAAGGGGGCTACTGGTACAAAATTATCAGATTTGTACAATATAACCTTACCCACATATCTTTCAAGTGTTCGTTTGTGGCTCTGGTAAGCCCGTCTCGAGCAGCTCAGATGTATGCATCAGCAAAGCTGAAGGCATTAAATGCGTCTTTTGTAAAGCCGGGGTCGCAAAGAGCAGCCCTCCGGCGCCGATGATTCATGGCACTCTCCACTTCCGAGTTTGTGACGGATACGTCATCTGAATCCTTTGCCAAAGGACAATCTGGCATCACTCTCGTATCAGCCCCCATCTTTACGGCACGGTCTGGAACCTGGCTGTTGGGAGTATGACCGGCAGGACCCCCGGACATAGTCCGGCGAGCGCTCTTCCTGATAAAGCACAGACAGACAATGTCATAGTTGGATGGGACTGCCAAGGGGAATACTTACAAAGCCATACCTCTTTGATGAAGGCTTGGTCGTGTCTTCGTTTGCCTTCCTCATTAAAGGCTTGCCCGGTGTGGGCGCCACTTTCTTTGGAGTTGCCTCTAGTGTAGCATGGTGCGCCGAGCGCCTCCCCTTTGAAGCACGAGACGGGGCGGTGGGTGAGGCAGAATGAGGAAGATCTTTCGAAGGAGATGTCTCCTGATTACTTACGTGTGAGGCAGGGAGAAGACTGGGATAGTCAGTGATGATGGCCACTTCCGTGCCATCATAGCTCGTCTGTTAGAACACTCCATCCTCAAGCTCCACAAATATGTCCGGATCCTCTTCGAATCCGGGGTCAAGGTCCCGGTTGTGATCCTCTGGCTGTGGGGCGTGGCTATGGATCCTCTCGGTAATCTTCCGCCATTCCTGTTACAAATTGATGGGTTAAAGCCCATTGAAAGTGACCTAGGGAGAGGATTGCGTAAAGTGGTGGGATTATAACTCACCCGGCTAGGAGGACTGTACATGGAAAATCCATCTTGACGTTTAAGACGAGTGAACTCCTCTTTCTCCCCTTTGTATAATTCAACCAAAATTTTGGCCAGTGCGGCAGGGGTGTCCGGACCCTTCCGACCGCAGCGTGAGGCGTCATCTTCCCCATTATAATGCCACATGGGAAGCCCTCTGTATTGGAGTGGCTGGACCCCCCACACTATGGAAGTCGCCATTACCTTGATTATTGATAATCCGGACTGGGCGAGCGTCTTTATATTGCCCATCAATTGACGGACTTCCATGTCTTCCTCCTCGAGGCTCCGAGGGTGCCAGCTGTGGCGTTTCTTCAATAGAGCACTTAAAAATTTGGGCAGACCCATTCGGACTGGGCCAGGAAGGGCGACGTCCTCAATATAGAACCACTCGAAAGGCCACTCTTCAGATGCCTTCTTCGGCGTGCTGGACAGGTATCTGGTTTTGGCGATGCGCCATACCTCGGCTCCGCCCACTTCAAATATTGATCCCTCTTGGTTACGAGGGACGAGGCAGAATAGTTTCCTCCATAATTCAAAATGGGCATCACAGCTTAGGAATAGCTCACAAAGAGCAACGTAAACCGCGATGTGCAGGATGGAGGCGGGAGTGAAATTGTGCAGTTGGAGGCCATAATATTCCAGAAGTCCTCGGAGGAACGAGTGGATTGGAAATCCAATGCCTCTCAACAAGTAGGGAATGAAGCACACTCGTCCCCCCTTGGATGGATTGGGGCAATTCTCCGCCTGAGCCCCGCCGTTGAAGGAAGTCAATCCTGCTCCAACGGGGACTAGATCTGTGGGGGGAAGAAATCCCTAAGACTACAGCTTCCCTAGCTGACTGTGGGATACGGAACATTTCTCCCAATAATCTTTTTCGGGGCCGTGGGGATGGGAAGAAGAGCTTGGAGCGCTAGCCATGTTGGTATGGTTTCTCCTAGCGAGATCTGAGGATTCCTCGCTTGGTGTGGAATGGATCTAAGATCCCATCTCTTTAAATAGACGCCTTGCTTACGTAATCAGGGTGTTATGTGCAAAAATACCCCGACCTCTCGTATTCGTTCAACACGTGGAAGCTGAAGGCATGAAGGCGTGGAAGCCGATGGGCGCGACATTAAATGGATGGCCGAACACTGCTCTTTAAGTCAGGTACTTTGAAGTAATCGGTGGAGGAACCCGCCTTGCAATGCCGAAGACAATATGCGTGCCGGACACATCGTCATTGAAAGACTAGTTCGGGGGCTAGTGAGGGAGTCCTGGATTAAGGGGTCCTCGGGCGTCCGACCTGTTGGTATGGGCCGAACTGATGGGCTGTGAAGATACAAGACCAAAGACTTTCTCCTGTGTCCGGATGGGACTCTCCTTGGCATGGAAGGCAAGCTAGGCGCCCGGATATGAAGATTCCTTTCTCTGTAACCGACTTTGTACAACCCTAGTCCCCTCCGGTGTCTATATAAACCGGAGGGCTTAGTCCGTAGAGAATATAGAATCACAATCCTAATCATACAGGCTAGACTTCTAGGGTTTTAGCCATTACGATCTCATGGTAGATCAACTCTTGTAATACTCATATTCATCAAGATCAATCAAGCAGGAAGTAGGGTATTACCTCCATAGAGAGGGCGCGAACCTGGGTAAACATCGTGTCCACTGTCTCCTGTTACCATGGACCTTAGACGCGTAGTTCGGGAGCCCCTAACCGAGATCTATCGGTTTTGATACCGACAATCATCTCAGCATTCTCTGATGTCTTCCACGATGTCAAGATGAAGGAGGAGCTCGCCATACATGAGGACCTGTGCACGGTCCTGGAGATGTTCAACATGACGACCAAGTGTGCGAGAGCTGAGGAGGGACGCCTCTCCCTTCTCAAGCTTCCAGCTGCCGACCCAGAAGACAAGAAGGCCAAGACCAAGGACGTGAAACGCAAGGGGGAGGCCGTGCTCGCGGCTGAGATGGAGATGAAGCGTGGCTGCAACCACCCAGAGTCATCCAAGGGGAGCCGCCCGTTCTGCGCCTTTGTCACATCCCTAGTTCTGGTATGACCTAGACTAGCTAGTCATGTGTGCATCATGTTTAAATTTCATTTAAATTTGAAATGGGGATTTGTGAAACCCTTAGAAATCATTTCTGGAAATAACCCAGTTAAAAATTGCTCCAAAAAGGTCCAAGAAAATGTTCTTGTTGCTCTCTGAAAATATTGGTGAGAGGTAAAATTCAAACCAATATTTTTAGGAGCTCATAAATATTTATTCTGGCCATTTGGAATTAATGCATAAATATTTGCATTGGATATATATTAGTTATATATTTAATATATGTCCAATATCTCTGATTTGTGGTGTGGGGCTTTGGATTAATCCAACTAGTCCCTAAAAAAATTATCAGAGGCAAACAAATTGATTTAGTATTTTACTAAATCAGAAACAAAAATTACAGAAATAGAAAGAAAACAAAAACAGAAAGGAAAAAGGAGTAGGAGCTTACCTGGGCTTCTTACCTGGCAGCCCAGTGGCCCAACAGTTGCCCAGCCGACCGGCTGCTGCTGCCGTTGTCTCCACCAGCGCCAGAGGACAGGACGTGTTCTCGTGGCGCGCGACGCGACGCGGCCCCGCCCACCTCCTGCCTGTCCTCCTCCTCGTCGCTCTGGATGCCCCGTGCGACGCCACACGCCACCCCGTACCCCTCTCACTCTCCCGTGCCCATTCCTCTCCTCTCCCTCGCTCTCTCGCGCGATGCCCGAGCACCCCCGTCGCTGCCGCATGCTGTTGCTGCGCCCACCACCACGGCCTCGCCCTCGCTTCGTGCCCAGACGCTCCGCCTGCTCGTCTTCGACCACTCCGACAACCCACACGACCAGGGACGCGTTGCATCGCCGCCATCGCCGTCGTCTTCATCACCGGCTGCCTGATATCGCAGTCGCCACTCCGTCGACTCCAGAGCCTCCCCCGAGCCGCTGAGCATGCCTTCCGAACCAACGTGAGCTCCTGCACGTCCTGCCCCTAACCCCGTGGCTTGCCGCTTACCATAGCTTCGTTCCCCGCCATGGCCGTAGCTTGCGACCACGCGCGTCACCGTGCTCCTGGTGACGCCAGGAGGCCGTAGAGGCATTCCGTAGTCTCCTGTCGTGCCCAGTAGCTCGCTCCTGCTCGAAGCCATGCCCCGGCCGCCGCCCCGAGCTCCGCTCCAGCGAGCTCCGGCCACCCTAGCTCCTCCCACCTACCCTCCTAAATGCGAGAGAGCACGAGCTACGCCCCGGTGCTCTCAGTCGCCGCCCCCGTGCCCTTCAACATGGACACCGCCGCGTCCAGAGGTCGCCGGCGATGACCTCACCAGCCTGATGTGCGGGCCCGACCTGCCAGGTGATTAGCTTAAGGCTAATCACCACCTAACTAAACCCCTGATACACTGACAAAGGGCCTAGCGCCACTAATTTTAATTAGATTAGTAAAAAACGCTTAACATCAGGATAATCGACGCAGTGGACCCCACACGTCAGGTTTGACCTGGTCAGCCGTGGTTGACTTGCTGACGTCATGCCATTGTCATGCTGACGCAATTAATCATTTTCTGGTTTAAAAACAAATTAGGAAAATCCAGAAAATGATATAAACTTCTAAAATTCATTGAAATTCAACCGTAGCTCAGATTGAAATGATTTATATATGAAAAATTATCAGAAAAATTCAATCTATCCATCTTACCAGTTTCATGCATATCAAACCAAGTTATACCTGCTGTATATGTGAAAGCACATAAATGGCTTATAAAGAGACTTAAGTTAGAGTTGCATTTGAACCTTTGGTTCAAATGGACTCCTTCCAAGTGAAATGCTGGATGCATTAGCACAAACGACATCACATATTCATGCCATGTTCATACATCATATTGTTGCATATGCTTGTGTATTGATTGCCGACATCGTTCCTTCTCGATAGGTCCTGCTCCGGAGAGTGTTCCAGAGTACCTGTCTGAGAAGCAGTGCCCCTCTGTTGAGCTATCAGGCAAGCAAAACCCCCTTGTTCATTCCGATACAATCCGACTCTCTCGCTCCTGCTCTCTTTTATTGCATTAGGAAAAAAACGATTCAACTGCTACTTTATGTTGCGGTAGTTTTGAACCCATTCCTCTACATGACCTGTCATTGCCACAGTAAATAGTTGAAACCCACTAGCATGTGTAGGAGTTGATTGAGCCATGTTATGTTCCTACCATGCCATGCCTGCTATTGCTTAGAGTTGTGTCAGGTCTGATTCATTGGGAATGAATTGGAGTGTTACGATATGTTCTGGTGCTGAGAGTTAAGTGTGTGAACACGATTTGGTAAAGTGTCAGGACCCCGATTCCAAGTCACATTGATCTAGCCGGTAACACCTCATATTACTTTGCGGCCTCACGCACGGTATTCCCACGGGTGTCGCCTTACCATGGCCTGGGACCGTTTGCATCCATATGACAGAGAACCCGGGCCGACATGGCTAGTCGTGAACCCAAAGCGGCACTAACCCATGTGGACAGGCTTACATGAATATACTTCGAGCATGTCGGTCAGCAGCGTATGAATCCGGGCTGTAGCACTGGCTAACAGACTCGTAACCCGGCTGTAGCAGGCTAGGCAGGACTCGGATGTCACCAAGTGACATTTCCGAGGGGACAGATACGAACGGCGAAACACATGCCGGCAAGTCAGTGTCCAGAGCAAGAGTGCTGGGCTAGCAGGACTCCGCTGAACCAGTCAGAAGCGGACTACTATCGCCAGAAGCACTAGACTACATTTCCCCATATGAAAGGCTGCAAAGGATAAACAACTAGATTGTCGGATCCCACACATACCAAGCATTTCAAACATACACACAATATGCTGGATATGTGGTAAATACAACATGGCATCACAACATAACTCTACGACTCAAGTATTTATTCATTAGGCTCCGAGGAGCGAGATATTACAAACATGGGTCTCATGACCCAACATTCAGAGCATACAAGTCAAACACATGCGCAAGCTTAACATGTGTGAGTACAGACAACTGTAGATGAAAAAGGCTGAGAAGCCTGACTATCTACGAGATCCTGCCGAGGGCACAAGATCGTAGCTGAGGTAACAAGCCAAACGTCGAAGTCCACGCGGAACTACTAGTGAGACTGAAGTCTCTCTGCAAAAACATAAAATAGGCAAACGTGAGTTCAAATGTACTCAGCAAGACTTACATCAGAACTAACTACATATGCATCATTATCAACAAAGGGGTGGTGGAGTTTGACTGCAGCAAGCCAGCTTTGACTCGGTGGCTATCCTGGACTACGACTGCAAGTAACTCATTTGAGGTGGCGCACACGAGTCCACATATTCACGATATCAATACACCACTATGGATCCGTTCCCGTCTCCCTACGAGAACGCCATCCATAGCACTCACGCTTATCTTGCGTATTTTAGAGTATCCACTTTCACTTGTCTATGAACTGTACATGCAACCCAGAAGTCCTTTTCCGCGGACACGGCTATTCGAATAGATCATATTAACCTTGCAGGGTGTACTTCTTCACACACGCCTCGCCACTTACCACCATATACACGCTGCTCAAGCGGAAGCTCGGCGAGGGAGTCGGCCACGACCGACTAACCACACAAGTCTCTCATCCAGGTTTATCGCCTATTCGGTTCCATCCGCAAGGAGATCCGCCGGGTGTCGCCACGGCCCCAAACGATGTGAGCAGGTTCCCGAGACACCAAACGGGCGCCCGTACATCGTGCCACGGTGTTTCTACCGCAACATAGCCCACCCCTAGGGTCAGCGCTACGCACGGCCCCCAACACATATCCTACAAACACCAGAAACTAGTTGCAACTCTTGGACAGAGATCGAGGTGATTAATAAGCCGAGAGGGGTCGAGTTACCGGAACCCAATGTGTGGTAGTAACTGTTTCATGGATCACAAACACAGAACTCAGTTCCTGAGGACGGTTGCAATGAGACAACCCACCATGTACTCCTACATGGCCTCTCACCGCTAGCTTTACCAAATCATGTTCACACACTTAGCTCTCAATAGTAGGACATGTTCACACACCTCCGATTCATTCCCGAACAATCAGACCTGTCTCAACTCTAAGCAGTAGCAGGCATGACAAACAAGCATGAATGAGTAGGCACAACAGGGCTCAAACAACTCCTACTCATGCTATTGGGTTTCATCTATTTACTGTGGCAATGACATGTCATGCAGAGGATAAGGGGTTCAACTACCGCA
Source organism: Aegilops longissima (assembly GCA_021605205.1). Classification (NCBI taxonomy): domain Eukaryota; kingdom Viridiplantae; phylum Streptophyta; class Magnoliopsida; order Poales; family Poaceae; genus Aegilops; species Aegilops longissima. The sequence goes on from CM038682.1 coordinate 403,795,922, forward strand.
GCAAGTAACAGATGATTCGTTGTTGTCCTAATGCAGTAAAAGAGAGAAGGAGCGAGAGAGTGGGATTATATCGGAATGAACAAGGGGGTTTTGCTTGCCTGGCACTTCTGAAGATAATATAGTTCTTATCGTCGGTACGTCGTCTACAGAGAGGGGACATATACCGGCAACACAGAAGGAAACACAATCAATCAATGTACATTATGATGAATGATCATGACATGGCAAAATGAATGTGTTGGGCTAATGCAGCTATAACCAGATGGGTTTGAGCTATTTTGAACCAAAGATTCAAAGTTCAAACTCATTTGTGATCTTAAATAGTGCTTTATCATGTTTTGCACTAAACAGCAAGTTAACTTGTTTAGACATGCATGAAACTAGTACAGATGGATAGATTGGATTTTTCTGATCATTTTTCATATATAAATTATTTGATTTGGAGCTACAGATTAATTTCTATAATTTTTAGAAGTTTGAAACATTTTCTGGAATTTATAAACCTTTTCTGATTTATTTTAATTCCAGAAAATACTTACCGCGTCAGCATGACGTAAGGCTCAGGTCGGCAGGTCAACTGGGTCGGTCCAGGTCAAACTGACCAGTGGGACCCACTGGTCAGTGACCCAGTGTTGCTTGTGTCACTGACAGGTGGGGTCAGGTCAATCGACACGTCAGCACAGTCAACTCTGACTGGTGGCCCCCGCATTATTAAACTAATCTAAACAGAAAATAAACCCGGAGTTAATTAGGCGCGGGGCCTAGTTGTTGGTGTCACAGGAGGGGTTAGTTAGTGGGGGTTTAGTCGTTAATCACGCGGCCACGTCGGCTCGCCGGAGTATGGCCGGCGACGACCTCAAAACGCGGCCGAGGGTCTCGGGCTCGCTCCTCCGGCGTCCAGAGGAGTAGCGGAGAGCGTCCACGGGGAGCTGGAGCTCGCCCGCATCCAGCGGTGGGGGTGGATGGAGTTGGGGTGGCCTGCAGAGCCACCGGCGACGAGCTTCGCGGCGGCCGGCGCTCGGGTGTTGTCGGGTTCGGCGCTGCTGCTCCCAAACGAGCGAGCTAAGGTGTTGGGGGGGGTCTCTACGGGTCGCGGAAAGCACAACGGTGCAGGCCCATGACTCAAAGGTCACCGGGGTTGCGCCGGCGATGAGCCCGCGTGGCGGTGGCTCTCGGTCTCGATGAACGCGACGGCTAGAGGACGGGGAAGATGCGGGAAAGAGAGGGGAAATGCAGCGGATCTCACTCGGAGGTTGTTGAGAAGGTCAGTGGTCTCGGGGAGGCGTCGGGGACGACAGACGGGCGCCGGTGATCTCCGGCGGCAGAGGAGGAAGAAGACGAGGTAGCCAGCGATGCGGGGCGTCCGGCGTCGCGTGGCTCCTCGCAGATGATGAAGACGACCCTGTGGTTCTCCTGGGCGGGCCGGCGAGGCGAGGGGAGCTCGGTGGGCACGGCTATGGCGGCGGCGGCGACGGGGACGCTCGGGGAAGAGAGGGGGAGAGAGCCAGTGGAGGGGGGAGAGAGCAGCGAGTGAGGGAGAGGGAACAAGGGCTTCGGGCGTCTTCGTGGCGCTGGTAGAAGGCCCGGGGCTCCCAGGTGGAAGCAGGAGGTGGCCCGGGGGCTCTCGGCTAGCCACACGCCTCGCCTTTCCGGCAGAGGTGGGAGATGATCGGCAACGGGCGGTGGGCTGGGCTGTGCTGGGCCGAACCAAAAGGCGCCAGGTAAGGTCAGGTGAGCCTCTGTTCTTTTCCTATTTTTATTTTCTGTTATTTTGTTTTGATTTAGTTTGAGAACTAAATCATTTTAAAACTTTCTGTAAATTTTTGTGTGAGCTCAGAGAGATATTCCAAGGCCACATGCAAATTTAGAAAAATATTTGAACATTATTTCTTATATAGCAGAAATAAGTCCAACCCAAATACGTTATTGATTTAAATCAAAGGCCCAAAATAAATTATTTCTGTGAGTCCAAAAATATTGGTTTGAATTTTATCTCATGCCAATATTTTCACAGAATAACCGGAACATTTTCTTGGACTCATTTGATGAGATTTAAATGTTGGTTATTTTTAGAGGTTTTTCTGAGGCTTATGAAAATTGCTCAATTCAAGTTTCATTTGAATTTAAACATGATGCAACAACCAAGCTAGACCAAGGCCAACGTAAAGGTAGGGATGTGACAACTCACCCCCACTAGACAAGAATCTAGTCCCGAGATTCAAGACGTGAGGTAAGAAGACAGAGGGGACACGGAACTGACACAGTCTTCATGATCCATTGCATTTCTCGAAAATGTTGATTTGATAACTCCAGTTGATCTTTACATCTTTGGTTTCGAGATCTTCATCCATCACGAGGACAAAAGAGCGAGACATGTCTACATGGATGGATCATCCTAATGATCACAGGATCAACTCACGGAATGAGACGTAGGAACATCTCTTGAGCTGAGAGGCAAAACACACCTTAAAAAGGATGGAAGAAACAATTGACGAGGGTTTCAAAGTAGCGAGGAGAAACTGCCATGATCCCATAACGAGACATCTTAAGGAAGGTGACTCGCAGAAATATTCCCTTAAGTGGCAAAAGAATTACCTTTGATTCGGAGATCACTGAAACTCTTCTCACCAGCCTAAGGCAATTTACAATTGATCGTTTGAAAGAGTTCGAAGGAATGGCATACTCGGACTAGTATGGGTGATGTGGACTACCTTGTTGAAGACAACGCAATGGATGATTTTGCTTATCATCGGAAATGGATGGGACCCATGGTAAGTCCACTTTTGAGGATGATCCTAGACAAAATTTACTGAGAGGGCAGCCCATGGGAAATTGGCACAATGGCGGTGCAGCTGGGAACAACATGCAAATGTTGGAAATGTTCCAACCATCATATCTGCCTGAGATTCAGATCCAATTGCTATTAGGATACTTCAGACCCAGCATGTCTGAAAACAAAGTTTGCAACACAAATCGACGAGATGACGTTGCGAGATTCTCGGGATATGACCTACGATAGAAAGCTCCAAAACATGAGCGGGTTCTGCTACAACATGTGAACACGCTGTCCAAGACAAGCATGAACACGTGGTAGTCTTATAATAAAACACTACCGAGTTCAGGTGGGGAACCATCATCGAGGATATCGGAGTCCTTGTGCACTTATCGATGAACTTCTTATCCTTGAGAAAGTCAATCAGTGGCTTGGTGTGCTAGGGATACATATAGAGCGAAGGTTGCGAGCCTATCAAACCATAGCATACTTCGCACATGCATGACTGACTTGGGATGGTACCAAAGGAAGCAAAACAAACTTTCTCGAATTCACGGTGGCAACTTGCATCAAATGCACATGAATTAGAGGAAGTCACTTCTTTCATCCGAACATACGCTTCATGGCCTAGCATGAAGAAATGCTTTCAAAAATTTCCAACACTAGCTCAATGTTCAACATGAATCATGGAGGAGACAAGATGTTGCTGATGGGCTCAAGAACAACTCATCAGAATTTCCATATCACTGGACTTACGCCACCATGTGAACACGGTGATAGCACTAGTCAGACCAAAAGATGTAATGGTGTATGCTCGAGGGATCAACCACGAGTAAGACAACATTGCGAACATCATTGGTTCTGATTTGACTTGACGATGGACCATACTCAAGTCAAAGTTTTGACAAGGCAATAGATCCAACAACTGATCACGAGGACCAATCGATGAAGATATCATCGTTCTTCAACACACACACACACACACACACACAAGGGTATCCCTTAGTGATGAACTAAGTCGGACAAGCTTTTATCTTCCAACTCTCCAAGTTGTTGTTTAGCTCAACCAACTAGCTCAGGGTATCCAACACAGATTCTTGGAGAAAGGGTAGTTTCTAGAAAACCAACTTGATCACGAACTCAACATAGCGGTCAGGTGACAACCTGGTAATACTTCCGAGAAGATATTCGGAAAATCACGAACCACCAATATGCTACTAAGCTCGAGAATAATCTTGCTTTTCAGGGCAAGGCGATATGATCAAAAGAGCGAGGGATTGGCACAATCCTAACTCATTGATCAAAGAGTGCACCGGAAATAAGGACTAGGTAGCACGATCAATCTTAGGATGATGATTTAATAACCAACACGCTAAGAATGAGAATATTGTCCATTTACTACCAAGCAACGAGTTGCTCAAGGTATTGATTCCGCACATCACAGTACACCTGTCGGCATTCCGGTTGCAATAACATGGGAACCGAGGAATGAACAATGATGGCAAGAAGTATCACTACGTCAAGAATTCATGAGAAATTGTGCAATTCTTATGACGTTCTTGACATAAAGATGGTAACACTCCAAGGTAGAACAGAGCAAAGGATGGATTGGCATTTGATCTGCAGAGCACAACTACTTTGACCCAATCCTGGATATGGATGAGGTACTGGATTTTGTTGCTCCTATTCATTTCAGAATAGGATGGCTTCACGGACCACCAGAATAATAGGCATCGATGAACACGATCGCACACATACTCTTGGCTATCAATTGATAGACGGGGGTCAGAATACAATTGAAGAGGGACAACTCAAAGGAACATATAACTTTTCGAGTTGTGGAGGCATGGATTAGTATGCCGAACAAATTCAACATATTTCTTCTGGATAACCCATGCAGAGAGGTAGGATTGGCAGAGTCACAATATAGAATGGGGAACTCATTGAGAGCACTCTTGTTGTGACCTTTTGGTTCAACGAGGAACTTCTGCCAAGGATGGTTCATGGTATTTGGAAGAATGATATACCACAGACCTCGAGGACTATCGCAAAGTTACTAATATCCTAAGGGAACTAGCAAACACTATCAACAGGAGGTAAGTAGGGTGAATCTCGGGTTCAAGAACCCAGGAATAGAATACCTACTATTAAATGTCATCACGGGATGCTTTCGAGAATAATGGCCAGAATCATCACGCGGGAAACACAAAACATGGCTAGTTTACTAGGTGACTCCCTAAAACACCTAGGGTCATAATAATAACTCCAACATGTATGTCGAGGCAATAGAATACCTCAAATCAGCAATTAGTGTGATTAACCTGGCCCAAAGGAACATCGGGAACGGAAAGAAGGGATTTGCAAATGCATCAGACTATTTAGAGACCTGGGATGACTCGGACAGCATAACGGCTGTAAATGCTCAAAATGATTTGAGACATCTTGCAAAAATGGTGGCATAACCACTCAGAAGCACCAAATAAAGGTTCCGAGACCAACTATGAACACACGGAAGTAGTAGAAACTGAACTGAGATTTGAAACTATCCATTCTATAAGTCTATGGATTAGTAACATGTCATCCTAATAGATAGATGAGAAGCCTAGTTCTTAAACCCCGTAGAAGAGAAGAGGATGACTCAGATCAGAAGTCCATGAGGTATAAGGAGTAAAAAGAGCCTTATGTTCCCTTCCACAATCAATTCCCTTACATAACTAAAGCATTTCTAGACACAACTTCGACCGGTTTGGCTTGGTAATCCTACAGCAATCAAAGCTCGATACCAAAGCTGTCAGACCCCGATTCCAAGTCACATCGATCTAGCCGGTAACACCTCATATTACTTTTTGGCCTCACGCACGGTATTCCCACGGTGTCGCTTACCATGGCTCAGACCGTTTGAGCCTTTTGGCTCATGTATATGATAGTGACGCTAGCATCCATATGACAGAGAACCCGGCCGACATGGCTAGTCGTGAACCCAAAGCGCACTAACCCATGGGGACAGGCATACATGAATCAACTTCGAGCATGTCGGTCAAAGCAGCGATGAATCCGGGTTGTAGCACTGGCTAACAGACTCGTAACCCAGTGCTGTAGCAGTTAGGCAGACTCCGGATGTCACCAAGTGACATTTCCCGAAGGACAAACACAGAACGAAGTGAAGCACATGCAGGCCAGTCAGGTGTCCAGAGCAGTAGTGCTGGGCTAGCAACACTCCGGTGAACTAGGCTGTAGCGGACTACTATCGCTCAGGAAGCACTAGACTACATCTCCCCATATGAAAGGCTGCCAAGGTTAAACAACTAGATTGTCGGATCCCACACATACCAAGCATTTCAAACATACACACAATATGCTTGATATGTGTAAATACAACATGGCATCACAACATAACTCTACGACTCAAGTATTTATTCATTAGGCTCCGAGGAGCTTAGATATTACAAACATGGGTCTCATGACCCAACATTCGTGAGCATACAAGTCAAACACATGCGAAAGCTTAACATGTCCGAGTACGCATAATCAGTAAATGAAAAAGGCCGAGAAGCCCGACTATCTACCAGATCTGCCGAGGGCACAAGATCGTAGCTGAGGTAATAAGCTAAACGTCAAGTCCACGCTGAACTACTAGTGAGACCAAGTCTCTGCAAAAACATAAAATAGGCAGACGTGAGTACAAATGTACTCAGCAAGACTTACATCAGAACTAACTACATATGCATCATTATCAACAAAGGGGTGGTGGAGTTTGACTGCAGCAAGCCAACTTTGACTCGGTGGCTATCCTGAACTACGACTGCAAGCAACTCATTTGAGGTGGCGCACACGAGTCCACATATTCACCATATCAATACACCACTATGGATCCGCTCCGCCTCCCTCACGAGAATGCCATCCATAGCTCTCACGCTTATCTTGCGATTTTAGAGTATCCACTTTCACTTGTCTATGAACTGCACAGCAACCCGAAGTCCTTTTCCATGACACGACTATTCAATAGATCATATTAACCCCGCAGGGTGTACTTCTTCACACACGCTCTCGCCACTTACCACCATTTACACGTCGTGTATCTCGGCAACCTTTAAGAGGAAGCCTGGCGAGGGAGTCGGCCACGACCTGACTAACCACACAAGTCTCTCATCTAGGTTTATCGCCTATTCGGGTTCCATCCACAAGGAGATCCGGTCGGGGTGTCGCTCACGGGCCCCAACGATGTGAGCAGGGTTCCCGAGACACCAAACGGGCGCCCGGTACACCGTGCCACGGTGTATCTACCGCAACATAGCCCACCCCTAGAGTCAGCGCTACGCACGGCCCCCAACACATATCCTACAAACACCAGAAACTAGTTGCAACTCCCGGACAGAGATCGAGGTGATTAATACACTGAGAGGGGTCGAGTTACCGGAACCCAATGGGTGGTAGTAACTGTTTCATGGATCACAAACACAGAACTCAGTTCCTGAGGACGGCTGCAATGAGACAACCCACCATGTACTCCTACATGGCCTCTCAACGCTACCGATACCAAATCGTGTTCACACACTTAGCTCTCAACAGAGGACATGTTCACACACCTCCGATTCATTCCCGATGAATCGACTGACTCAACTCTAAGCAGTAGCAGGCATGACAAACAAGCATGAATGAGTAGGCACAACAGGCTCAAACAACTCCTACTCATGCTAGTGGGTTTCATCTATTTATTGTGGCAATGACAGTCATGCAAAGGATAAGGGTTCAACTACCGCAGCAAGTAACAGATGATTCGTTGTTGTCCTAATGCAGTAAAACAGAGCAGGAGCGAGAGAATGGGATTATATCGGAATGAACAAGGGGGTTTTGCTTGCCTGGCACTTCTGAAGATAATATAGTTTTTCATCGGTGTCATCGAGCTCATCATCGGTACATTGTCTGCTGAGAGGGGACAAATACCGGCAACACAGAAGCAAACACAATCAATGCAATGTAAATTATGATGCATGATCATGACATGGCAAAATGAATGTGTTGGGCTAATGCAGCTATAACCAGATGGGTTTGAGCTATTTTGAACCAAAGATTCAAAGTTCAAACTCATTTGTGATCTTAAATAGTGCTTTATCATGTTTTGCACCAAACAGCAAGTTAACTTGTTTAAACATGCATGAAACTAGTACAGATGGATAGATTGGATTTTTCTGATCATTTTTCATATATAAATTATTTGATTTGGAGCTACAGATTATTTTCTATGATTTTTAGAAGTTTGAAACATTTTCTGGAATTTATAAACCTTTTTTGATTTATTTTAATTCCAGAAAATACACATCACACAAGATGACGTAAGGCTGAGGTCAGCAGGTCAACTGGTCGGTCCAGGTCAAATCGACCAGTGGGACCCATCGTCAAGAACTCAAAGTTGCTTGTGTCACTGACAGGTGTGGTCGGGTCAACCGACACGTCAGCACAGTCAACTCTGACTGGTGGGCCCTGCGTTATTAAACTAATCTAAACAGAAAATAAACCCGGAGTTAATTAGGCGCGGGGCCCAGTTGTCGGTGTCACAGGAGGGGTTAGTTAGTGGGGGTTTAGCCGTTAATCACGCGGCCACGTCGGCTCGCCGGAGTATGGCCGGCGGCGACCTCAAAACGCGGTCGAGGGTCTCTTGCTCGTTCCTCCGGCGTCCAGAGGAGTAGCGGAGAGTGTCCACGGGGAGCTGGAGCTCGCCCGCATCCAGCGGTGGGGGTGGATGGAGCTGGGGTGGCCTGCAGAGCCATCGGCGACGAGCTTCACGGCGGCCGGCGCTCGGGTGTTGTCGGGTTCGGCGCTGCTGCTCCCAAACGAGCGAGCTAAGGTGTTGGGGGGGCTCTACGGGTCGCGGCAAGCACAACGGTGCACACCCATGACTCAAAGGTCACCGGGGTTGCGCCGGCGATGAGCTCGCGCGGCGGTGGTTCGCGGTCTGGATGAACGCGACGGCTAGAGGACGGGGAAGATGCGGGAAAGAGAGGGGAAATGCGCGGATCTCACTGGGAGGTCATTCAGCAGGTCAGTGGTCTCGGGGAGGCGTCGGGGATGACGGACGGGCGCCGGCGATCTCCGGCGGTAGAGGAGGAAGAAGACGAGGTAGCCAGCGATGCGGGGCGTCCGGCGTCATGTGGCTCCTCGCAGATGATGAAGACGACCCTGCGGTTCTCCTGGGCGGGCCGGCGAGGCGAGGGGAGCTCGGTGGGCATGGCTATGGCGGCGGCGGCGACGGCGATGCTCGGGGAAGAGAGGGGGAGAGAGCCAGAGGAGGGGAGAGAGAGCAGCGAGTGAGGGAGAGGGAACAGGGGCTTCGGGCGTCTCCGTGGCGCTGGTAGAAGGCCCGGGGCTCACAGGTGGAAGCAGGAGGTGGCCGGGGCGGGGGGCTCAGCGCCCACGCCGCCTCGCTTTCTCGGCAGAGGTGGGAGATGATCGCAACGGCCAAGTGGGCTAGGCTGTGCTGGCCCGAACCAAAAGGCGCCAGGTAATGTCAGGTGAGCCTCTGTTATTTTCCTATTTTTATTTTCTGTTATTTTGTTTTGATTTAGTTTGAGAAATAAATCATTTTAAAACTTTCTGTAAATTTTTGTGTGAGCTCAGAGAGATATTCCAAGGCCACATGCAAATTTACAAAAATATTTGAACATTATTTCTTATTTAGCAGAAATAATTCCAACCCAAATACGTTATTGATTTAAATCAAAGGCCCAAAATAAATTATTTCTGTGACTCCAAAAATATTGGTTTGAATTTTATCTCATGCCAATATTTTCACAGAATAACAAGAACATTTTCTTGGACTCATTTGATGAGATTTAAATGTTGGTTATTTTTAGAGGTTTTTCTGAGGCTTATGAAAATTCCTCAATTCAAATTTCATTTGAATTTAAACATGATGCAACAACCAAGCTAGACCAAGCCCAAGGTAAAGCTAGGGATGTGACATAAAGGTAGCGGTGAGAGTCCATGTAGGAGTACATGGTGGGTTGTCTCACTGGAACCGTCCTTAAGCACTGCGTTCTGTGTATGTTGTCCAATTACTAGCTTCTACCACACATTGGGTTCCGGTAACTCGACCCCTCTCGACTTATTAACCAACTTGATCTCTGTCCAGGAGTTGCAACTAGTCTTTGGTGTTTGTAGGTAGTGCTATTTTTCTACCGAGTGGCACCCGGCAGGGTGGACTTGGGACAGACTAGGCACCATGGCCTGGTGTACCGAGTGGCACCCAGATGGTGGGCTTGGGAACCCTGTACACATCGTTTGGGGCCGTGAGCGAAACCCCGGCAGGATCTCCTTTCGGATGGAACCCGAATAGGCGATAAACCCGACTAGAGTCTTGTGTGGTTAGTCGGTCATGGTTTACACCCTTGCCAAAGCCCGCTTGAAGGCTGCCAGATACATGACGGTACATGGTGATAAGTGGTGAGGCGCGTGTGAAGAAGTACACCCCGCAGGTTATCATGATCTATTCAATAGCTGTGTCCTAGGTTATGGACTTCTTGGATGCTTACGTGGTACATAGACAACTTGAAGTGGATACTCTAAAATTCTCAAGACAAGTGTGAGTGCTATGGTTGGCCTTCTCGTAGGGAGACGGGAATGAATCCATAGTAGTGTATTGATGTGGTGATTAGTGGACTCGTGTGCGCTTTCTCACCTCAAAGAAGTTACTTGTAGTCATAGAACAAGATAGCCACTGAGTCAAAGCTGGCTTGCTGCAACCAAACCCCACATTGACTCCTTTATACTAATGCATGTATGATAGGATCTGATGTAAGTCTTGCTGAGTACCTTTGTACTCACATTGCTTAATTTATGTTTTTGCAGATGAGACTTCTGTCTCAGTAGTAGTTTTGCATGGACTTCGACGACAAGCTTGTTACCTCAGCTATGATCTTGTACCCTTGGGAGGGTCTTAGATAGTCGCTTCTCACCCTTTTTCTTTTGTAGTTGTCTGCACTTGCATATGTAATGCTTCTGCTTGTATGTTTCAATGATGGGTCATGAGACCCCTGTTTGTATTAAATGCTATGTGGCTCTTCCAGGCCTTTATCTATATGAGTTTGAGTTATGTTGTGATGCCATGTTGTACAACACATGCTTGCATGTTATGCGTACGTGTAACGTGTATGGCTATGTGTGGGATCCGACAACCTAGTTGTATATCCTTGGTAGCCTCTCTTATGGGGAAATGTAGTCTAGTGCTTCCACTGAGCCATGGTAGTCTGCTACAGCCCGGATTACCGGAGTGCTGTTAGGCCAGTTGCTACTGCTCCGGAACACTTAGACTGACCGGCATGTGTCCTTCTTCGTTCCTGTGTCTGTCCCTTTGGGGAAATGTCACGCGGTGTCTACCGGAGTCCTGTTAGCCTGCTACAGCCCGGGTTCTCCGGAGTCCTGTTAGCCCAGCTGCTACAGCCTGGATTCACTCGCTGATGACCGCACGTTCGTTCCTGGGTCATGTATGTCTGACCCTATAAGTTAGTGGCACTTTGGGTTTACGACTAGTCATGTCGGCCCGGGTTCTTTGTCATATCGATGCTAGCGACACTATCATATACGTGAGCCAGAAGGCGCAAACGGTCTCGGGCCAGGTAAGGTGGCACCTGTGGGAATACCGTGCGTGAGGCCGCAAAGTGATATGATTTGTTACATGCTAGATCGGTGTGACTTAGGATCGGGGTCCCGACAGCCTTCCACAACGTACACAACCACAACACCAATGACTGTCAAGAGCTCAGGGCCATCCGCGACGTGCGCTTCAGTCGACGCCCCGAGCATAACGGTCGTGGCTACGACCATGGAGGAGGCAGAAGTGGAGGGCGTTGGGATGACCGCGGCCCCCGCCAGGAGTGGCACGACCGGCCTCGTGAGGAACACTGGCAAGGCCAGCCTTGTGAGGACCATCCTCAGGGCAATGCCGACCTCCCTCCGCTGCCACCACCACCCAGGAGGAACGAAGACCACCACCAAGATGAGGTGGCTGGGGGCTTCCAGGAGCCTCGCACCATTGCCTACATCTTGGGTAGCGCTCAGGCCCCAGCCTCCCAGCGCATCTTCAAGAAGTTCACTCGCGAGATGAATGCGGCCCTCCCCAGGCTCGAGGCCACACGCCCGCTCAGATGGTCCAAGTGCACCATCACCTTCAGCTCGTCCAACCAGCTCAAGTGCGCGGCAACTGCGAGCGCCCTCCCGATGCTCTGCTCACCCGTCATCAGCAATGTCCTTGTCACCAAGACCCTCATCGATGGCGGAGCGGGGCTCCATGTTCTTTCCATCGAGACGTTCGACCGCCTCCAAGTGCCATATGATCAGCTGCAGCCCATCAAGCCCTTCTCAGGGGTGACCCATAGCTCCACTACTCCGATAGGGCAGATCCGGCTCCCTGTCACCTTTGGCCAGCGCGACAACTACCGCACCATGCTCATCGACTTCGACGTCGCCCATATCCGCCTGCCGTTCAATGCCATCCTTGGGTATGTGGCTCTGGCTAAGTTCGCGGTGGTGAACCACCACGGCTACAACGTCCTCAAAATGCCAGGGAACTGCAACATCATCACAATCGCTTGCGAGGGGAAGGACGCGATTTGTTCTCCCTCGAGCGCGCCTACCAGGCTGCGGCGATTGAAGACCCAGACAACGAAAGCACCCTCTACCCCCCGAGGGAGTCCCCAAGAAGAAGAAGCAGCTGATCCGCCAAGAGCCTCAGGAGAGTGGTGTGTCCAGCCACACCACCTCAGGACCTGCACCCATGGATGGAGTGCCTCCCTCCCTCGCATAGGAAGTCATGCCCGGTGCCCTCCTCAGGCTGGGCTCAGGTGCTCTCGTCTGGAGGGCCTCTGACTTAGCCAATGTCAAGAGGGAGGCGCTCAGGCACCACATGGAGGCATGATTCATCGCATGCTTCCCTCATGAGGGCATAAGGCATGGGGTGCCTGGTGCCCTGGAGTTCATCACCAAGACGACCGAGGAGCTTCAAGAGGCGAGAGCCATGCGTGGTGACCACCGCCCACCACCAGGCGCAGCTCCTTGTCCTAGCGAAGACGACGAGTTGCGCGTCTGCGTCAACATCCGAGGGCTCAACAGGGCCGCATCCCAAGAGCGCTTCTGGCCTTCGCGCGTTGGTCGGTGCGACGGTCCACCTCACAGCTATGTTCGCATGCCATTCGGCTTGCCGAATGTGATGCATACCTTCCAAAGATCGCCTCAGGAGCGCTCAAGGCTCAGAGGCCGTGCACTGTGCAGTCTTGGCAGAGATGGAGATGGTTCCTCACGAGCTCCCGGGACCTCCAGAGCCTCCCGAGGTCCAGGACCCAGGCGGCTCGTGAGGAGCAACTCCTCCGGCGCGGTCTTCAGCTGCTTCAACATTCCCTCAGCAACGGTGTCATTTGACATTTTCCGGCTTATTCAGTTTCGGGCGCCCCTCAGGCCGCATTATCCCCAGGTCGCATGGGCCTGTCCCTGCGACATGTATCCTGTACATCTATAGTTTACCTTATTGGGGGCGCCCCTCGGGCTGCATCATCCCCAGTCCGCATGGGTCCGCTCCTGAGGCATGTATCATTCTTACATTTACCTGAACTAGTGTTACCTCCTTCTCCAAGATGATTTATGATTACCGCCTACTTGCATACTGCCCCTCGCAGTCTCCCGCAGTGCTGACCGGCCTCCTGCTCATCCCGCAACGGGGCTACACATGCTGGCACGACGCTTGTGCTCGGGTCCGTCCCTGCAACGCTGACAAACCTAAGAGGTCGAGCTCGCTCATGGCCGCCGCACAAGACGCCACCTCACCAGATCCTCGGTTTTTCATCTTCTTGCGGATAGATCAACGGCAGGGCAGCAAACATGATTATAACCTATACTCTCCTCTTGAACTAACCGACAGACATCTCTGAAGCTTAGCTACGGGTGGCCCCGCCGGCTGCCACCTTTTCACGTGACTCGCTTGCGCGTTAAAGGGGGGCTCCTGAGCATCGCGCCTCAGGAACTCCTACTGACTCTCCAGCCCTCACCCCCTGGCCTTGACCACGGCATTGCGACCTGGCATACCAGCGACAGCTGAGCCTCGCTCGAGGGTTGTGACCCAAGGACACAGAGCATTTAGATGAGTGAGGAAGGGGAAGCCGATGAGCCTTACCTAGTAGCACCGCCGCTGAAGCGCAAATCGAGCGCGGCACAGGGAATCACCTCGGGCTCGATAAGATAAGTCACATATTCATGTTAGCACGACGCCGCAGTTTGGAATTTTCGACTCTCGTAGCCTTGCTCCGGCAATGCCGCCTTCCTTTTGTGCCTTCTGGATGCTGCTTGCACACAAAACGGGACCTCTTGAGCATCGCGCCTCGGGAGCTCTTACCATACCTTGGGCCGCTCACCTCCTGGCCTTCACCACGACATTGCGACTGTCGGATCACGGGTTCCGCAAAACCCTTAAGGTTTGAACTCTGGGGTGCGCACGAAGATCTCTCTCCCCCAAGCTCACACAGTCACCACAATCTCACGCCCTAATGCTACCTCCTGAGCACTACGTTGGTTTCCTTGAAGAGGAAAGGGTGATGCAGCAAAGTAGCGTAAATATTTCCCTTAGTTTTTGAGAACCAAGATATCAATCCACGTATGAGTCCCTCGCACCTACACAAAAAAATAAATCCTGGCAACCAACGCAATAAAGGGGTTGTCAATCCCTTCACGATCACTTACGAGAGTGAGATCTTATAGATATGATAAGATAACATTTTTGGTATTTTTATGATAAAGATGCAAAGTAAAATAAAAGGCAATAAAAATAACTAAGTTTTGGAAGATTAATATGATGGAAAATAGACCCGGGGCCATAGGTTTCACTAGTGGCTTCTCTCGAAAGCATAAGTATTACGATGGGTGAACAAATTATTGTTGAGCAATTGACAGAATTGAGCATAGTTATGAGAATATCTAGGTATGATCATGTATATAGGCATCACGTCCGAGACAAGTAGACCGACTCCTGCCTGCATCTACTACTATTACTCCACATATCGACCGCTATCCAGCATGCATCTAGAGTATTAAGTTCAAAAGAACAGACTAACGCTTTAAGTAAGATGACATGATGTAGAGGGATAAACTCATGCAATATGATATAAACCCCATCTTGTTATCCTCGATGGCAAAAATACAATACATGCCTTGCTGCCCCTACTGTCACTGAGAAAGGACACCGCAAGATTGAACCCAAAGCTAAGCACTTCTACCATTGCAAGAAAGATAAATCTAGTAGGCCAAACCAAACTGATAATTCGAAGAGACTTGCAAAGATAACCAATCATACATAAAAGAATTCAGAGAAGATTCAAATATTGTTCATAAATAAACTTGATCATAAACCCACAATTCATCGGTCTCAACAAACACACCATAAAAGAAGATTACATCAAATAGATCTCCACAAGAGAGGGGGAGAACATTGTATTGAGATCCAATAAGAGAGAAGAAGCCATCTAGCTAATAACTATGGACCCGAAGGACTGAGGTAAACTACTCACACATCATCGGAGAGGCTATGGTGTTGATGTAGAAGCCCTCCGTGATCGATGCCTCCTCCCATGAGCTCCGAGAAGGCCCCAAGATGGGATCTCATGGGCATGTAAGGTTGCGGCGGTGGAATTAGGTTTTGGCTCCAGATCCGGTAGTTTGGGGTATGTAGGTATATATAGGAGGAAGAAGTACGTCGATGGAGCAACATGGGGCCCACGAGGGTGGGGGCGCCTGTGGGGTAGGCACGCCTACCTCATGCTCTCCTGGTTGATGTCTTGACGAGGGTCCAAGTCCTCTGGATCAGGTTCGCTCAAAATCACGCTCCCGGTTTTCATTCCGCTTGACTCCGCTTTCATATTCTTTTTCGCCAAACTCAAATAGGCAAAAAACAGCAATTCGGGCTGGGCCTCCTAAATAGGTTTGTCCCAAAAATAATATAAAAGTGTATAACAAAGCCCATTAATGTCCAAAACACAATATAATATAGCATGGAACAATAAAAAATTATAGATACGTTGGAGACGTATCACCTAACTCGTTGAGCCCAAGGAACAAGAGATACAAGAGTTTATACTAGTTCGGGCCACCGATGTGGTGTAATACCCTACTCCAGTGTGGTGTGGTGGATTGCCTTGTAGGCTGGGGATGAACAAGTACAAGGGATGAACAGCCTCCTGAGGAGAGGTGTTCTTGAGCTCAGTGAGCTTGTGTGTGTGAGGTAGATCTGGATGATCCGTCCCTAGATGAGTTAACTTCTATGGTGGTGGCTAGTCCTATTTATAGAGGCCATGGTCCTCTTCCCAAATATTTAGGCAGGAAGGGATCCCACAACGGCCAATTTGAAGGGGGACAACTAGTACAAGCTATCCTGACAAAAGGTGGTCTTTGTCTGCCAAAGGTTGTGGTGGTGACGACGTCGTGGGCTCTGTGGTGACCTTCGTCCTGCCATCCTGCTGGTATTGGTCTTGTTGCACCGATATGGAAACCTTTGCCTGATGCCTCGGGACTCATCGCCTGCGCCTCCTCCTTTAGGACCAAAGAGGAAACGAGTACTGTGCGCCCGCTGGCACCTGCCTGGTGCCCGCCTAGCCTTGATCGTCATGGCTCATGTCACGAGAACATCACGAGGTGCCCCTGCCTTGATCTCTCTGCTCCTTGCAAGCTAGCCTAGTGAGGCTACCCCTGAGGAGGTCTTGTGTTGGCCGCCTCGCGAGGCTTGGCCCCTCTTGAGGGTCTTGAGTGTTTGCTGGTAAATATGGGCCGTACCAGGCCGTTGGTGGAGCCACGCCATGGGCCACAGTCAGGCAAGTCTGCGGACCCCCGTTCCCAGGACGCTAACAGTAGCCCCCGGGCCTAAGGCGCGCTCGGACTTGGCTTTGAGGCGAACCCAAGGGGCAAGTGTGGAGCGCCGCGGCCCCAACCGCCTGCAATCTCGATTGACGCGTGGCGACTGACGGGATATGGGCGTCTCCGCTTCCCCACGCTGCCTCGGCAACTGCCCGACTTGATGAGTCCTTGTGCATGCAGAAAAGCCATCATTACCTGCGATCGTGGAGGTCGTTGGTTGGCCTCCTTCTGCTATAAATGGGGAGGGGGCGGAGCCCTCGTCGCCCATCTCTTCCCGTTCCGCTTGCTTCTTCTTCCTTGCTCCACTGCTAGCAGCGACACCATGGCGTCGATACGGAGATTTTCGGCCGCTAAGAAGGGAAAAGCCCCCCGCGACGAGTCGGGGCCAGTCCCGCCGAAGAAGAGGCTAGCCCGCTGCCGCGACGTTGTCGTGAGGCCGTCGGTGAAGAGACCCTGGCATGAGTGGCCTCCCCCGGATATCCGCTGCCTTTGTCCGCCCTGGAAGAGGGCTCCGTAGGAGGCAGCAATCAACGCCGACCATGCCGCAGCCGTGGTCGCTGCGCCGCAGTGGCGCGCGTCGTCGCCCCAGGAACCCATGCTGAGGGCTCCTCGCGCGAACTGGTGGTGTGTGCGGTGATGCCCCCACGCTCTTGGATTCGCTTCCCCCAGTTCTTCTGCGCCGAGATGCTGTCGAGGGGTCCCCTCGAGCTATGGTTGTAGCATGCTGAGTAAGATGCCCCGGCGACCGGGGAGGAGGTTGAGGTCGTCTCCGCGGGCAGGATCTTCATGAGTTTGCCGTGCGGAGGGCGCCCTCGCCATTCACTTTGGATACAATGGCACCTCCACGATGTTCTTCAAGGTCTTCGATGAGGAAGGCCGCCGCCTCGAGTGCTGTCCTGGAGGGGGTCGTCAAGGTGGCCCAGCGGCGGAAGCCTGAAATGCCGCTGGCCTCGCCAGCATTTCCTCCAGGAGCAGCGATGGCGCTTGGGAGTCCAGCGACTCTCCCGAGCCCTACGAGACTTCGGAGACGAGCGATGATAGCTACGTGCCCCCAAGCTCTCTCCATTCCCGGGGCGCAACAGCAGCGTCCGCCCACTGCCGACGCTTATCTGGATGGGGTGGGCGTCGGCCTCCCGTGGCCCACTGTTGATGATGGCGTCTGCGGCGACGCCCATAGATATATCTTTCGATAGTCTTTTCCTTTTGTTCCCTGCGAGGAATCGTGACGAACCCCACTGGGGTGTGTAAAGAGTCTGTAGCGCCTTTTGTGTCAATATCATCCTTATTATGAAATTCTATGATTGCGCGTCCTGCATCGGCTTGCCCCCCCCCTTTCCAACCTCGCGGCAGCTTGGTGCTCTATGCTGACAGGTCCCAGTCCCTAGGCAGGCTTCAGCCATTGCCGGTATGCCAAGTCGCGATGCCGTGGTCAAGGCCAGGAGGTGAGCGGTGTCACGCCCAATATGCGACCCTATCCAAAAGGAACTCGAAGGTCCCACCAAGGATAGACCCGCATATTGAAACGCTTTTGCAAGGTGGATATCATTACTTCAACATTACATAATACATAGGGATACAACCAAGACATACAATGTCACGTGAATACAACAATGCAACATACAAGATCAACATCCGACTACGGATGAATAACAAACAGAAACTCAAACGACATCCACCCTGCCAGCCCAGGCTGCCGACCTGGAGCCTATCCCCTGATCGAAGAAGCAGAAGAAGAACTCCAAAACAAGCAAACATCGCCTCACGCCATGATCATCGTGAAACCTGTACCTGCAATCGTTGTTGTAGTAATCAGTGAGCCACGAGGACTCAAAGAATCCCATTACCATGGGTATCAAGACTAGCAAAGCTTAAAAGGGAAAGGAAGGGGTAAAGTGGTGAAGTTGCAGCAGCTGCTAAGCATATATGGTGGCTAACATACGCAAATGAGAGCGAGAAGAGAAACAAAGGAACGGTCGTCAACTAGTAATGATCAAGAAGTGATCCTGAACTCCTACTTACGCCGACATAACCCGTAAACCGTGTTCTCCTCGATCAACCCCAAAAGAGACACTCACGGTTACGCATTACACGGTTGGTGTATTTTAGAAGAGTTTACTTCAAGTTTACTACAACCGACATTAACAAATTCCCATCTGCCACATAACCGCGGGCACGGCTCTCGAAAGTTTATACCTCGCAGGGTGTCGCAACTTAGCCCATGATAAGCTCTCGCGATCAACGAAGGATATTCCTTCTCCCGGAAGACCCGATCAGTCTCGGAATCCTGCCACAAGACATTTCGACAGAATAAAACAAGACTAGCAAGACCGCCTGATGCGCCGACAATCCCGATAGGAGCTGCACATATCTCGCTCTCGTGGCAACACCGGATGAGACAGGCTACGAGTAAAACAAGGCGCCGAAGTTTCCTGCGTGGTGGCCTCAAGAAGGTGCTGGTTCGGGCCAACACTTAGACAAGCATTGGCCCGGGGCTAATAAAGATGACCCTTGGGTTAATTACTCCCAAGGGAAAATAGGTGGTGGTGAGGCAAATGGTATAACCAAGGTTGGGCCTTGCTGGAGGAGTCTTATTCAAAGCGAACTGTCAAGGGGGTCCCATAAATCACCCAACCGCGTTAGGGGCGCAAAATCCGGGAACATAATACCGATATGATGGAAACTAGGGCGGCAAGAGTGGAACAAAACACTAGGCATAAGGCCGAGCCTTCCACCCTTTACCAAGTATATAGATGCATTAATAATATAAGAGATATTGTGATATCCCAACATAAACATATTCCAAGATGGAGCAATCTTCATCTTCACCTGCAACTAGCAACGCTATAAGAAGGGCTGAGCAAAAGCGGTAACATAGCCAAACAACGGTTTGCTAGGAAGGGTGACAATGGTTAGAGGTTCATGGCAATTTGGGAGGCTTGAGCAGCAAGTGATAGGTAGCGCAGCAAAGCGATAGAACGAAGCAACTAGCATAGCAATGATAGTAATGAGATCCAAGGTGACGGTCATCTTGCCTGAAATCCCGCAAGGAAGAAGAACGAGTCCATGAAGAAGATGAAGCCACGAAGACGAACCAAGCGGAGACGAACGAATCCTCACGATCGCAACGAAACAGGAACTAACAAGAAGAAGCACACAACATAGTAAACACACCACACATAGACAAGACATGATGCACAACCAAGCATGATGCATGACAAGACTACATGAAGCTACTCATGGCAAGAGATGATGCAAACAAGAACAACACATCAAAGCAAGTTTAAATGAGGCCGGGAACAACATATAACAATTCCGGTAAGTCCTCATATGCAAATTTCGAAATTGGTACAGATCTGAATAAACCTTATGTTCAAGTTGTTAAACAGCAAGTTAAGATGCACCACGATGATCTACACGAGATTCTAGTCAAGTTACATATAAATTTCATTTAATTCGGAGCAACGGTCTAGAAGATATGAGCCAAACAAGATAAGCATGGCATTGATGCAAAATGCATCCAAACATCAAGCAAACACCTCAAAACAAGGATGCAACATGATAATATGAAACTAAATGCAATTCTAAGCAAGTTTCATATAGAGCACACTCAAAACGGAGCAACGGTTCAACACATACACTCTATACAAGTCATGACAACAATCTGTCCAAAACAGCAACTAGGCATATTGCAAGCATCAAAACACAATGCTACAGCATCTCAACGTGAAAACAAAAGGAATGGGCATGATGTAAAGGTAAAGCATGACAAAACATGAACACTGAGCTATCTCCAGAAATCACTAGAACATGCTCAAACACACATGGCAAGATTGCAAATAATATCAGTTCAGACTTTGCAGAAAATAACATCAGGTTGCAATGTTTAGAGCTATCAAACAACATGCTACAGGAACTTATCATGGCAAACAAAGGCATGGCATGAATCTACTAATTGCATAGAACAAAAGTCCTTTAATGACCATGAGCCAAAAGGGCAAATAAAATATGATGGCACCCATGCAAACATGGCAAATGATATGACAGCTTCATACATGGCAGGAACAACAATAAGTAGGCATGTTGGTGAGCTTGAACCACTCACCACAGAGCAATACATGTCATGGAAAGGCAACTCACAGTAAGAAGACATGTTTATGAAGCTAAGAATGGCAATATCAAGTTCATAGAGTGCATGGATCACTAAAAACAATCATGGCAACATTGAACTTAATGTTAACAGGCTGACAGCAACATTATTTAGCAACTTTGGAGCAAGATAACAACAAGTTACAGCAGACTATAATTGCAACAAAGGGCATGGATGGGTAGAGCAATACATGTATAACAAAACATCCTTAGTGAACATCTCCAGATTATGCATAGAATGACTTGTAGCAAAGAGGTTTACATAGCATCATAATATAATGTAATCAGCCTAGCAAAACAAAGAACAACAAGTACCCTACTTAACAAGCTCGATGCACTCACTACAAGACCCACAAAAATCCATGGATGGCACCACTGTGAAGATGGCATGACATAGCACAAAACACATGTAGGGCTCATGCTCATAAGATGCACACATCAAATGCAACAAAAATGACAAATCATCAAGTTATAACAGTTTCAGCAGATTAACATCACATAGCACTCTTGCAACGATGATTAGGGCATCAAGATGGACCCAAATGAACATGATGCAATGGAATGAAATGAAGTACCCGTTGAGGCGAACCATATGACATATTACACGCACGAAACGGAGCAGTATGCAGGAAGTTATGATGCGTTGAACATGGCATGATAATGCACAAAATCCGGGGACTTGGGATATTTTCGGGGTCAACCTGCAGATCTAGGGTTTTCGGGCGCGGATCCCGAGACTCGTCGGAGAGCTCGCCGGAGTTGACAGGGTCGCCGGAGCTGCGGGGAGAGGTCGGGGATGACGGATCTCGCCGGATCCGGCCGGATTCCGGCAGGGCGGCGCGGTGGAGACATGTGGAGGCGGGGCGAGCTCACTGAGCTTCGGAGGCGAGGCCGAGGGCGGGCAGTGGTGGCCGACGCGAGGCTTCAGCGCGGGCTGCAGCGGACGCGACGGTGGCGAAGGAGAGAGACGGCGAGAGGCGACGCCGACGGGCGGGCGGGTGGTGCGGACGGACGGCGGGCGGCGCCAAGGGCGACGGGCGGCGCGCATGGCGGTCTTCGCCAGGCGATGGAGGAGGAGCCGGACGGCGGAGGAGGAGGAGGAGGCGAGGCGGCTGGGCAGGCGCGGGCCGACCGAGGCAACGGGCGTAAGGTCGGGCCCGATCCGGCCCGGGGCGGGCTCTCCGTTGGCCAGGCGGGCCGGCGGCAGAGGGGCGGCGGCGAGAGGCCATGTGGCGTGCCTAGATTGGCTGGAGGCGGAGGCGCGGGCTTTGTCCGGCGCGGACGGACATGTCCGGCGTGGCGCGGAGGGGAATTTTAGGGTTTGGGGTGGAATTGATCCGCGAATTTCGGGGGAGGGGCTATATTTATAGGTAGAGGGAGCCAGGAGTGTCCAAATGAGGAGCGGTTTTCGCCCACACGATCGTGATCGAACGACCGAGAGCATGGAGGGGAGTTTGCTGGGTTTTGGGCCACTTTGGAGGGGGTGTTGGGATGCAAGACAAAAGAGGCTTTATGGTTACCCGGTTAACCGTTGGAGTATCAAACGACCTCCAAATGGCACGAAACTTGACAGGCGGTCTACCGGTGGTGTACCAAGGCCGCTTGGCAAACCTCGGGCCATTCCGAGAAAGTTTAACACCCGCTCACGAAAAGAGGCAAAAGGGAGCGCCGGGAGACATAGGAGTGCCGGATTGCAAAACGGACAACGGGGAAAATGCTCGGATGCAAGAGACGAACACGAATGCGAAATGAGATGCACATGATGACATGATAAAATGCAACACGCAAGCAAATGACATGGCAACGACGACGAATAACTGGTAGACACCTGGCGCATCGAATCCGGGGCGTTACAAGCGGCCCGAGGTCCGGTAAGAGCCCGGGAGTCGCAATGCTCAGGAGGTCCCCCTTATCGTACAAGTGACTCCCCGAAGGTAGGAAAGGAAAGCGGCGTCGCCGTAGCAAGGCTGCATGATCTAGGAATTTTGCGTCTCAGCGCCGGACTGGCTTGAATGCGTGACTTATCTTTGGCGATCTTGGGTCCAGTCCTTGTGGAGCACTAGGCTCGTGCGACAATGGCCATAGTGTAGCCGGGTTAGGCCCGTGTGAGCTTCCCCCTCTTTTCCACGCTCTTCCGTGTGCTCTATGTCCTCGGGTCCCGGCCCTGGAGCGAGCTCAGCCGCCGCTGGTATGCCATGTCGCGATGCCGTGGTCAAGGCCAGGGGTGCAGGCTGGAGAGCCAGTAAGAGCTCCTGAGTCGCGATGCTCAGGTGCCCCCCTTTAACGCGCAAGTGAATTGCCTGGGAAAAGAAGGAGCCCGTGGTACCGCCCGCTGTCCTCCTCGGGAGGTTCCTGCAGGTTAGTTGGAGAGGGAGCATACCCCGCGATCACGTTGGTTACCCGATTGTCGATTGTTCCACAAGGAGACGAAGGCACTGAGGATCTAATGAGGTGACGTGCGCGGAGCGGGCCACGAGCCAGAGCTCGATCTTCAGGTTTATCAGCGTTGCAGGGATGGAACCGAGCACAAGTGCCATGCCGGTATGTGGAGCTCTCGCCACGGGGTAAACAGGAGATCGGTCAGCAACGCGGGAGCCGCGAACTGTAATCAAACAAGCGATAGTCATAGGGAAATCACGCAAGAATATAAGCTAGTTCAGGTAGATCTAAGAACGATACATGCCACTGGGACGAACCCGACTGGCCTGGGGATGATGCAGCCCGAGGGGTGCCCCCGAAAGAGTAAGCTAAATTTGCAAAATGATACATGCTGCAGGGACAGGGCCGTGCGACCTGGGAATGGTGCGGCCCGAGGGGCGCTCCTAGCTGAGTAAACTTGGAAAATGTCACCTGGTACCGTTGTCTAAGGAGTGTTGAGGTAGCCGAAGGCGTGCGATGAAGGAGTCGCTCCTCATGAGCCACCTGGGCCCTGAGCCTTGGGAGGCTCTGGGGGCTCGGGTGGGTCTTCGAGGACCATCGCCATCTCCGCCCGAACTGCGTGATACCTAGCCTCCTGAGCCTCCAGGACGCTCCGCAAGTGGTGCTGGAAGGCGGCATCCACGTTTGGCAGGCCAAATGGCATGCAGACATAGCTATGGGGTGGACCCTCGCACCGCCCAACGCGCGAAGGCCAAAAGCGCTCCTGAGATGCGGCCCTGTTGAACCCGAGGTAGTCGATGCAGACGTGCAGCTCACCATCATCGCCCGGATGGGGAGCCGCACTGGGTAGTGGACGGCGGTCGCCACGCATGGCTCTTGGTTCCTGAAGCTCCGGGGTTGTCATGGTGATGAACTCCTGAGCACCAGGCGCCTCACGCCTCGTGCTCGCTTGAGGGAAGCGTGCGGCGAAGCACGCCTCCACACGGTGCACGAGCGCCTCCCTCGTGACGTTGGCTAAGTCTGAGGCCCTGCAGGAGAGAGCCCCTGAGCCCAACCTGAGGAGGGTGCCGGGCGCGCCTTCCTATGCGAGGGAGGGAGGCGCCCCATCCATGGACGCAGGTCCTGAGGTGGTAACGCTGTTCTCCTGAGGCCCTTGGCGCAGCAACTGCTTCTTCTTCTTGGGGACAACCTTAGGAGGGTAAATGATGCCTTCATTGTCTGGGCCCTCGACTGCCGCAGCCTGGTAAGCGTGCTCGAGAGAGCACACCTCATCCTTTTCTTCGGAGGCAACCGTGACGACTGCCGCTGCTTCCCGGCATCTTGAGGATGTTGCAGCCATGGTGAGTCACCGCCATGAACTTGGCCAGGGCTGGGCACCCGAGGATGGCGTTGTAGGGAAGACGGATGTGGGCGACATCGAAGTCAATGACCTCGGTGCGGTAGTTGTCGCGCTGGCCGAAGGTGACCGGAAGGCGGACCTACCCTATCAGGGTGGTGGAGCCGTCAGTCACTCCTGAGAAGGGCTTGGTAGGCTGCAACTGATCGTATGGCACTTGGAGTCTATGAAATGTCTCGACGGACAGGACATTGAGCCCTGCACCACCGTCGATGAGTGTCTTGGTGACTTGGACGTTGCTGATGATGGGCGCGCAAAGCATCGGGAGGGTGCAAGCAGTCGTCGCGCACTTGAGCTGGTCCGATGAGCTGAAGGTCATGGCGCATTTGGACCACCTCAGGGGGTGAGTGGCCTCGAGCCTGGGAAGAGCCGCGTTCACCTCTCGGGTGAACTACTTTAAGAGGCGCCGAGAGGCTGGGGCCTGTGCACCACCCTAGATGCAGGCGATGGCGCGAGGCTCCCGGAAGGCCCCAGCCCCCTCGTCCTGGTCGTCGTTCCTTCTGGGTGGTGGTGGCAGAGGGGGAAGGCCAGCCTTGCCCTGAGGGCGGTCCTCACGAGGCTGGTCCCTCCAGGCGCCCTCGCGAGGCTGGTCGCGCCAGCGGTCCTCACGAGGCTGGTCGTGCCACACCTGGCGTGGGCCGCGGTCATCCCAGTGTCCTCCTGTTCGGCCTCCTCCACAGCCGTAGCATCGGTCATTGCGGTCGGGGCGCCAGCCGAAATGCCCGTCGCAGATGGCCCTGAGCTCCAGGCAATCGCTGGTGTTGTGGTTGTGCACGTCGTGGAAGGCGCAGAAAGGGCGGCTACCCCTGGACGACACCACCCGGCCGCACTTCACCTCTGGCTCGGTCGCGAGCACGGCTGCTCCCTTGCGTTTCAAGTACTTAACCTTGGCCTTCTTGTCTTCTGGGTGTGCTGCTGGGAGCTCAACGAGGGAGAGGCGCCCTTTCTCGGCTCTCGCGCACTTGGTGACTAGGTTGAACAGCTCCAAGGCCGTGTACAGGTCTTCGTGGATGGCAAGCTCTTCCTTCATCTTGACGTCGCGTACGCCGTCGGAGAACGCAGAGATGATGGCCTCGTCCGTCACCTTGGGGATCTTGAGGCGGACACTGTTGAAGCGCTGGATGTAGTTTTGCAGGGTTTCCCCCGGGTTGCTGCTTGATGCGCTGCAGGTCGCCCGCGGCCGGCAGACGATCGCGAGTGCCCTTGAAGTTGGCGAAGAAACACTCGCGCATCTCTCCTAGGAGGAGATCGATCCCACGGGCTGGTTCAGGAGCCATGAGGGCGCACCATCTTTAAGGGCCATGGGGAACCAGTTCGCCATGACCTTCTCGTCGCCGTTGGCCGCCTCGATGCTTATCTCGTAGAGTTGTAGGAAGTCCGCAGGGTTGCGGGTGCCATCATAGTGCGGAGGCAGGTCGGGCTTGAACTTCCCGGGCCAGATGACGCTGCGCAGCTCAGGGGTGAAGGCGCGATAGCCTGCTGTAGTCATTGGAGCTCGCTGCGGAGGCGGAGCCTAGTCTTGGTATCCGCGCACAGCCGCCACGGGCGGAGCACGGTCTTGACGCGGTGGTGCGGGGAGTGCAGGAGCGTCCCGCCATGGCCGAGGGCCCTCATGGCAGCTTCCTTCTTCGCGCGCGGGCGCCCTGGTGGCGGGGGATCGTGCTGCGGGGCCGTGCGTCTTGGTGCGAGGGCGACGTCTTGACGTGGAGGTGGCGGAGGTCCTCCATAGGCCATGTTGCCTGCAGCAGGAGGCGGACGAGGCAATGAGAGGGACGGCGCAGGAGAGCCCCCAGTGGCACTGACGAGCTCGGCGATGTGGTCCAGCCACTATTCATAGAGGTCGTCGACTGGGCAGTAGCTTAGGAGCTCGCATGCCGTGAGCAGCACAGCCTGCGCGTCCATGGGTCCGCGATGAGCGTGAGACGACGAGCCTACCTCAGTCAGTGATGGGGTGGCGGTGCGTCCGTCCCGCCGCACGGAGGGGTGCAGCGACGAGGCTTGCTGCTCGGGTGCTGCCGGGCCGGTGGCGGCATTGGTAGCAGGTGATGGCGAACGACGAGGAGGCCCACCAGCGGGAGCCGTTTGGGCGACGTGGGCAGCAAGGGCGGCCCGACGCTCAGCACGAGCTCGGCGAGCGTCGACCATGGAACTGGTGGGACGATGGAGCATGGATGGACGGAGGGAAAGCTTCGGCGCACCCCTACCCGGTGCACCAAATTTTGGATCACGGGTTCCGGCAAAACCCTTAAGGTTTGAACTCTAGGGTGCGCACGAAGATCTCTCTCCCCCAAGCTCACACACACACACACACACCACGATCTCAGGGCCTAACTCGCCGAGCCCAAGGAACAAGAGACACAAGAGTTTATACTGGTTTGGGCCACCGATGTGGTGCAATACCCTACTCTAGTGTGGTGTGGTGGATTGCCTTATAGGCTGAGGATGAACAAGGACAAGGGAAGAATAGCCTCCTAAGGAGAGGTGTTCTAGAGCTCAGTGAGCTGGTGCATCCGAAGACTGAGGAAGAACACGTCCAGGGCCTAACTCGTCCCCTTTCTATGGTGGTGGCTAGTCCTATTTATAGAGGCCCCGATCCTCTTCCCAAATATTTAGGTGGGAAGGGATCCCGCAATGGACAATTTGAAGGGGGACAACTAGTACAAGCTATCCTGACAAAAGGTGTTCTTCGCCTGCCAAAGGCTCTGGTGGTGACGGCGTTGTGGGCTCCATGGTGACCTTCGTCCTGCCGTCCTGCTGGTCTTGGTCTTGTTGCATCGATATGGAAATGTTTTCCTGATGCCTCGGGACTCCTCACCTGCGCCTGCTCCTTTAGCACCAAAGAGGAAACAAGTACTCTGCGCTCGCTGGCACCTGCCTAGCCTTCATGGTCATGGATCACGTCACGGGAACCTCACGAGGTGCCCCTGCCTTGATCTCTCCTCACCTCGCGAGCCGGCCTAGTGAGGCTGCCCTTGAGGGGGTCTGTGTCGTCCGAGGCTTGGCCCCTCGCGAGAGTCATGAGTGTTTTCTAGTGAAGATGGGCCGTACCAGGCCGTTGGTGGAGCCACGCCGTGGACCGCAGGCAGGCAACTCTGGGGACCCCCGTTCCCAGTGAGCCGACAGCGACCTGGTATACCAGCGACAAATGAAGCTTGTCTAGGGACTAGGACCTGCCGGCATAGAGTGCTAAGCTACCAAAAGGATGAAAAGAGGGGACAATGCCAAAGGAAGATACGCAACCACAACCTTATAGTATGAATAATAAGTACTGGAGCAAAAGCATTACAGGTTCTTTACACACCCCCACGGGGTTCCTCTCGATTCCTCGCAGGGAACAAAAGAAGAAAAACCTCAAGAAGCCCTGGGCCATCATCAAAAGTGGGCCACGAGGGGCTCACGGCAACCCCGTCCATGTCATCGACGATGACGGGCGGATGCCGCTGCCACGCTCCGGGCATGGCGAGAGCTCGGTGGCGCGTAGCTGTCATCGCTCGTCTCCAGAGACTCTCTAGGCTCGGGAGAGTCGCTGTACTCCTAGGGGTCGTCGCTCCTGCTGAGGAGCTACCGGCAGGACCGGGGGCAGGCTCGACGCCTGCTATCGCACCGTCCCGGTGGCTTCCTCTAGGGCAGCACTCCAGGCGGCGGCCTTCCACGTCGAAGACCTTGAAGAACAGCGTGGAAGCGCCGCTGTACTCAAAGTGGATCGCGAGGGCTCCCTCTGCGCGGCAGGCGGGGGCGACCTCGCCCCATCCACGGGTCATGAAGATCTTGCCGGGGGAGACGACCTCGACTTCTGCCCCCGTGGCCAGAATGCAGCACCCGGCATGCTGCAACCACAGCTCGAGCGGCCCACTCGGCGACATCTCTTCAGCAAAGAACCGTGGGAGCTAGATCCACGTGCACGGTGGAATCGCCGCCCACACCACGAACTCGCGCGAAGAGCCATCGTCGTGTGTTCATGGGCCAACGGCTCGTGCAACCTCAGCCTGGCCCCCATGGCCGTGGCTTGCGCGGCGCGGGGCGCTCCCACCTTCTCTAAAGCCTTTCGCTTGGGCATACAGAGGGAGCGGGTAGAAAGGCGAAGGCTGCTCATACCAAGGCCACGTCACCTCCAGCGTCACGCCAACGTCACCGGAATGGCTGAACCTCTTCTTTGGGGGAAGTAGCCCCTTCTCCTCCCGAGGGGTTTCCCCTTTCTCCGCGGCTGAGAACCTCCTAATCGGCACCATGAGTGTAGCCGCAAGAAGGCGAGGCGAGGAGAAAGGAGAAGGAACAGGCGGCGAGAAGAAGGAGATGAGCAGAGGGGGCTCCGCCCTCTCTTCATTTATAGCCAGGAGGAGGCCAACCGCCGGCCTCCACGATCGCACATAATGATGGTTTTCCTCTGCATGCAGTAGAGTCTCGTCAAGTCGAACGGTTGCCGAGACAGCATGGGGAAGCAGAGGCTCCCACGTCCCATCAATCCACATGCATCGACCGAGGCCGCATGCGGTTGGGGCCCGCAGCGCTCCGTACTTGCCCTTTGGCTTCGCCTCGAAGCCAAGTTCGAGCGCGCCTTGAGCCCGGGGGCTACTGTCGGCGTCCTAGGAACGGGTGTGCCCAGACTTGCCTGCCTGCGGCCCGTGGCGTGGCTCAATCGACGGCCCGGTATGGCCCATCTTCGGCAAGCAACAACTCAAGACCCTCGCGAGGGGCCAAGCCTAACGAGGCAGACGACATCAAGACCTCCCTAGAGGCAGCCTCACTAGGCTGGCTCCCGAGGAGCAGAGATATCAATGCAAGGCGCACCTCGCAAGGTTCACATGACGTGAGCCATGACGACCAAGGCCAGGCAGGCGCCAGCGGGTGCATTGTACCAGTTTCCTCTTTGGTGCTAAGGATGCAAGCGCAGGTGCGGAGTCCCGAGGAATCAAGCAAAGGTTTCCGTTTCGGTGCAACAAGACCAAGACCGCCAGGAAGGCAGGACGGGGGTCATCGCGGATCCCACTGCAGCATCACCACCAGAGCCTTTGGCAGGCAAAGACTACTTTTGTCAGGATAGCTTGTACTAGTTGTCTCCCTTCAAATTTGGCCGTTGTGGATCCCTTCCCGCCTACATTTCGTAAGAGGACCAAGGCCACTATAAATAGGACCTAGCCACCACCGTAGCGGGGAGGATCGTACAAGTCATCCTTACACCCACCAGCTCATTAAGCCCAAGAACACCTCACCTCCTAAGGCTGTTCCACCATTGTACTAGTTCATCCTCAGCCCCTCGAGGCAATCCACCACAAAGCTGGAGTAGGTTATTACACCGCAAGGTTGCTCGAACCGGGATAAACCCCCGTGTCTCTTGTTCTTTGGGTTCATCTAGCTAGGCCATGGGATCGTTTAGCAGGCAGACTGGGAAGAGAGTGTTCTTCGTGCGCACCCCAGAGTTCGAACCTCTCTAGGGTCTGCGGAACCCCGAATCCGACAGCAGAGGAAGCGGCAGCAGTAGTTCCTGCCAAGGAGAATATAGCAAAAAAGAAGGATAGCAGGGATGCTAGCAAGGAATCCGGGAAGCATACCTCTTTGAAGTATGCTGCGCCTGTTGATGACTTGCCGGAGAGTTGCAACAACAAGAGATCCAAGGTTGCTGCACCGAGAGTGAAGAAGGTCCCGGCAGGGCCGGCTGGCGTTGATGGTACCTTCACTATTATCGCCACCCTTGATGACAAATACGAAAGCGCACTCATTGCCTTTCTGCGGGCGAATATCGATGTGTTTGCCTGGCAACCATCTGATATCCCCGGTGTTTGTAGGGAGGTAATCGAGCACCACCTTGCTATCTGCCCACAAGCCCGACCTGTTAAGCAGAAAGTTTAGAAGCAGGCCTTGGAGAGGCAGCAGTTTATTGCACAAGAGATTAAGAAGCTTGAAGCAGCTGGTTTGGTCAGGGGAGTGCTACATCCAACATGGTTAGCAAATCCAGTGGTTGTTCGCAAGGCTAACGGGAAATGGAGGCTTTGCATAGATTCCACAGATCTCAACAAGGCTTGCTCGAAGGACCCATTTCCCTTGCCGCGAATTGATCAGATTGTAGATTCCACTTCACGGTGCGATTTGCTCTCCTTTTTGCATGCATATTCTAGATATCATCAAATCTTCAAGTCCAGAGAAGATGAAGAGAAGACCTCGTTCATCACCCCATGTGGTACGTACTGTTTCATCCGCATGCCATTTGGATTAAAGAGTGTCGGGTCTACTTTTGCAAGGGCAGTCCAGATTTGTTTTGAGCCACAGCTACACAGAAACATTGAGGCTTATATGGATGATATTATGGTCAAGACCAAGGACAAAGCAACCCTCATCCCGGACTTGGAAGAGACATTTGCTAATCTATGCAAGGTCAACTTGAAGCTCAACCCGGAGAAGTGTGTGTTTGGCGTTCCCTCCGGCAAGCTACTTGGGTTCTTTGTATCCCATCAGGGGATCGAAGCCAACCCTGACAAGATCAAAGCTATCGAGCAGATCCAGGCGCCAAGGATAGTCAAGGATGTGAGGCATCTGACAGGGTGCGTTGCCATGCTAAGCAGATTCATTTCCAAGTTTGCCGAGTGTGCCCTACCATTCTTCAAAATCTTGGAGAAGGCAGGACCCATGAAGTGGACCCCAGAAGTAGATGTAGCTTTGCAAGAGTTGTAGGCCTACTTGTCTGTCGTATTACGGTTCCGGCAAAACCCTCAAGGTTCGAACACTGGGTGCACGCAGAGATTTCCTCCCTACCGATCTACGCCCTAGCTCGCTAAGATCTCGCGGACGAACTCGACGAACTTGCAACACAAAGACACAAAATTTATACTAGTTCGGGCCACCGTTGTGCTGTAATACCCTACTCCAGTGTGGTGGTGGTGGATTGCCTCTTGGGCTGATGATGAACAATACAAGGGGAAGAACAGCCTCCTGAGGTTGGGGTGTTCTTGTGTTCGGTGTGGGGCTAAAGATTGGCTCTCGATTAGATGAGATCAAGCTGCCCCCTATTGTGGTGGCTAGTTCTACTTATATAGGCCCTGGTCCTCTTCCCAAATATTGAGCGGTAAGGGAGCCAACAATGGCCAGTTTGAAATGGGACAACTAGTACAGCTTATCATGACAAAAGCAGTCTTCACCTGCGGAAAGATCTGGTGGGATGCCGTCTCGGGATCCACGGTGACCTCCGTCCTGCCGTTCGGCTGGTCTTGGTCTTGTTGCATGGATAAGGAAACCTTTGCCTGATGCCTCGGTACTCCGCGCCTGCGCTGGCCTCCTTAGCACCAAAGAGGAAACAACTCTGCGCGCACTGGCGCCTGCCTGATCTTGATCGTCATGGCTCACGTCACGAGGGCCTCGCGAGGTTTGCCCTGCCTTGATATCCCTGCTCCTCGCGAGCCAGCCTGGGGAGGCCGCTCCTGAGCAGGTCTCGTGTTGTCCGCCTCGCGAGGCTTGGCCCCTCGCGAGGGTCTTGATTGCCTTGTTGATGAAGATGGGTCGTACAGGATGCTAGCGCAGCCACGCCGTGGGCCGCAGGCAGGCAAGTCTGGGGACCCCCATTCCCAGAATGCCGATAGTAACCCTCGGGCCCAAGGTGCGCTCGGGGTTGGCTTCGCAGCGAAGCCAAAGGTCAAGCGCGGAGCACCACGGGCCCCAAAAGCCTGCGGCCTTTGGTCGGCGCGTGGTGGTGGATTGGACGTGGGCGTCTCCACTTCCCCATGCTGCCTCGGCAACTGCTCGACTTGACAAGTCCCTGCGACATGCAAGGAAAATCATCATTACCTGTGATCGTGGGAGGCGCATGTTGGCCTTCTTCCGCTATAAATGGGGAGGGGGCGGAGCCCCCGTCGCCCATCTCTTCATGGTTCACTTGCTTCTTCCTCCTTGCCCCATTGCCAACAGCAATAGCGCCGATCCGAAGGTTTTCTGCTGGCGAGAAAGAAAAGGCTCCCCACGATGATCCGGGGCCGCTTCCGTCGAAGAAGAGTTTGGTTCATCGCCGTGATGAGGCGGCGATGCAGTTGGTGACGAGGCCTTGGTCCGAGAAGCCTCCTCCAGGGTACCCGCTACCCCTGTATGCCCAAGCCAGGGGCTCAGGAGGAGGAAGCGACGAGCGACGTCGTTCGCGCCGTGCTCGTGGTCGTCGTGCGATGGAGACGCATGCCGTTGCTCCTAGAATCCACGCCGCGGATTCCTCGCGCGAGCTTGTGCTATGGGCGTAGATGCTCCCAAGCTCTTGGATCCGCTTCCCGTGGTTCTTCTCTAACGTGATGTCGCCGAGGGAGCCCCTCGAGCTTTGGCTGCAGCATGCTGACTGCAACGCTCCGGCGACCAAGCAGAGATCGAAACGGTCCCCACCGGCAAGATCTTCATGACCCGCGGCTGGGGTGAGATCGCGCGGGCTTGCCGTGCGAGAGGCTCCCTCGCGATCCACTTTGTGTACGACGGCGCCTCCACACTTTTCTTCAAGGTCTTCGACGCGGAGGGCCGCCGCCTGGAGTGTTGCCCTAGAGTGGAGCGCCAGGTTGAAGTTCGCTCCGCTCGTGGCTCCTCCAGCAGCAGCAGCCCCTGGGAGTCCAGCGGTTCTCCCGAGCTCTATGAGACTCCGGAGATGAGCGACGACAGCTACGTCCCCCCGAGCTCTCGTTGTGCCCGGAGTCGGGCTGCGGCATCCAGCCGCCGCTGCCGCTGATCTGGATG
The DNA here is from genome assembly GCA_021605205.1 of Aegilops longissima. Classification (NCBI taxonomy): domain Eukaryota; kingdom Viridiplantae; phylum Streptophyta; class Magnoliopsida; order Poales; family Poaceae; genus Aegilops; species Aegilops longissima. The sequence goes on from CM038682.1 coordinate 403,829,191, forward strand.
GGGTTGGCGCCGGCCTCCCGTGGCCCTCTGTTGATGATGGCGTCCACCACGGAGGGTGTAGATAGGATTCCTCTAAGTTTCATTCTTTTGTTCCCTGCGAAGAATCACGGAGTACCCCGTGGGGGCGTGTAAAGGGTCTGTAATGTCTTTTGTGTACGTCCTCCTTGTCATGAAAATTTGCGAACGGATGTCCCGTTAAGGCTCAATCTCCCCTTTCCATCCTCCCGATAGCTTGTTGCTCCACGCTCACAGGTCCTGGTCCCCAGGCAGGCTACAGCCGTCGCTGGTATGCTAGGTCGTGTGCCGTGGTCAAGGCCAGGAGGTGTGCGGCCCGAGGTCCAGTAAGAGCCCCTGAGGCGCGATGCTCAGGAGGTCCCCTTTAGCGCTCAAACAGCCATGGTAAGGCAAGAAAGGGAGGCGACGTGGCCGCAACGGGGCTGCGACGTGCGTGACCCTTAGGCTTCATCAATTAGTCGATCTGGGCGCGAGATTTATCTTGGCGGTTTGGTGTCGATTCCTTGTGATGCGCCAGGCTGGCGCGCAAGCTTCCGCAGCATAGCTAGGTCGGGCCCATACGAGTCTCCCTCCACCCGTGCTCTCCTTAGTGCTCTACGTCCTCAGGTCCCGGCCCTCGAGCGAGCTCAGCCACCGCTAGTATGCCTGGTCGCGATGCCTTGTCAAGGCCAAGGGGTGAGGGCTGGAGAGCCAGTAAGAGCTGCTGAGTCGCGGTGCTGAGGAGCCCCCCTTTTAACGCGCAAGCGAATTGCACGAGAGAATAGGAAGCTTGCGGTGCCGCCTGCCATCCTCCTCACGAGATCCCTGCGAACCAGCACAAGGAAGAAAACACGGTTTTGCCACTTCGGTTGCCAGCCTGTCACTGGTTGCTCTGCAAAGGAATGAAGACACTCAGGGCCTGGTGAGGTGACGTGCGCGGGGCGTGCCGCGAGCCAGAGCTCGACCGCTCAGGTTTGTCGACATGGCAGGGACGGGCTCATGCACCAGCGTCGTGCCTGTGTGAGTAGCCCCCAAGGGAGGTGATAGTCGGGTAGGCGATAGTCATGGACAGGTTAAGCATGAAAGGCAGGTCAGCTTGAGTAAATGCGGAAAGATACACGCCACTTGGGTCAGGCTTGAGCGGCTTGGGGATGGTGCAGCCCGAGGGGCGCCCCCAGCAAGGTAAGCTAAAGACATAATCAAAAGGGATACATGCCACAGGAACGGACCCACGTAGCCTGGGAATGATGCAGCCCGAGGGGAGCTCCCAGCTGAATGAACTTGGAAAATGTCAACTGGTTCTGTTGATGAAGAGATGTCGGGGCAGCTGAAGGTACGCGGCAGAGAGGCTGATCCTCACGAGCCGCCAGGGCCCTGATCCTCAGGAGGCTCTGGGGGCCCAGGTGGTTCCCTGAGGACCGTCTCCATCTCCGCCAGGACGGCATGGTGCTTGGCCTCCTGAGTCGCTAGGACCCGCCGCAGGTTGCGCTGGTAGATGAAGGACACGCTCGGCAAGCCAAATGGCATGCGAACGTAGCTGTACGGTGGACCCTCGCACCGGCCCACGCGCGAAGGTCAGAAAAGCTCCTGAGAGGTGGCCTTATTGAGCCCTGGGACGTCGATGCAGACGCGCAGCCGGGCATCCCCACCTGGATGAGGAGCTGCGCCTTGCGAGCGGCGGCCGCTGCGCATCGTCCTTGCGTCTTGTAGTTCATGAGTGGTCATGGTGATGAACTCCTGAGCGGTGGGTGCTCCTTGCCCTGTGTTCTCCTGAGGGAAACGTGACTTGAAGCACGCCTCCAAGTGGTGCCCGAGTGCCTCCCTCGTGATGTGGGCAAGGTCTGAGGCCCTCAAGGAGAGAGCCCCTGAGCCCTGCCCGAGGAGGGCGCCGGGCGCGCCTTCCTATGTGATGAAGGGAGGCGCCTCTGGAGCGGGCACTGATCCTGACGACGCTCCAGTTGCGTTGCCACCCTCCTGAGGCCCGGTATGGCACAACTACTTCTTCTTCTTGGGGATGGCTTCCGGAGGGCAATCACCCTGGCTATCGGGGTTGTCGATTACTGCAGCTTGAAAGGCACGCTCGAGGGAGCATACCGCGTCTCTTTCTTCGCATGGGACTGTGATGATTCCGCCACTTCCCGACATCTTGAGGACGTTGTAGCCCTGGTGGGTCACTGCCATGAACTTGGCCAGGGCTGGATACCCAAGAATGGCATTGCATGACAGAATGATGGACTACGGTAAGCCTCTCCCGGTAGAGCCTCCCAGGGCTCCTGGTAGGGACCCTGCCAGAAACAACTCCTCATCACTTGCCTGACCGCACCCTCCAGCCGGGCCTATGGTCCTCACGAACGAGGAATGTGCCCCCGGAGTTGAGGAGGTGCCGCTAGTCCTTGTTGCTGAGCCCCAGGCTCCAACTTGGGCGAGGCACATAGTCCATTTCCTCCAAACCGGAGAACTTCCCGATGACCAAGATGAAGCTGAAAGAGTAGCCCGGAGGGCCAGTATGTATCAGTTTTGTCGATGACACTCTATATAGAAGGAGGCCCAATGGTGTGAAATTGAAGTTCATCTGTCGGGAAGAAGGAAAGGAACTGCTAGCTAAGATACACAAAGGCATGTGCGGCTCCCGCATTGGATCAAGGGCATTAGTTGGGAAAGTATTCCGGCAAGGATTCTCTTGGCCCACCACCCTTTATGATGCGGTTGGGCTAGTCATCAAATATGAAACCTGCCAATCCATTCGAAAAACATCCACCTGCCTACACAAGCTCTTCAGACAATCCCTTTGTCATGGCCGTTTTGGGTCTGGGGCTTGATATCCTTAACCCTTTCCCCCGAGCTGTTGGGGGCTTTGAATTATTGTTCATTGCTATCGACAACTTTACAAAGTGGCTGGAAGTAGCTGCCGTGAGAAAGGTGACTGATTAGTCAGCTATCAAGTTCTTGAGAGAATTTGTGTACCATTTTGGAGTCCCGGCAACGATCATTACTGACAACGGCACCCACGAGCCACGCCTTCATGCAATATGTTCATGTCCTCGGAAGCAAGGTCTCATTTGCCTTTGTCGCACATCGCAGAAGCAATGTGCAAGCTGAGAGGGCGAACGCTAAAGTGCTGCGAGCACTCAAGACAAGAACCTTTGATACGCTGCAGAAGCATGAGAGGCGGTGGATCGATGAGATGTCAGTAGTTCTCTGGTCCCTCAAAACGACACCAAATCGAGCTAACGGGCAGACTCCCTTCTCCCTAGTCTATGGGGCAGAAGTAGTATCCCCTCGGAACTCATTTATGGGTCACCTGGAGTGCTTGCCTATGATGAAGTAGTGCAAGATCAGCACCGGGATGACGATGTTGTGCTACTCGAGGAGAACCATCTTCGGGCTACTACGCATGCTGCACGCTATCAGCAAGCCCTGTGTCGCTATCATAGCCGAAGGGTTCATGCCCGGTGTTTTGAGGAAGGCGACTTTGTCCTTAGGCGCGTACAGTCCACCAATGGTACAAACTAGTTGTCGCCGAAGTGGGAAGGCCCTTACCGGGTAGTTCGAGTCACCAGACCCAGCGTAGTCCATCTGGAGACCGGAGATTGCATTCAATTGCAAAACTTATGGAATATTGAGCATCTCCGTAAGTTCTACCCGCAAGGCGCGGCTGTCAGGCCTTGCCCGGCAGCCACCCTTTTGTACAGGCCTTGCCTCAGTTGCATGTAACCCCTTGTACAAAGCAAGGCGTAGACCCTGAGCAACAGAGAAATAAGTGAAGCGCTGGGGGCCCCCCGACGAAGTTGCATGCATGCATGAGCATTTCAAGAGAATCGCATAAGCATTCCATGAGCATTGCATATGCACATAGATAAGGTTGCATCTTGCATCATTCCCATCTGCATAAGGCTGCAGGTTCCTGCCGTGAGCTTAGCCTCTACGGGGAGTTGGGAAGATGGACCAGCACTACGATCTCTGGCAAGCCAAACAGATAAGTTCTACCTCATGTCCATAAGTGCTCTGTAAGATGAAACTTGTGCATGGGAAAACCCCGCCTCTCTTTGAAACTTAGGTGCTCCCATCCCTGGAGTCGAATGTTGCTTCAGCCAGGATGGTCGTAGTGGCCTTTGGTGAAAAGAGATCGGCCAGGGGCTGGTCCCTTTATTTTTTGCTCGGTAGGCTCAGTTCTCGAACAACAAAACAAAAGAGTCCTTTAAAGTAAAGAGGCATTCCACCTCTGCATGGACATATACATGCACGAGTCCCCGACAAGGTTCATCTTTTTCATTAATATGCTGATCATACAAGTACAAGCCTTACAGAACACAAACATGGACTCGAGAGATTACATTATTTGAACTAAAATTTGGCAGGTGCCTACAGATTTAAGATTGAAAAAGATAAGTGCCCCGTAATGCCCTTTCTTGTCCCTCTCCTCCTAGGCATGATGGTAGAAGGCGAAGGGGGTAAAAGCAGCGCTTGAGTAGAAGCCCAGCCTAACCCCGTCTGGCTCCAGGAGAGGTAGCCTGGCAGGACAGGAGGACTTCGGCTAGCGCGTCGATGGAGAGCATGGTGGGGGCAACCCGTCAACCGCCACCACCAGGGCCAGCAAGACGTGGCAAGGCTAACGGAGCTGCATCCCGAGAGGAAGCCTGCCAGGGTCCAGCTGGAAGGCTGCTGGAGGAAGCCGGGAAGAACCATCCCCACCACTGCATCCAACTCCTCGGGAAATCTACTTGCCGAGAAGGAGATGCAGTTGCAGATGATTGTGCTGCCACCTGATGAAGATGGTGTGGGCGACACTCAGCCGGAGTTAGAGTCGTCTCCCTCCTGCCCGGTGCCGTCGTCATTGCCGTCACTGTCCTCCTCGTCACTCACACTCAAGGAGGAGCTTTCATCGTCGGTAGAGCTCTCCGAGAAGCACCCTAAGCGAGCTCCTGAGCGCCGAAAAATCTTGATGGAGAGTAGGCCGCCCTCCATTAATTTAAACAGGAGAACGTGCCCCTCTGACAAGCTATGGGCTCAGGCAAAGGTCTTCCAACCACGACGAAGATACATAACATGAGAAGCAGGGAAATCGACATCAACCCACATGCCACCATTCCCACAACCCCTCATGTGCAGCCTCAGAGCGCGTGGCTGATCGAGCTCCATTTCCCGTGCGAATGGAGTAGGGAGACGGAGGTGGCCGCATGGAGGTTAGTCTGATGATGAACTCTTGAGGCTGATCTCCGACATGGCCTTCCATCAGAGGAAGAGCCGCCGGCGGAGGTGCGGCCAAAGCATCACCCCGTCCTCCTCTTCCTCGAGCACCATGACGACCATGACCTCGCCCCCTCCCTCCTCCTCTCACAGCGGGCTCCGCCACTGCATGGTCCGAAGGGGGAGGGATATGCTGTCGAGCCGAAAATCTTGTCGCCACCACTGGGGTACGACCGCACCCTCGCCCCTCACCATGGCGAGCAAAGGAAGATTAAGGAAAAGGAAGAAGAAACCATTCCCGCCCCCTTTTATAAAGGGGCGAGGGAAGGGGCTACCCTCTCACACAGGAAGCGGCCGCCTCGCTCCCCCAATACCGCCTCCCTGTGCCTTCGGTGACTTCAGGAATCAAGGCCGACCCTCTACTCCAACCATCAATGCCTGGTTTTCTGCCATGGCACTCACCCCCGCGCTCCCCGCATCCACCACCTACCCATCCCAATGCACGAGGAACACCGGGTGCACGTAATGCGGGGAACAAGTGGGATGGCGGTTCCCGTCCCGTGATCGTGGGGCATGGGCAATCCGCAGGCCACGATCTGAGATTTTCTCGTTACGCATGACGCACGAGAAAACCGGAAAATGGCCCGGGCTCAAGATTAATGAAGAAACAAAGAAGACCCCAAGGGGCCAGCCTCTTCCGCGCCCCTGCCTATGCACTTATTAGGGCCCACCCCGAAGATGCTCGGCAGCGCATTTGGGGCAGGCCCGGGGGCTTCTGTTGGTGCAACGAACCCTGGGTCCATTGCCGAGACAATGCACAGGCACGGGAGCAAGATTACAGTGCCAAGATTAGGCCAAAGTGCAAGAGACCAAGATCTTCAAAGGACCAACGTGAAGTTCAAGAGGACGAAGACCAAACCAGAGAAGTAAGAAACCACCAGGAGAAAAGCATCCCTTGCCGGGGAGGCGAGCCTGGCAGGGAAGGGGACGCCCTCGGAAGAAAACCCCCAAGACGCCCCTGCAGGGCCTGCCGGGACTCGCGGGGGCGGAGCCACCTCACCAAACCACTTCACCACGATGCATGTCGTCGATCAATGCGGTGTCGAGCCGCAAAGTGACTAAGTGGTAGCGATTTGCCACATGGCAATCTCTTTCTACAGGAGGTACCTACATACGACACCCATCCTGCGACGTGTCGAGCGAGCAAGCACGAAGCTGGCAAAACAACCAGACAGGTCTTGCCGGGCAAGCGACGATGTGATGTTGAGAGGTGCATTAAATGCGCTCTGTCAGCCTGCAGAGTTTGGTATGATAGCACTATTTGCTATCTTATCAGTGCATAATGACTAATTTGCCACTGTGGTGACCCCTTAGTCTATAAAAGGAGGCCCGAGGCAACATTAGAAAGGGTTGGGGCCCTGTGTTAGCAAGTCTACCACCTCATATTCCGTACGCATGTAGCCGTGTCGCCCTGAGGCAACCCTGCCAGGAAAACGTGCTGCGACCAGCACCATATTTCCACCATCAATCCACCAAAGCAGGAGTAGGGTTTTACGCCTCATGGCAGCCCGAACCTGGGTAAAACTGCCTGTGTGATCTCTGTCGTGCTGCCCCACGCTCTTCTGCTCTTTGTGCAATGTGCCGTCCCCCCGCCGAACCAGCAAGGGACCTTTGGTCCCATAGGTGGCCGTGGTTTCTCGCGACACCAGCACATCCTCAAGCCGACCCGTGGGCATCACGGCAGCACATATCTTTTTGGTTGTGTAATGAGATCTCTTTAGGCATCAGCAAAATTTAAATTCCAAAGTATTATGTGTGCTTGGTGAAATTTTGGTTCAAGAGGCGCGCGCGCTCGCGATCTCCCTCATGTGTATTACTCCAGTGAGGGGTGGACATGGTGCCTGCGCCTAGGTCAGTCCCGGCAGTGCTGCTAAGCCCAAGTGACCGAGCTCTGGCTCGCGGGCCTGCTCCCATGCGCATCACCTCACTAAGTTCGTTGGTACTTTGGTCTCCTCGCGTGACAGCCACAAGCGACCTCACGAGCATGCACCACTGCATTACTTGCAAAAACTTCATGGCAATCGCAGTCACTGATGCGGGTCATAGGAAGCTTCATGAGCACTTCTCCACAGGAGGCCTCGCGACCGCTGCTTCGCGAGGCAGCCTACGGGGCCGTTCCCGCTAAGTACCTACATGGGACCTCACAAGCGAGCACCTCACGAGGCGCATCCAGCAGGCGGTGACATGCCAAGTGACATACTTCAAAAAAGATAATTCTAAAACGCTTCATGAGCTTTTCTTAGCGCCTCTGGAACTCCCTTTCCCTCGCGAGATCGCAAAGTGCCTTTAGTTTTTCCTTGGCACAAGCCGCTTGCACGTCAAAGAGGGCTCCTCGAGCATCACGCCTCGGGAGATCTTACCGCCCTGCGGAGCCCTACACCCTCTGGCCTTGATTAGGCATGCGCCCTAACATACCAGCAACGATCGTAGCATGCTCGGGGGCTGGGTCTTAGCAACATAGAGCATGAAGGCACGTAAAAGGGAAGGATAGGCCTCGTGAAGGAAAAAACTGCAGAAAACATCAAAGATGAAACATTATTACTAAAACAATGTCTTCACGCCCCCACGGGGCCACATTTACTTGGGTACATGCTACAGCGGGAAGGAGGCCTAGGCGGATGAGGCGCTGTCGTCAGTACCCTTGCCATCCCCAACAACGTCGATGTCCTCAACGCTGCCCATGCTGATGTGCGCGAATCACTGGACAAAGTCTGCCACATGGTCCCACACCTCCTTCTCGAGGCCGCCATGAAGCTCCGCTGAACAGGGTTCATCACCTTGTAAAAGTCAAAGCTGGCTTCGCTGCGGAAGAGGTTGTGGAGGTCGTGACTATCCTCCTCGATGGTGGCATCCATGCTCACAGCCCCTTCCTCCATCTTCCCCACGAGCTTGGTGAAGAAGTCGAGGTAGCCGGCGTCGATATCGTTGAGGGATTCTGCGGCCTTCTAGCCGGTGAAGCGGGCAACAGCAGCGCGCATGCTGCACAAGGGCACAAAACATCTTGTTGCGCTCGTGCTGCCGCCCTAGCGCCTGCACCAAATCATCCATGGCCTTCTCGATGATGTCGATGACGCCTCCCACCTGCATCCAGAGGGACACCAGCTCCCCCTCTGCGTCCGCCTTGGCCTCCCGCGCGGCCTCCGCCTCCCTCAGCTACTTCTTGAGGCAGGAGACCTCGGCTTGGAGCTCGTCCCACTTCTTGGTGAAGCAGTCTGCTCGAGTTTCAGCTTCTGGTTGTTGTCCTTAACAAGTGACACACACTATTTCTTGGACTTCTCATCAGCGTCATCCTTGTACTTCTTCTCCCGTTCCTCTAGCTGGGCGTTTGCCTTGACGAAGCGCTCTTCATAGGAAGCTTGGGCGGCCGCCACCTCACGGTCCAATGTTGCCATGCACTCATGCTCCACCTCCTTCTTGGACACGGTCCTCACAAGCTCCCGCTCCCGGATCCTGACGTCTGTCTCGCGGGTGACGAACGTCTCCGCACACTTGGCGAGCTCCTCCATGTGGGAGGTAAGTTAGCTTTTGCGGGCCTCTGTGGCTCCTCCCGCGTCTAGAGCCTTTGCTCCCAAAGGGCGGCCTGCTCCAGGAGAACCTTATCGCGGGCCTCCACCTCTTCATGCCATTGGCCGGTCTCTGTGGTGTCCTCAACAGCTCTCTCGAAGAGCTCCTTGGCATCCTTGATGATCTTGTCGCACTCCTCCCATGTGGCATCATCTCGCAGGTGCCTGAGCGTGACTCCAACATTGAGCTGACGCCACCCCTTTGCAAGGCACTGGCGTTCCTCCACATTGCGTGTCTCCTCTGCCCGGAGGTCCTCCTCGAGTGCGTCTTGGGCCGCCCTAGCGCTGTGAAAGGCTCCGCGCTTGAGCACGGAGTTGTCACTCACCAGCGCCAAAACCTAGTCTGGGTGCGCCTCCGTTCCGCTCTCCACCATCATGGCACTTGGACCTGGGGTTGGGGCCTCTATCAGACTCCATGCCCTCATCGCTTGCAAGGGCCGCATCTTTCGCCTAGCGTTGGGGGCTCTTTGCGACGTCCGCCTTAGTTTGCCGCACCAGCGCACGTTCCGAGGTCGCGGCGGCTCCGCCAAGGGCTTGGAACACGGGCGCGCGCTGGGGGCTAGTCATGGCCCCCTATCGGTGATGGCCTCCTCGGCGGGCGCAGAATGCTGTGGAGGGTTTGGCTGTTCAGCTCCTCCTTTCGTCGCATCGCCTTCCATGTTTGGTGCCTCGGGAGGCACCACCTCGTTTGTGGAGGCCCCTTCGCGAGGCATGTTGCTATTCCTGCATCCAGGGGGAGTACGCTCAATGGAATAATTTCTTATATGTATCACCATAGGGAGTACATTAAATGGAATAATTTCTTAGATGTATCACCGTATCCCCAGGGGTTGGGACCCCTTTTGACATGTCAATGGATTCTTTATGCCGATAACCCTGATTTGAGTAATCATTTATTTGGTACCACTCAAGGAGCGCCCCTCCCCGGTTGTGGGAGGCAAGTCTGCGCATGCCTCAAGAGAAGTTGTGCGCTCCTCCTCCACCACCTTCGCAGGCCCCGTCCCAGCTTCGAGGCGGCGTGTGTACTACTTGCGTCCCTCGGTCTGCATCACTAGAGGGGGCGAGTCAGGAGTTGTGGGCCCCCTCTAGGCGGAGGCCTCCTCCTTCTTGGGCTCCCTGCACAGCGCGAAATGTCAGCCCAGAGCCTCGGGAGGTAGGAAGCAGAAATCAAGAAATGTGGGCAAGGCAAGGTTACTTACTCATCAGTAGGAGCCCAACGCCTCTTCTTCAGCCTCCGATGAGGGCCGCCGTCACCGCCCTCGCAAGGTCCGATGGAGCTCCCTCCGGATGGCTCGACGTAGGGCCTACCGGCACCTTTGTCCACCAGCATGGTGTGGGCGTCCATCGTGCGAGGCTTGCTGGCCTCCTCACCTGCTGGCGGGGTGTGGGTTTCTTTGCACGAGGCTCGTTGGCATCGCGCTGGTGTCTTCGCTGCCCCCACGGCAGCGGGTCGGGCAGCCACGACCAAGAACTGGTCGCCATCGTCATCATCGTTGTCACTGGCGTCGATCAGTAGCTGGTGGTGGCGTCCCTCCGTCGTTCTCATCTTCAGGGCCTGCCGAGGCTCCGGGGTTTACGCGGCTGCCTGAGCCGGGAACCATCATGACGGGGTTCTCACGAGGCTCCTCGTGGCCTGGCGGGACCAGCCCCCACTTGTCGAACCTTGTCATGTCCTCGATGAGTTGGGCCCTGTTGGTGTAGCGGTACATCGGGTATGTGTCCTCAGTCAAGTTCCCCACTTCTTCAGAGAACAAGATCTTCAAGACCCCGTCCAACACCTCCCCATGAAGGTTGTCGGTGCACAGCCGCATCGGGTCCATGGCGCCGAACATCATCCACACCGGGGGCGTGTGCTTCTGGAGAGGTGTGATGCACCGGCGCTGGAATTCCTTGGCGACCATCGGTCCCGTGAGCTTGGCAGCCCGCAGCTCACTCATCCTCTCCACAAGTGGCGCGAGCCTTGCATCATTGAGGTGGGCATGCTCCCACCCTGAGCTCTTCACGGCCGGCTCGGTCAGAATCATGAGGAGGAGGGTAAAATGCCTCGCATCCACATACATCCAGCGCGACCGAAAGCCTTCCACCTTCTTCATGTTCTTCATGTTGGTGATGATGCCAGCCATCCCTTCGAAGAGTTCCACCGAAGGCATCACTCCGACGAAGGCCTCACAGAGGAAGGCGAAGATAGAGATGAGAAGGGTGGAGTTGGGCTGGAGATGGAGCAGGTGAATTTGGTAGTGGTCGAGGATGGCGCACCAAGTCGGAGAAGATGGATTGGAAGAAGAAGGGGATGATCGTGGGATCCAGGTCACGGGGCGCGTGCAAGCCCGGCCAGATCTGAGTGGCCTTCCACTCATTTTGGTCGTACGCCACCATGGGGCGCACCTTGTCCAGCCCCTCCTCATTGACGATGGTGGACCTCAATAAGGCCGTCTCCAGCTTCTCGGCTGCTGGCTTCTTGTGGTGGGAGCCATGGTGGTGGAGGAAGGTTGGGAGTTGGAGGAAGAGCAGGTAGAGAGCAATGCACGAGGGAGGCGAGATGGGCGATGGAGAGAAATGATGGTGCCCCATGTTGGGCAACGTTGCAGAAAATTAAAAAATTTCCTACGGTTTCACCAAGATCCATCTATGAGTTCATCTAAGCAACGAGTCATTGGAGAGAGATTGCATCTACATACCACTTTGTAGATCGCGAGCGAAAGCGTTCAAAAGAACGGGGTTGAAGTAGTCGTTCTCGTCGTGATCCTATCACCGGAGATCCTAGCGCCGAACAGACGGCACCTCCGCGTTCAACACACGTATGGAGCAGATGACGTCTCCTCCTTCTTGATCTAGCAAGGGGGAAGGAGAGGTTGAGGAAGATGGCTCCAGCAGAAGCACGACGGCGTGGTGTTGGTGGAGAAGCAACACTCCGGCAGGGCTTCGCCAAGCACGTGACGGAGGAGGAGAGGTGTAGCAGGGGAGAGGGAGGCGCCAGAACTTCAGGGTGCGGCTGCCCCCTCACCCCCTCCCTTTATATAGGCCCCCAGGGGGGGGGGGCGCCGGCCCTTGGGGATCCCATCTCCCAAGGGGGGCGGCGGCCAAGGGGTGGAGTGCCCCAAGGCAGTGGGCGCCCCACCCTAGGGTTTCAACCCTAGGCGAAGGGGGTGGGCCAAGGGGGCGCACCAGCCCACTATGGGCTAGTTCCCCTCCCCACTTCAGCCCATGGGGCCCTTCGGGATGGGTGGCCCCACCCGGTGGACCCCGGGACCCTTCCGTGGTCCCAGTACAATACCGGTGACCCAAACTTTCCCGATGGTCAAACAATACTTCCTATATATAATTCTTTACCTCCGAACATTCGGAACTCCTCGTGACGTCCGGATCTCATCCGGACTCAACAACATTCGGTTTACTGCATACTCATGTTCATACAACCCTAGTGTCACCGAACCTTAAGTGTGTAGACCTTACGGGTTCGGAGACACGAGACATGACCGAGACGACTCTCGGCAATAACCAACAGCGGATCTGGATACCCTTGTTGGCTCCCACATGCTCCTCGATGTTCTCATCGGATGAACCACGATGTCGAGGATTCAAACAATCCCGTATACAATTCCCTTTGTCAATCGGTATGTTACTTGCCCGAGATTCAATCGTCGGTATCCCAATACCTCGCTCAATCTCGCACGGCAAGTCACTTTACTCATACCGTAATGCATGATCCCGTGACGAGACACTTGGTCACTTTGAGCTCATTATGATGATGCACTACTGAGTGGGCCCAGTGATACCTCTCCGTAACAAGGAGTATCAAATCCCTATCTCGATCCGTGTCAACCCAACAGACACTTTCAGAGATACCTGTATTGCACCTTTATAGTCACCCCTTCGTTGCCAGACGCTTTGGTACACCCAAAGCACTCTTACGGTATCCGGGAGTTACACGATCTCATGGTCTAAGGAAGAGATACTTTGACATTGAAAAGCTCTAGCAAAACGAACTACACGATCTTGTGCTATGCTTAGGATTGGGTCTTGTCCATCACATCATTCTCCTAATGATGTGATCCCGTTATCAATGACATCCAATGTCCATAGTCGAAACCATGACTATCTGTTGACCAACGAGCTAGTCAACTAGAGGCTCACTAGGGACATGTTATGGTCTATGTATTCACACGTGTATCACGATTTCCGGATAATACAATTATAGCATGAATAAAAGACAATTATCATGAACAAGGAAATATAATAATAACCCTTTTATTATTGCCTCTAGGCATATTTCCAACAGTCTCCCACTTGCACTAGAGTCAATAATCTAGTTACATTGTGATGAATCGATCACCATAGAGTTCTGGTGTTGATCATGTTTTGCCCATGGAAGAGGTTTAGTCAACGGATCTGCGACATTCAGATCCGTATGCACTTTGCAAATTTCTATGTCTCCATCTTGAACATTTTCACGGATGGAGTTGAAGCGACGCTGATGTGCTGGTCTTCTTGTGAAACCTGGGCCCTTGGCAAGTGCAATAGCTCCAGTGTTGTCACAGAAGAGTTTGGTCGGCCCCGACGCATTCGGTATGACTCCTAGGTCGGTGATGAACTCCTTCACCCAAATTGCTTCATGCGTTGCCTCCGAGGCTGCCATGTACTCCGCTTCACATGTAGATCCCGCCACGACGCCTCGCTTTGCAGCTGCACCAGCTTCGCTCCACCATTCAACATATACACATATCTGGTTTGTGACTTAGAGTCATCCAGATCTGTGTCGGCTTAGCGCCGACGTAACCCTTTACGACGAGCTCTTCATCACCTCCATAAACGAGAAACATGTCCTTTGTCCTTTTCGGTACTTCAGGATATTCTTGACCGCTGTCCAAAGGTTCCTTGTCGGGATTACTTTGGTACCTTCCTACCAAACTTACGGCAAGGTTTACATCAGGTCTTGTACACAGCATGGCATACATAATAGATCCTATGGCCGAGGCATAGGGATGACGCCATCTCTTCTTTATCTTTTGTCGTGGTCGGCATTGAGCCGAGCTCAATCTCACACCTTGCAAGACAGGCAAGAACCCTTTCTTGACTGATCCATTTTGAACTTCTTCAAAATCTTATCAAGGTATGTGCTTTGTGAAAGACCTATGAGGCGTCTCGATCTATCTCTATAGATCTTGATGCCTAATATATAAGCAGCTTCTCCAAGGCCCTTCATTGAAAAACTTTTATTCAAGTAGGCCTTAATGTTGTCCAAGAGTTCTATATCATTTCCCATTAAAAGTATGTCATCTACATATAATATGAGAAATGCTACAGAGCTCCCACTCACTTTCTTGTAAACCCAGGATTCTCCATAAGTCTGCATAAACCCAAACGCTTTGATCATCTCATCAAAGCGAATGTTCCAACTCCGAGATGCTTGCACCAGCCCATAAATGGATCGCTGGAGCTTGCATACCTTGTTAGCATTCTTAGGTTCGACAAAACCTTCCGGCTGCATCATATACAGCTCTTCCTTAAGATAACCGTTAAGGAACGCTGTTTTGACGTCCATCTGCCATATCTCATAATCATAGTATGCGGCAATGGCTAACATGATTCGGACGGATTTAAGCTTCGCTACGGGAGAGAAAGTCTCATCGTAGTCAATTCCTTGAACTTGCCGATAACCTTTAGCGACAAGTCGAGCTTTATAGATGGTGACATTACCATCCGCATCCGTCTTCTTCTTAAAGATCCATTTGTTTTCTATCGCTCGCCGATCATCGCACAAGTCTGTCAAAGTCCATACTTTGTTTTCATACATGGATCCTATCTCGGATTGCATGGCTTCAAGCCATTTGTTGGAATCTGGCCCGCCATCACTTCTTCATAGTTCAAGGTTCACCGTTGTCTAACAACATGATTTCCGTGACAGGGTTGCCGCACCACTCTGTGCGGAACGTGTCCTTGTGGACCCACGAAGTTCAAGAGCAACTTGATCCAAGTACCTTGATCATCATCATTAATTTCCTCTCCAAGAGGTGTAGGCACCACAGAACATTTTCCCGAGCTGCACTACTTTCTCGTTCAAGAGGTAGTACTTCATCGAGTTCTACTTTCCTCCCACTTACTCCTTTCGAGAGAAACTCTTTTCCGTAAAGGATCCGTTCTTGGCAACAAAGATCTTGCCTTCGGATCTAAGGTAGAAGGTATACCCAATGGTTTCCTAGGGTATCCTATGAAGACGATTTTTCCGATTTGGGTTCGAGCTCTTCAGGTTGAAGTTTCTTGACATAAGCATCGCATCCCCAAACTTTTAGAAACGATAGCTTAGGTTTCTTCCCAAACCATAATTCATACGGTGTCGCCTCAACGGATTTAGATGGTGCCCTATTTAAAGTGAATGTAGCTGTCTCTAGAGCGTATCCCCAAAATGATAGCGGTAAATCTGTAAGAGACATCATAGATCGCACCATATCCAATAGAGTGCGATTACGACGTTCGAACACACCATTACGCTGAGGTGTTCCAGGCGGCGTGAGTTGTGAAACTATTCCATATTTCCTTAAGTGTGTACCAAATTCGTGACTTAAATATTCTCCTCCATGATCTGATCGTAATAACTTTATTTTTCGGTCACGTTGATTCTCTACCTCATTCCGAAATTCCTTGAACTTTTCAAAGGTCTCAGACTTGTGTTTCATCAAGTAGACATACCCATATCTACTTAAGTCGTCTGTGAGAGTGAGAACATAACGATATCCTCCGCGAGCTCAACGCTCATTGGACCGCACACATCGGTATGTATGATTTAAAAAGTTGGTTGCTCGCTCCATTGTTCCGGAGAAGGGGTCTTGGTCATTTTGCCCATAAGGCATGGTTCGCATGTGTCAAATGATTCATAATCGAGAGACTCTAAAAGTCCATCAGAATGGAGCTTCTTCATGCGCTTGACACCAATGTGACCAAGGCGGCAGTGCCACAAGTATGTGGGACTATCGTTATCAACTTTACATCTTTTGGTATTCACACTATGAATATGTGTAATATTACGTTCGAGATTCATTAAGAATAAACCATTGACCATCGGAGCATGACCATAAAACATATCTCTCATATAAATAGAACAACCATTATTCTCGGATTTAAATGAGTAGCCATCTCGCATTAAACGAGATCCTGATACAATGTTCATGCTTAAACTTGGCACCGAATAACAATTATTGAGGTTTAAAACTAATCCCGTAGGTAAATGTAGAGGCAGCGTGTCGACGGCGATCACATCGACCTTGGAACCATTCCCGACGTGCATCGTCACCTCATCATTCGCCAGTCTCCGTTTATTCCGCAGCTCCTGCTGTGAGTTACAAATATGAGCAACGGCACCGGTATCAAATACCCAGGAGTTACTACGAGTACTGGTAAGGTACACATCAATTACATGTATATCAAATATACCGTTAGTGTTGCCGGCCTTCTTGTCCGCTAAGTATTAGGGCAGTTCCGCCTCGAGGGCCCTTCCCTTTGCAATAAAAGCACTCTGTCTCAGGCTTGGGTCCATTCTTTGACTTCTTCCCGCAACTTGCTTACGGGCGCTGCAACATCCTTGCCGCCCTTCTTGAAGTTCTTCTTACCCTTGCCCTTTTGAACTTAGTGGTTTTATTGACCATCAACACTTGATGTTCTTTCTTGATTTCAACCTCTCTGACTTCAGATTGAGAATACTTCGGAATGGTCTTCACCATCCCCTGCATATTGTAGTTCATCACAAAGCTCTTGTAGCTTGGTGGGAGCGATTGAAGGATTCTGTCAATGACCGCCTCGTCCGGGAGGTTTATGTCCAGCTGGGACAAAGCGGTTGTGCAACCTGACATTTTGAGTATGTGTTCACCGACGTAACTGTTTTCCTCCATCTTACAACTATAGAACTTGTCGGAGACTTCATATCTCTCGACCGGTCATGAGCTTGGAAAACTAGTTTCAGCTCCTCGAACATCTCATATGCTCCGTGTTGCTCAAAACGCTTTTGGAGCCCTGGTTCTAAGTGTAAAGCATGCCGCACCGAACGAGGGAGTAATCATCAAGACGAGACTGCCAAGCATTCATAATGTCTTGGTTCTCTGGTCGGTGCATCACCTAGCGGTCCTTCTAGGACATATTGTTTCTGGCAGCTATGAGGATGATCTCGTGTTCCGGACCCATCCGTATAGTTGCTGCCATCATCTTTCAGCTTGGTTTTCTAGGAACGCTTGAAGTTCATGTTGACATGAGCGTTGGCCATTTGATCTACAAGACATATTTGCAAAGGTTTTAGACTAAGTTCATGATAATTAAGTTCATCTAATCAAATTATTTAATGAACACCCACTCAGATTAGACATCCCTCTAGTCATATAAGTGTTACACAATCCGAGTCGACTAGGCCGTGTCCAATCATCACGTGAGACGGACTAGTCATCATCGGTGAACATCTCCATGTTGATCGTATCTTCCATACGACTCGTGTTCGACCTTTCGGTCTCCGTGTTCCGAGGCCATGTCTGTGCATGCTAGGCTCGTCAAGTTAACCCTAAGTGTTTTGCATGTGTAAAACTGTCTTACACCCATTGTATGTGAACGTAAGGATCTATCACACCCGATCATCACGTGGTGCTTCGAAACGACGAACTTTAGCAACGGCGCACAGTTAGGGGAGAACACTTCTTGATATTGTTGTAAGGGATCATCTTACTTACTACCGTCGTTCTAAGTAAACAAGATGCATAAACATAATAAACATCACATGCAATTATATAGTAGTGACATGATATGGCCAATATCATATAGCTCCATTGATCTCCATCTTCGGGCTCCATTATCATCTTGTCACCGCATGACACCATGATCTCCATCATCATGATCTCCATCATCGTGTCTTCATGAAGTTGTCACGCCAACGACTACTTCTACTTCTATGGCTAACGCGTTTAGCAATAAGGTAAAGTAATTTACATGGCGCTCTTCAATGACACGCAGGTCATACAAAAATAAAGACAACTCCTATGGCTCCTGCCGTTGTCATACTCATCGACATGCAAGTCGTGATTCCTATTACAAGAACATGATCTCATACATCACAATATGTCATTCATCATTCATCACAACTTCTCGGCCATATCACATCACATGACAATTGCTGCAAAAACAAGTTAGACGCCCTCTAATTGTTGTTGCATCTTTTACGTGGCTGCAATTGGGTTCTAGCAAGAACGTTTTCTTACCTACGAATAACCACAACGTGATTTTGTCAACTTCTATTTACCCTTCATAAGGACCCTTTTCATCGAATCCGCCCAACTAAAGTGGGAGAGACAGACACCCGCCAGCCACCTTATGCAACTAGTGCATGTCACCGGTGGAACCGGTCTCACGTAAGCGCACGTGTAAGGTTGTTCCGGCGGCTTCATCCCACAATACCGCTGAAGCAAGATAAGACTAGTAGCGCAAGCAAGTTGACAAGATCTACGCCCACAACAAAATTGTGTTCTACTCGTGCAATAGAGAACTACGATAGACCTAGCTCATGATGCCACTGTTAGCAACGCTGCAGAAAATTAAAAAATTTCCTATGGTTTCACCAAGATCCATCTATGAGTTCATCTAAGCAACGAGTCATGGGAGAGAGATTGCATCTACATACCACTTTGTAGATCGCGAGTGGAAGCGTTCAAAAGAACGGGGTTGAAGTAGTCGTTCTTCTCGTGATCCTATCACTGGAGATCCTAGCGCCGAACGGACGGCACCTCCGCGTTCAACACACGTACGGAGCGGATGACGTCTCCTCCTTCTTGATCCAGCAAGGGGGAAGGAGAGGTTGAGGAAGATGGCTCCAGCAGCAGCACGACGGCGTGGTGTTGGTGGAGAAGGAGCACTCCGGCAGGGCTTCGCCAAGCACGTGACGGAGGAGGAGAGGTGTAGCAGGGGAGAGGGAGGCGCCAGAACTTCAGGGTGCGGCTGCCCCTCACCCTCCTTTATATAGGCCCCAAGGGGGGGCGGCCCTTGGGATCCCATCTCCCAAGGGGGGCGGCGGCCAAGGGGGTGGAGTGCCCCCCAAGGCAAGTGGGGCGCCCCCCCACCCTAGGGTTTCAACCCTAGGCGCAGGGGGTGGGCCAAGGGGGGCACCAGCCCACTATGGGCTGGTTCCCCTCCCCACTTCAGCCCATGGGCCCTCCGGATGGGTGGCCCCACCGGTGGACCCGGGACCCTTCCGTGGTCCCAGACAATACCGGTGACCCCAAACTTTCCCGATGGTCAAAACAACACTTCCTATATATAATTATTTACCTCCGGACCATTCTCGAACTCCTCGTGACGTCCGGATCTCATCCGGACTCAACAACATTCCGCTTACTGCATACTCATATTCATACAACCCTAGTGTCACCGAATCTTAAGTGTAGACCCTACGTGTTCGGGAGACACGTGAGACATGACCGAGACGGCTCTCGGGCAATAACCAACAGCGGATTTGATACCCATGTTGGCTCCCACATGCTCTCGATGATCTCATCGGATGAACCATGATGTCGAGGATTCAAACAATCCCGTATACAATTCCCTTTGTCAATCGGTTTGTTACTTGCCCGAGATTCGATCGTCGGTATCCCAATACCTCGCTCAATCTCGTTACGGTAAGTCACTTTACTCGCACTGTAATGCATGATCCCGCCACCGGACACTTGGTCATTTTGAGCTCATTATGATGATGCACTACCGAGTGGGCCCGTGATACCTCTCCGTAACACGGAGTGACAAATCCCGCCTCGATCCGTGTCAACCCAATGCACACTTTCGGAGATACCGTAGTGCACCTTTATAGTCACCCGCTTACGCCAGGATGTTTGGTATACCCAAAGCACTCTTACGGTATCCGGGAGTTACACGATCTCATGGTCTAAGGAAGAGATACTTTGACATTGAAAAAGCTCTAGCAAAACGAACTACACGATCTTGTGCTATGCTTAGGATTGGGTCTTGCCCATCACATCATTCTCCTAATGATGTGATCCCGTTGTCAATGACATCCAATGTCCATAGTCAGGAAACCATGACTATCTGTTGACCAACGAGCTAGTCAACTAGAGGCTCACTAGGGACATGTTATGGTCTATGTATTCGCACGTGTATCACGATTTCCGGATAATACAGTTATAGCATGAATAAAAGACAATTATCACGAACAAGGAAATATAATAATAACCCTTTTATTATTGCCTCTAGGGCATATCTCCAACACCCCACCATGCGCGGGTCCGTTTTATGGCAAGGCCGGCGGTTATCGAGGCATCATGGGGGAAGTGGTGGCTTCCCTGCCTCATCGTGCTGCCATGCGACCCTTCCTGGGCCCGGTAGCCTCTCTTCTGGGGAAATGTAGTCTTGTGCTTCCATGAGCCATAGTAGTCCGCTACAGCCCGGTTCACCGGACTCCTGCTAGCCAAAGATCGCTGCTCCGTAACACTTGATCAAGGCATGTGATTCACTTCGTTCTGATCTCGTCCCTTCGGGAAATGTCACGCAGATGACATCCGAGTCCTGCCTAGCTGCTACAGCCCGGGTTCCCGAGTCCTGTTATCCAGTGCTACAACCCGGATTCACACGGTGCCAATCCGACATGCTCGATGTTGATTCACGATGCCTGTCCCTATAAGTTAGTGCCACTTTGGGTTCACGACTAGTCATGTCGGCCCGGTTCCCTGTCATATGGATGCTAGCGACACTATCATATACGTGAGCCGAAAGGCTAAATGGTCCCGGCCATGGTAAGGCGACACCGTGGGAATACCGTGCGTGAGGCCGCAAAGTGATATGAGGTGTTACCGGCTAGATCGATGTGACCTGGAATCGGGTCCCGACAGCTTTGATATCGAGCTCGATGCTCAGAGGATTACCAAGCTAAACCGGTCAAGTTGTGTCTAGAAATGCTTTAGTTATATAAGGGAATTGATTGTGGAAGGGAACGTAAGGCTCCTTTTACTCCTTTACCTTATGCCCTTCTGATCTGAGTCATCCTCTTCTTTTCTATGGGGTTTAAGAACTAGGCTTCTCATCTATCTATCAGGATGACGTGTTGCTAATCCATAGACTTTTAAGATTGTTTGTTTCAAGCCCCAGTTCATTTTCTACTACTTCCGTGTGTTCATAGTTGGTCTCAGAACCTTGATATTGTGATGTTGAGTGGTCATGCCACCAATTTTGCAGGATGTCTCAAATCATTTTGAGCATTTACAGCCGTTATGCTGTCCGAGTCATCCCAGGTTTCTATATAGTCCGATGCATTTGCAAATCCCTTCTCTCTGTTTCTAATGTTCATTTGGGCCAGAGTAATCACACAAATTAGTGTGTTGAGGTACACCGCTGCCTCGGCATATATGTTGGAGCTATTATTATGAACCTAGGTGTTTTAGGGAGTCACCTAGTAAACTAGCCATGTTTTGTGTTCCTCGTGTGATGATTCTGGCCATTATTCTCGAAAGCATCCTGGGATGCCATTTAGTAGTAGTTATTCTATTCCTGGGTTCTTGAACCCGAGGTTCACCCTACTTACCTCCTGTTGATAGTGTTTGCTAGTTCCTTTAGGATATTAGTAACTTTGCGATAGTCCTCGAGGTCCGTGGTATTTCTTTCTTCCAAATACTATGAACCGCTTATGGCAGAAGTTCCTCGCTGAACCGAAGGATCACAATCAGAGTACTCTTGAGGAGTTCTCCATTCATAATTGTGAATCTGCCAGTTCTACCTTTCCGCATGGGTTATCCGAAAGAAATGTTGAGCTTCGCCCGACATACTAATCTAAGCATCCGCAACTCAGAAAATTTATATGTTCCTTTGAGTTGTCCCTCTTTAGTTGTTTTCTGGCCTCCATCTACCAATTTATAATCAAGAGTATGCGTGCATTCGTTTATCGATGCCTATTATTCTTGTGGTTCGTCAAGCCATTCTATCCGGAATGACTTGGAGAAACAAACTCCAGTACCTCATCCATATCTAGAATTTGGTCAAAGCAGTTGTATTCCGCAGATCAAAATGCCAATCCAACTTTTGATTATGCTCTACCTCAGAGTATTACCCCCTTTAGGTCAGGATTGTCATGAGAATTGCACCATCTCCCATGAATTATTGACGTAGTGATACTTCTCGCTATCATTGTTCATTCTTCGGTCCCGTGTTGTTGTAACCAGAATGGCGACAAGTGAACTGTGATGTGTGAAATCGATACTCCTAGCAACCTCGTTGCTTGGTAGTAAATGGACAATATTCTCATTCTTAGCGTGTTGGTTATTGAATCATCATCCTAAGATTGATCGTGCTACCTAGTCCTTATTTCTGATGCACTCTTCGATCAATGAGTTAGGATTATTCATTCCCTTGCTTATTTGTTCATATGGTCTTGCCCTGAAAAGCAAGATTGTTCCCAAGCTTAGTAACATATCGATGGTTCGTGATTTTCCGAATATCTTCTCGGAAGTATCACCAGGTCATCACCTGACCGCTATGTTGAGTTCGTGATCAAGTTGGTTTCCTTGTAAACCACCCCTTCTCCAAGAATCTGTGTTGGAAACTTTATAAGCATTGCCTTCATGATACGCTCATGAGGTATACGTTTGGATGAAAGGAGTGACTTCCTCTAATTCACGTGCATTTGATGTAAGTTGCCGCCATGAGTTCGAGAAGTTTTGCTTTTACTTCCTCTGGAATCATCCCAAGTTAGTCATGCACGTGCGAAGTGCCCTATGGTTTGATAGGTTGGCCGCCTCCACTCCATATGTGTTCCTAGCACATCAAGCCACTGATTGACTTGTTCAAGGAGAAGAAGTTCCTTCATAAGAGCTAATCATATGACTTATGAAAGGGCTTCGCTCCCGGCAATCATGGTTCCCAACCAGAACTCGGCAGTGTTTTGTTGTAAGACTACTATGTGGTCATGCTTGTCTGGGACAGCGTGTTCACGTGTATGTAGCAGAACCAGCTCATGTTTTGGAGCTTGCTATCGTAGTTCACTCCCCGAGAATCTCGCAACGTCATCTCGTCGATTTGTGTTGCAAACCTTCATTTTTCTTTCTAGACTTGATGAGTCTGGAATATCCTGACACCAACCTGATCTGAATCTCAGGCAGATATGATGGTTGGAACATTCCCAGCATTAGCACTTTGTCCCTTGCCTGCACCGCCATTGTGCCATCCAACCATGGACTACCCTTCTCGGTAATTTCTAGTCAGGATCGCCTTCAATAGTGGTCCTACCATGGGTCCCATCCATTTCCAATGATAAGCAAAAGCATCCATTGTGTTTTCTTCAACAAGGTAATCCACATCATCCCATACTAGTCCGGGTATGTCATTCATCCGGACTCCTTCAAAGAGCTTCAATGATCTTTAAATCCAAGGTAATCCTTTTTTCCACTTGAGGGAATAATTCTACGAGTCACCTTCCCTAAGGTGCCCCATTATGGAATCATGGCAATTCTTCCTTGCTATTCTGAAACCCTCGTCAAATTGTTTCCTCCGCCCCTCCTGATGCATGTTTTGCTTCTCAGCTCTAGAGATGTTTCTATGTCCCATTCCATGAGTTGATCCTGTGATCATTAAGATGATCCTAAGTTGCTCGAACGTCAGGAAGATTGATTCTTCCAAAATTCTCCCTCTCTACTCGTTGTCATGTTGGATGTAGTTCTCAAAGAAAGACGTCGAGATCAAGGTCATGCAATGAATCAACATCCTCGAGAAAGTCATCTGGATCGTGAAGATTATGTTAGTTTGTGTCCCTCTGTCTTCTTACCTCACGACTTGAATCTCGGGACGAGATTCTTGTTTAGTGGGGGTGAGTTGTCACAGCCCTAGATCTTTGTTTGTAATTAGTTGCATCTTCATCCATGTCATCATGTTTATATTTCAATGACCTTGAAATGGGGACATGTGAAACCCTCAGAAATCAGTTAAAAAATAACCAACCTTAAAATCTTCTCAAATGAGTCCAAGAAAATGTTCCTGTTATTCTATAGAAATATTGGTAAGAGGTAAAATTCAAACCAATATTTTTGGAGTCACAGAAATATTTATTTTGGCCATTTGAATTAATCCAATAACTATTTGCTTTGGACTTATATTTAATATATATTAAATATGACTCCAATAATTCTGGAAGTTTGTGAGTGGCTTTGTATATATTTTAGCAAGCCATATAATAACCTACAGAATTTATTAAAATGATTTAGTTGCTAAACTAAATCAAAACAGAGGAAGAAAAACAGAAAACAGAAAACAAATAAAAGAGAGAGAGAGAAGCTACCTGGCCTCACCTGTCGCAGCCCACTGGCCGGCCCAGCACTGTGCTGGCCCATGACCAGTGAGCTGCTTCCTCTCGCCAGGCAGGCAAAGAGGTGAGCGCCGGCGTGCCCGAGCTCGCCACGCCGTCACCTTCTTTCCGCCGAGCCGCCGGACGCGTGGATGAGTTCCTCCGCGTCGCCCCGCACCCCCTGGAACCCCCTCGCTCACTGCCTCGTCCCCATCCCCTCCTCTGGTTCTCTCCCCTGCACCGCCCGAGCGCCGCTCGCCGTCGCCGTAGCTACTGCCCACGCTGAGCCCCGTTGCCGTGTCCCACTGGTTCGCCGTCGATCACCGCCTCACCAAGCCGAAGGACACACCGCCTGATGCCCTGTGACGACGCCTCCGAGCTCATCACTGCCGCATCTGCCGCCGGAATTCGCCGTCGTTCTCCGTCGTCCCTGCCTCCCCGAGCTCGACGCCTGTCTCATTAGAACCGCGGTGAGGTGCTGATCGTTTCCCCTCTGTTCCCCTGCTTGCCCCTGCCCTCTAGTCGCCGCCCCAAGATCACCCGAGCTCCGGCCGCTGCCATGGACGGCGAGCCTTGCGCTCGCGAGCTCCTCCGCTCAAACTCGCCGCACGGTTGTGCTCCTGGAGCTCCCAGGAGTCCAGAGAACCCCTTTGGCCAGCCGCTAGCACTCTGTAGCCTCGTTCCGCTCAACGTCCGAACACCGTCCGCCGTGCTTGTCATCGCCAGCGACGATTCCGGCCACCATAGGCTCGGCCTCCTCCACCACTTGATGCGCGCCTGCAAGAGCTCTCCAACGAGCCCAAGAACGGCCTCGTCCGTGCCCTGTGGGCGTTTCCCGAGCCACGCCGCCGTCTCGGGCCTCACAGGCGTCGAGTCACCGGTGGGTTTGACCCCGTTGAACCTAGACTGGGTGGCCCAGGTTGACTTTCCCCCGAGTCTATGACAAGTGGGGCCCACTCTGCTATTTAACTTAGATTAGCACTAACTAAATTTAGTTAGTTTAAATAACTACTGACACGCAGGACCCACTGGTCAGTTTGACCTGGACCGGCCCCGTTGACCGCTGACGTCACCCTGACGCGATGCTGACGCATTAATTCAATTACTGGAATTATTCTTATACAGGAAATTCCAGAAAATAGTACAAACTTCTAAAATTCATAGTAATTCAACCGTAACTCCAAATCAAACAAATTATATATGAAAAATTATCAGAAAAATGCAATCTATCCATATGTAACATTTTCATGCATGTTTGAGAAAGTTAACCTCACTGTTTAGGATGAAACATGATTAGGACAAATTTGATAATAGATTTGGAGTTGGAATTTGATCTAGTTTTAAATTCCACTTCAATCAAAATGACCTTCTGTTGCATTAGCTCAAATCACAGCATATTGCCATGTCATGAGCATGCATCATATTGTGCATTGCATTGATTGTTTTTCTTCTCTGTTGCCGGTGGTTGTCCCCTCTCGATAGACGTATTCCGATGATGAGATCGATGACACCGATGAAGAGTTATACTATCTTCAGAAGTGCCAGGCAAGCAAAACCCCCTTGTTCATTCCGATAGAATCCCACTCTCTCGCTCCTGCTCTCTTTTATTGCATTAGGACAACAACGATTCATTTTTTACTTGCTGCGGTAGTTGAACCCCTTTATCCTCTGCATGACCTGTCATTGCCACAGTAAATAGATGAAACCCACTAGCATGAGTAGGAGTTGTTTGAGCCTGATGTGCCTACTCATTCATGCTTGTTTGTCATGCCTGCTACTGCTTAGAGTTGAGTCAGGTCTGATTCATCGGGAATGAATTGGAATGGTGATGAACATGTCGTATTGTGTGTGAGCTAAGTGTGTGAACACGATTTGGTAAAGGTAGCGGTGAGAGGCCATGTAGGAGTACATGGTGGGTTGTATCATTGAAACTGTCCTCAGGAACTGAGTTCTGTGTTTGTGATCCATGAACAGTTACTACCACACATTGGGATCCTTAGTTGACTCTCTCGGCTTCTTATCCACCCTTGTTCTCTGTCCAGGAGTTGCAACTAGTTTCTGGTGTTTGTAGGATATGTGTTGGAGGCCGTGCGTAGCGCTGACCCTAGGAGTGGGCTATGATGCGGTAGATACATCGTGCCACGGTGTACCGGGCGCCCGTTTGGTGTCTCGGGAACCCTGCTCACATCGTTCAGGGCCGTATGTGGAAACCTCGGCCGGACTCCCTGCGGTTGGAACCTGAATAGGCAATAAACCTGGACTAGCGACTTGAGTGTTTAGGTAGGTTGTGGCCGACACCCTCGTTGGGCTTCCGCTTGAAGGTTGCCGAGTACATGTCGTGTAAACGGCGGTAAGTGGTGAGAGCGTGTGCGAAGAAGTACACCCCTACAGGGTTATCATCATCTATTCGAATAGCCGCGTCCGCGGTGAAGGACTTATGGGTTGCCTATATCAGTTCATAGATAAGTGAAAGTGGATACTCTAAAATGCGCAAGATAAGTGTGAGTGCTATGGATGGCCTTCTCGTAGGGAGACGGGAGCGGATCCATAGTGGTGTATTGAATTGGTGAATATGTGGACTCGTGTGCGCCACCTCAAAAGAGTTACTTGCAGTCGTAGTTTATGATAGCCACCGAGTCAAAGCTGGCTTGCTGCAGTTAAACTCCACCACCCCCTTTGTTGATACCGATGCATATGTAGTTAGTTCTGATGTAAGTCTTGCTGGGTACATTTGTACTCACGTTTGCCTATTTTACGTTTTTGCAGAGAGACTTCAGTCTCGCTAGTAGTTCCGCGTGGACTTCGACGTTTAGCTTGTTACCTCAGCTACGATCTTGTGCCCTCGGCAGGATCTGGTAGATAGTCAGGCTTCTCAGCCTTTTTCATTTGTAGATGTTTGTACTCAGACATGTTAAGCTTCCGCATGTTCCTTGACTTGTATGCTCTGAATGTTGGGTCATGAGACCCATGTTTGTAATATCTCGCTCCTCGGAGCCTATTAAATAAATACTTGAGTCGTAGAGTTATGTTGTGATGCCATGTTGTATTTACACATATCGAGCATATTGTGTGTATGATTGAAATGCTTGGTATGTGTGGGACCGACAACCTAGTTGTTTATCCTTGGTAGCCTCTCTTATGGGGAAATGTAGTCTTGTGCTTCCATGAGCCATAGTAGTCCTTCTGCCCGGTTCACTGTCACCTGCTAGCCCAAGACTACTGCTCCTAACACTTGACTGGCGGCATGTGATTCACTTGCCGTTCACTGTATGTCCCTTCGTGGAAATGTCACGGTGACATCCGAGTCTGCCTAGCTGCTACAGCCCGGGTTCCCGGAGTCATGTTAGCCCAGTGGTACAGCCCGGATTTGCACGCTGCTGACCGACATGCTCGATGTTGATTCATGTATGCCTGTCCCTATAAGTTAGTGCCACTTTGGGTTCACGACTAGTCATGTCGGCCCGGGTTCCCTGTCATATGGATGCTAGCGACACTATCATATACGTGAGCCAAAAGTCGCAAACGGTCCCGGGCCAAGGTAAGGCGACACCCGTGGGAATACCGTGCGTGAGGCCGCAAAGTGATATGAGGTGTTACCGACTAGATCGATGTGACCTGGAATCAGGGTCCTGACATCATTGAGCTAATACTATTCCAAGATGAATATTTCAGGAAAGCTCAATGAATGGCATGGCATGGATGATGAAAGTGGATCCCTCAAAATATTAAGGACAAAGGATTGGCTCAAGCTCAAAAGCTCAAGAGTCTACATTTTATATTTTAGTGATAGAAGATCACACTGAGTCTATAGGAAAAGTCAATACTATCAAGAAGGGATAAGGTGTTGCTTAATGAGCCTCTTGCTCCATGTGCTTAGTGATATGCTCCAAAATCCTCCACTACTTTCTCACATCCACATATGACCTAAACCCATAGTGAAACTCGGCCCTACCGATTCTTTGTATCCGGCGCCACCGAGTTCAGATGTCATAGCCACTGCCACAAACCCTAGGCAAATCGGTTTCACCGATAGGGATGTCGGTCTCACCAAGATGGGATTGTAATCTCTCTATTTCCCTTCGTAACGTTTCGGTCTAACCGAAGTGAGCGATCGGTTCCACCGAGATTATAATGTAAACTCTCTGTTTCCCTTTTGTAACTTTTCGGTCTCACCGAAAGAGCAAATCGGTCCCACCGAGTTTACCTGACCAACTCTCTGGTTAGCTAATTACCAAATTCGGTCTCTCCAATATTAAGTTATGCCCTAACCCTAACCATATCGGTCCTACCGAGATGCATGTCAGTCCCACCGAAAACCCTAACGGTCACTAGGTTTACTAAATCGGTCCAACCGATTTTGATGATTCGTTCCCACCGAGTTTTGTAAATTGTGTGTAACGGTTAGATGTTGTGTGTAGGCTATATATACCCCTCCACCTCCTCTTCATT
Source organism: Aegilops longissima (assembly GCA_021605205.1). Taxonomy (NCBI): domain Eukaryota; kingdom Viridiplantae; phylum Streptophyta; class Magnoliopsida; order Poales; family Poaceae; genus Aegilops; species Aegilops longissima. Next base: position 403,857,745 of record CM038682.1, read on the forward strand.
CGTGGAGAGAGCCATCAGAACAAACCTACACTTCCAACTTACCAGTTCTGAGAGAGAACCACCTACTCATGTGTTGAGACCAAGATATTCCATTCCAACCACATGAATCTTGATCTCTAGCCTTCCCCAAGTTGCTTTCCACTCAAATCTTGTTTCCTCCAAATCTGAATCCTGTGAGAGAGAGTTGATTGTTGGGGGGACTATCATTTGAAGCACAAGAGCAAGGAGTTCATCATCAACACACCATTTGTTACTTCTCGGAGAGTGGTGTCTCCTAGATTGGCTAGGTGTCACTTGGGAGCCTCCGACAAGATTGTGGAGTTGAACCAAGGAGTTTGTAAGGGCAAGGAGATCGCCTACTTCGTGAAGATCTACCGCTAGTGAGGCAAGTCCTTCGTGGGTGACGGCCATGGTGGGATAGACAAGGTTGCTTCTTCGTGGACCCTTTGTGGGTGGAGCCCTCCATGGACTCGCGCAACCGTTACGCTACGTGGGTTGAAGTCTCCATCAACGTGGATGTACGATAGCACCACTTATCGGAACCACGACAAAAACATCCGTGTCTCCAATTGCGTTTGAATCCTCCAAACCCTTCCCCTTACATTCTTGCAAGTTGCATGCTTTATTTTCCGCTGCCAATATACTCTTTGCATGCTTGCTTGAATTGTGTGAAGATTGCTTGATTTGTTCAAAGATAGCTAAAATCTGCCAAAGTCTAAAATTGGGAAAAGATTAAGTTTTTATTGGTCAAGTAGTCTAATCACCCCCCCCCCCTATAGACATACTTCAAGGTCCTACACCCAGGAAGAGACACCTAGAGCAGGCCTCAAGAGACGGCCGTGGGCGCTCTGAAGAAGACACCTCATGAGGACCATGCCTCACGAGGACCCTATCCACGAAGCAAGACTCTACAGAAGACCACATCAAGCAACAGGCGGCCTCATGAGGCCTCATCACGAGATGACCCCCCGCAAGGCCCTTCGCAGGAGGAGTCGCACAGCGTCGGTCGCATGGCCATGTGCCCATCACATGGGTGATGCGCCCGCCCCAGATGACGGTAGCGAAGACCGTACCAGCTAGTGCGGCCAGGGCAAGTTTCCTCTTTGGCGATAAGGGAGCGGCAACGTGCGCCTCCCCCCAAAGCAGGATCAAACGCTTACCACATAGGTTCAAGAAGATTAGGACGTCAGGTCACGCTAGGGCAGTCGTCATCACGGAGTCCACCCGTGCATCAGGATAGCGCCTTTAGCAATTGGATACCACTTTTGTCAGGATAAATCTGGGTCCCGGTCCTCCTTTGGATTGCCGTTGTGTGGTAACCCTTCCCACTAATATTTTGGTGGGAAGAGGACCAAGGAAACTATAAAAGGGGCAGTGCTAGCACCATAGAAGGGGATCCCGCGATCGATCCCTGAGAGCTTCACCTTGTAGCTCTTGGGCACTATCCCCACAAGCAATCCCACCAAGCAGGAGTAGGGTTTTTGAAAGTTCAACTAATCACCAGGTGGGTTTGGTAATTAATAACAACATATATGTCATTGATCTGATGAAAACTGATGATAGATTTTAGAAAATATCAATGACTTGCATGTCAAGGACTAATGAATGTGGACCACTCAAAATGTCAACGACAAGAATTGGCTACGCAAAGACTCTAAAATTTTGGTTAAGTGATCCAAGATCACATCAGAACAAACCTACACTTCCAACTTACCAGTTCTGAGAGAGAACCACCTACTCATGTGTTGAGACCAAGATATTCCATTCCAACCACATGAATCTTGATCTCTAGCCTTCCCCAAGTTGCTTTCCACTCAAATCTTGTTTCCACCAAATCTGAATCCTGTGAGAGAGTGTTGATTGTTGGGGGGACTATCATTTGAAGCACAAGAGCAAGGAGTTCATCATCAACACACCATTTGTTACTTCTTGGAGAGTGGTGTCTCCTAGATTGGCTAAGTGTCACTTGGGAGCCTCCGACAAGATTGTGGAGTTGAACCAAGGTGTTTGTAAGGGCAAGGAGATCGCCTACTTTGTGAAGATCTACCGCTAGTGAGGCAAGTCCTTCGTGGGCGACGGCCACGGTGGGATAGACAAGGTTGCTTCTTCGTGGACCCTTCGTGGGTGGAGCCCTTCGTGGACTCGCGCAATCGTTACGCTACGTGGGTTGAAGTCTCCATCAACGTGGATGTACGATAGCACCACCTATCGGAACCATGACAAAAACATCCGTGTCTCCAATTGCGTTTGAATCCTCCAAACCCTTCCCCTTACATTCTTGCAAGTTGCATGCTTTATTTTCCGCTGCCAATATACTCTTTGCATGCTTGCTTGAATTGTGTGAAGATTGCTTGACTTGTTCAAAGATAGCTAAAATCTGTCAAAGTATAAAATTGGGAAAAGGTTAAGTTTTTATTGGTCAAGTAGTCTAATCAACCCCCCCTATAGACATACTTCAAGGTCCTACACCGAGGAAGAGACACCTAGAGCAGGCCTCAAGAGACGGCCGTGGGCGCTGCGAAGCAAGACACCTCGCGAGGACCATGCCTCACGAGGACCCTATCCACGAGGCAAGATTCTACAGAAGACCACATCAAGCAACAGGCGGCCTCATGAGGCCTCATCACGAGATGACCCCCCGCAAGGCCCTTCGCAGGAGGAGTCGCACAGCGCCGGTCGCATGGCCATGTGCCCATCACATGGGTGATGCGCCCGCCCCAGATGACGGTAGTGATGACCGTGCCAGCTAGTGCGGCCAGGGCCAGTTTCCTCTTTGGCGATAAGGGAGCGGCAACGTGCGCCTCCCCCCAAAGCAGGCTCAAATGCTTACCACATAGGTTCAAGAAGATCAGGACGTCACGTCGCGCTAGGGCAGTCGTCATCACGGAGTCCACCCGTGCGTCAGGATAGCGCCTTTAGCAAGCGGATACCACTTTTGTCAGGATAAATCTGGGTCCCGGTCCTCCTTTGGATTGCCGTTGTGTGGTAACCCTTCCCGCTAATATTTTGGGGGGAAGAGGACCAAGGCAACTATAAAAGGGGCAGTGCTAGCACCATAGAAGGGGATCCCGCGATCGATCCCTGAGAGCTTCACCTTGTAGCTCTTGGGCACTGTCCCCACAAGCAATCCCACCAAGCAGGAGTAGGGTTTTTGAAAGTTCAACTAATCACCAGGTGGCTTTGGTAATTAATAACAACATATATGTCATTGATCTAATGAAAATTGATGATAGATTTTAGAAAATATCAATGACTTGCATGGCAAGGACTAATGAATGTGGACCACTCAAAATGTCAACGACAAGAATTGGCTACGCAAAGACTCTAAAATTTTGGTTAAGTGATCCAAGATCACATTGAGTCCCATAGGAAAGCCAATAATGTTAAAACAGGATGAGGTATTTTTGATGAGGTTGTTGCTCAAGTGCTTAGTGATACTGCTCCAAAAACCCTCAATCACTTTCTCAAAACACATCTGTCCAAAACCCTTAATCTTTATTTCAGTCCAACCGGTATCACCTACTCCGGACCCACCGAGATGATCATTCCATTGCCATAGCCAAAACCCAAGCAATTCAGTCTTACCAAAATGGTTCTCGGTCCCACCGAGACGGATTGACCAAGTTTCTGTGATGAAGTTGCTTCATTTTGGAATCACCGAGATGAACCGATCGGAATTACCGAAACAAGGTCTTGCCCTAGCTATTGCACTTTTGTCCCACTAAGTTGGTATAATCGGTCTCATTGAAAAGCCTAACGGTCAAGTATTTTTCACTATTCGGCCTCACTGAGATTATCATATCGGTGCCACCGAGTTGGGTCAAAGACATGTAACTGTTGGATTTTTGGTGCTGCCTATTTAAGCCCCCCCCCCACTACCACTTACTCTCAAAGAGAGCCATCAGAAAGAAACACAAATTCCACCATTCATTTTCTAAGAGAGAACCACCTACTCATGTGTTGAGATCAAGAGATTCAATTCCTACCATTTGAACCTTGATTTCTAGCCTCTTCAAGTTGCTTTTCACTCCAATCCTTCTCGTACCCAAGCCAAATCTAAGAGTGAGATTGAGTGTGGAGGAGACTATCATTTGAAGCACAAGAGCAAGGAGTTCATCACCAACACAACATCTATTACCTTTTGGAGAGTGGTGTCTCCTAGATTGGTTAGGTGTCACTTGGGAGCCTCCAAGATCATGTGGAGTTGAACCAAGGAGTTTGTAAGGGCAAGTAGATCGCCTAATTCGTGAAGATCTACCTGAGTGAGGCTAGTCCTTCATGGACGGAAGCCATGGTGTAATAGACAAGGTTGCTTATTTGTGGACCCTTCATGGGTGGAGTCCTGTATGGACTCGCGCAACCGTTACCCTCCGTGGGTTGAAGTCTCCATCAATGTGGACGTACGATAGCACCACCTATCGGAACCATGCGCAAGATCATCGTGTCTTTATTGTATTTGATATCTCCAAACCACTCCTTTACTTACATGTGCAATGTTTTACTTTTCGGTGCTTTACTCCTAGAATTGCATGTGTATGGTGATACTAGACTTGATAGAATTGCTAAAATCTTCCCACAACTAAAAATTGGGAAAGGATAGATTTTTATTTGGTTAAGTAATCTAATCACGCCCTCCAGACATCTTTCGATCCTACAAGTGGTATAAGAGCTTTTGTCTACATTGCATTGGTTTCACAACCTAGGAAAGTGGTGTCTAGTGAGGGAAAATTTACCACCGTAGAGGTCCATATTTTGATGTTACAAACTTTGCTAGTTGGAAGCATAAGATGAAAATTCATATTCTTGGTCTTAACCCTGCCATTTGGGCTGTTGTCCGTGTTGGCTTGTAAGGTGAATTCTTTGTGGATGGTAAAGAACCAGATCATGAAGCAACCGCGGAAGAATTCAAGATGTCGCAATACAACGCTCAAGCATGTGACATTCTCTTCAACGGTTTGTGCCCTGAGGAGTTCCAAAAGATTAGCCGCCTCGAGAATGCAAATGAAATTTGGGATACTTTGGTTGATATGCACGAAGGTACCAAGTCTGTCAAGGAAACCAACTTAGATGTGCTCCAAAGTCAACTTGACAATTTCAAGATGAAGGATGGTGAAGGAGTCGCCGAAATGTAGTCTAGGCTTGCTCTCATCACAAATGAGATTGCCGGCTTAGGAAGTGAAGATATGACCGACAAATTCATCATCAAGAAGATATTTATATCCTTGGATGGAAAATATGATAACGTGTGCACATTCATCCAAATGATGCCCAATTACAAAGATCTCAACCCCACGGAAGTCATTGGAAGAATTGTTGCTCATGAGATATCACTCAAGGACAAGGAGGAGCTCCACAACAAGTCAAGTAGTGCATACAAAGCTTCAAGTGATGCTCCTATCTTCCAGTGACAAGCTTGTATCCAATGAGTAATTAAACCTAATGGTGAAGAACTTCAACAAATTCTACAAGAACAGAAACAAAGAAAGAAGCTCTAACTCAAAGCAATATGAACAAACATCATCAAGTCATGACCAAAATTGCAACATTTATGGAAGACCATGTCGGATTAATGGCTCCGCAGACCCAAGATGGTTCAAACTCTGGGGTGTGTGCAAAGAACTCAACCTCTCAAGCCTACCAACTCGTCGCCCCATAGCCTAGCCTGATTTGCGCGAGCAAGGAATAAGATGAACCTGACAGTTTACCCAGGTTCGGGCCACCTAGCGGTGTAAGACCCTACTCCTGCTTTGTGGTGGATTGGCCTCACGAGGGTCTGAGGATGAACTGCTACAGAGGATGAACTACCTCGCGAGGTTCAGAGGTGAGCAATGAGTCGACCCCTTCTACGGTGGTGGCTAACCTATATCTATAGTTGCCTCGGTCCTCTTTCCCCAAAACGTAGGCGGGAAGGGATCCCAAAGTGGCCAATTTTTAAGGGGACAAGTAGTACATCTTATCCTGACAAAAGGTGGTCTTCTCCTGCAAATCTTTTGGTCGTGACAGAGCAGTGGGCTCGGCGATGACATCCGTCCTGCCGTGCTGGTGGTCTTGGTCTTGTTGCACCGGAATGGAAACCTTTGGTAGATTTCTCAGGAACCCACGCCTGTCCTTACCTCCTTAGCACCAAAGAGGAAACTGCCTCCTCTGCGCCCGCTGGTGCCCGCCTGCCTTGGTCGTGATGGCTTACGTCATGGCAGCCTCGTGAGGCTGGGGACCTGCATAGGAATCTCCGCTCATCAGGAGGTAGCCTGGGGAGGCCACTCCCTCCGGAGGTCTTGGTGCCGTCCGCCTCGCGAGGCCTGGGAGCCCTCGCAAGGGTATTGTCTTAGCGATCTTGTAGATGGGCCATACCAGGCCTTCGAAGGAGCCACACCGTGGGCCACAGGCAGGCAAGTCCTAGGTACCCTGGTTCCCAGAACACTGACAGTAGCCCCGAGCCCAATGCATACACGGTCCTGGCTTTGAGGCAAAGCCAAAGGGCAAGGGCGAAGCGCCGCAGGCCCCAATCGCCTGTGGGCCATGCTGACGCGTGGCGCTTAACCGGACGTGGGCGTCTCCGCGTCCCCATGCTGCCTCGGCAACTGCCCGACTTAGCAACTGCCTGGTGCATGCAGCGGGGCCATTATTGCTTGGAACGTGGGAGGCCGCTGGTTAGCCTTCCTCCACCTATAAATGGGGAAGGGAGAGGAGCCCCCGACCCATCTTCATCTTCTTGCTGCTCGCCCCTTCTTAGTCTGCGTCATCCCACCATCTTGCCGAAGCATCCATGTCGCTGGTGAGGAGGTTTTCCGCCGCCGAGATAGGAAAGGCCCGCAAGGAGGGACCAGGCTCGCCACCGCCCAGAGGGGCCGCAGCCGTCTCGCAAGTATGTCGTGACGCCGGCGGTAGCTCCCCGAGGGCGTGGGTGCACTCCCTTGAAGGTCGGTGCCACCTCTGGCAGTCGCGGGAAGGCTCCCTCCCACGCCGGAAGGTGCCGCAGCCAAGGCGGCCACGGCCAAGGAGGGAAGCATGTGGTGGCCGTCCGGCCACCACGCCCGCTATCCCATTCGGCCGACGCATCCTTAGAGTTCGTGGTGTGGTTGGAGAGGCCGACAGGCACCTGGTTCTAGCTCTATGCTTCTTCGCGGGTGCCTTGCCGACCGGAGGGCCTGGCGGCCTCTGGCTACAGGCCGACGGTTGCTGCAGCAAGGCCTCATGGGTGGAGGTCGAGTTCACCCCCGCCAGCAACATGTTCCTGAATTGTCGGTGGCAGTCATTCGCCTGCGCGCGCAGCCTGCAGGGGAGCTGCACCCTCCACTTCAGGCACGACGGAGCGGCCACCCTCTACGTTAGGATCTTTGGGGAGGACGGTAGGCGTCTGGGGTGCTGTTTGGAGGGTGATGACAACAACGACGTCCACCCCTCCGACGATGACGATCAGAGGGGCGATGGCATCCTCGACGGTGAACTCACCCTTGGCGATGGCCGCGGCGCCTCCAGCAGCAGCGTCTTTTCCTTTGGGGAGAGCACAAGCGACGACGACTACGACGAGCGTCCACATCGTTGATCCCGGACAGAGGAGGGTGGCGAGCCACCACATCGCCACGCTCCCACTTAGGAGGACGATGAGCCGCCTCGCCATCGCGTTCTGGTGAAGCAGGAGGAGGACTCCGACTGAGCGCAGGCGTTGCTGGAGCCAGGCCTCAGGAGCCGTGGTGGTCACGAGGCCGCTTTTCCTTTTTTTCCTTTTGCATGCATCAAGAAATATATAAGGCCCTGCTGGGGCATGTAATGGACCATGGCACTTGCGCCATCATGTTATTGTTTTTACTTCATATCTTAGCATTCGTGTTGCTACTAATCGACAAGTTCTTGATGATCATGGTTAGGATAACTTAGCTTGGTGTGCTTGTGGTAGACTCCTCCACCACGAGGGTGTGCTCCTCCGGAGCTTGGATCCCCTTTGTGCCTCTCGTTCCAGGGAGATCTTGTCAGGGGTTTCCTTCTTAAGGATCCGAAGGTTCTCAGGCCTCAGGAGGCGCCCAGTGGCCGCGAGGTCTCTAGCAGGCCATGAGGATATGGGGCCTCTAGAGATGCCTCACAAGACGCCGCGCCCCACACGAGCCTCCCAGCGAGGACCGATCATCACTGGTACACCGGGTCACGATGCCCGACGAGGCTAGGAGATGAGGCCTCGGGAGGGCATACATGCCTGTTGGCTCGTTTAAGAGCGTCGCGCGAGGATTAGGAATCCAAAGATTAGGACACCAAGGCTTTGGCGAGGTGTGTTCATGGGTGGACCCAGGTGTACACACCGTTCCCAGCCCCCGCTCGCGAGATGCATGGGGAAGAGTGACGGGCAACTGCCACTCTCCCTAAAGCAAGACCTGAAAGAGCAAATGCTGCAAGGAGAAAAATTCCCATCCCTTTCAAATAAAGATGTGAGAACTTCGAATTCCATTCCAAGAAGTGGCAAATCGGCTATAGAAGCAAGCAAAAGAACAACTGCGTCTGGCACCTATACTAGTCTTCTAGTCTTCCCGCCAGCACGGAGGGCTTCCACTAGGCGTGGGCATAGTCGTTGAAAGACCGTGTCGTCCGCCAGCATGGAGCATGGGGCTTCAACTTGGGCGTGGGTGGGAGCCCCCGCGAGGCCCCAGGGCGGCGCTCAGGATACTCTGGGGCGTGTACAACCCCACTTATTATTACATGAGAGTGTCATGGGTAGAACTTCTGGAGATGCTGGATGTTCCAGGCATTCTGGATGGGGACCCCGTCCTACGTCTCCAGGTGCACGGCGCTAGGCCTGGAGATGCGGGCGATCCTGAATGGGCCCTCCCACATAGGCGAGAGCTTGTGAAGCCCCTCCCTGGAGAGCACCCGCCTCAGGACGAGGTCACCCACCTCGAGGGTCCTGGAGTGGACGCTACGGTAGTGATACCGCCGCAGCGCGTGGAGGTACCTCGTGGCAAGGAGCGAGGCTTTGCGGCGGGCATCCTCCCCGAGCATGAGATATGTCCCCCGTGAGGCATCCTCGCGTGACTCGTCAAACGCCAAGACCCGCGGGGAGTGATGTTTGACCACATGTGGGAGGACTGCCTCAACCCTGTAGACGAGGAAGAATGGGGTCTCGCCGGTGGGCTTAGCCGCGGTGGTGCAGATGGACCATAACATGAACCGTAGCTCACCGAGCCAACCCCTGCCACAGCCCTCAAGCTTCTTTTTGAAGCTCCTCGTCTTGAGGCCCCTCAGGACATCCGCATTGGCATGTTCATCCTAGCCGTTACTCCGTGGATGTGCCACTGAAGCGTAGCATATCTGCTTTCCAAGGTTAGCACAATATGTCCTGAGGAGATTGCTTGTGAACTAAGAGCCATTGTCAGTGATGATACGGTTGGGGACCCTGAAACAGCTAACGAGGTCCTTGATGAACTTGACAGCCAAGCCAGCAGGGATGGTGCGCATGGGCCACCTCCACCCACTTGGTGAATTTGTCGATGGCAAGATAGAGGTAGCGATAGCCCCCCGCTGCTCGGGGAAACGGGCCAAGATGTCCAACCCCCAGACCGCGAGTGGCCATGCGAGCAAGACAGTCTGGAGGCCCTAAGCGGGCTGGTGGATCTGTTTGGCTTGGAATTGGCAGGCCTCACAGGATCGCACCAGCTCGGTGGCATCATTGAGCGATCTAGGCCAGTAGAACCCGCTTGTAGGATCCAAAGTAGGTCTAGAGGGGGGGGTGATTAGACTACTTGACCAAATAAAAATCTAGCCTTTTCCCAATTTTAAGTGTTGGCAGATTTTAGCAACTATCACAAGTCAAGCAATCAACCTACACATGCAATTCTAAGAGTGTAGCAGCGGAACGTAAAACATTGCATATGATTAAGGGAAGGTTTTGGAGAAGGCAAACACAATGTAGACACGGAGATTTTTGGCGTGGTTCCGATAGGTTGTCCTATCGTACATCCACGTTGATGGAGACTTCAACCCACGAAGGGTAACAGTTGCGCGAGTCCACGGAGGGCTCCACCCACGAAGGTTCCAGGAAGAAGCAACCTTGTCTATCCCACCATGGCCATCGCCCACGAAGGACTTGCCTCACTCTGGTAGATCTTCACGAAGTAAGCGATCTCCTTGCCCTTACAAACTCCTTGGTTCAACTCCACAATCTTGTCGGAGGCTCCCAAGTGACACCTAACCTATCAAGGAGACACCACTCTCCAAAAGGTAATAGATGGTGTCATGATGATGAACTCCTTGCTCTTGTGCTTCAAATGATAGTCTCCCCAACACTCAACTCTATCTCACAGATTTGGCTATGGTGGAAAGATGATTTGAGTGGAAAGCAACTTGGGGAAGGCTAGAGATCAAGATTCTTGTGGTTGGATTGGAATGTCTTGGTCTCAACACATGAGTAGGTGGTTCTCTCTCAGAAAATGAGTAGTGGAAGTGTAGGCACATTCTGATGGCTCTCTCTTGAATGGAGAAGGGGTGGAGGGGGTATATATAGCCTCCACACAAAATCCAACCATTACACACATTTGACCCAACTCGGTCAGACCGAATAGAAGAACTTGGTGAGACCGATTCAGTTCAAAATGTGAATGTTACGAATCTCGGTAGGACCGACATGATCAACTCGGTGGGACCGACATGCTAGGGTTCGGGCAAAACCTTATCTCAGTGAGACCGATTGTATAAACTTGGTGAGACCGATTTCAGCAATGAGAAAACAGAGGGTTGGTCAAGCAAACTCGGTGGGACCGATTGCACATTCCGGTGAGACCGAAATAATTACAACAGGCAACAGAGAGTTTGCAAGGCCAACTCGGTGAGACCGAATTGTTTGGGGTTTCTGACTGTAGCTAGGCCAAATGAACTCAGTGGCACCGGATAGATCAAATCGGTGGGGCCGAGTTTGACTTTTAGGTTTTGGACAAATGTGGAAATGAGAAAGTGGTGAGGGTTTTAGAGCAATATCACTAAGCACTTTGAGCAACTAGAGCATTAAGCAACACCTCATCCCCTTTTAATAGTATTGGCTTTCCTATGGACTCAATGTGATCTTGGATCACTAAAATGAAAAGGAAGAGTCTTGAGCCTTTGCCAATCTTTGTCCTTAGCATTTTGAGGGGTCCACATCTCTAGTCCATGCCATGCCAATCATTGAACTTTCTGAAATATTTAACTTGAATGGATACTAGTTCAATGAGCTATATGTTGTTATGATTTACCAAAACCGCCCGGGGATTAGTTGCACTTTGAACCTCCCACTTTTGGTAATTGATGACAACATATAGATCAAAGCTTCGACAAATGATAATATGAATGAAATACATCATCGCTTTGAGAAGTATGTGATAAGCAAGAGCTCCCCAAAAATTTGTGCATTATTTAAAATTTTATTTTGAGTGCAAATGCACAATCTATTAGGATCATGGGTCACTCTTCCATGTCACATACATCTTGGTGGAGCGCTCAAAATGATAAGATATAAAGAACATGCACTCATCACCAAGGGAAAACATGATGATCATACCCAAATATTATGGTTATCATCATGCAAGCACAAATTAAAGTATAGTATGATCAAGCACATGATCGCAAGAGTATCTCACAAACAAGAACAAATATTGTAGCATAAGAATCAGACGAGCAAACGATCAAAGCAAATGATCAAAGTAGCAAGAGAGGCAACAAAAAAGCAAAACTCTCTTTCTCACTCTCTTAGCCTAATGATCAAAACCACCCGGGGATTCATTCCAAAAAGCTTGAAAATGCATTGTCCTATGCAGCACTCCAGGCACGATCTCCAAGAGCTCCTGAAGTGGTCTTCTTGCTGGTTGCTCCAGTGTGCGTAGAAGGCGTGGAGAGGACAACATCTGCAAACTCTTTTGAAGATGTCTGAGGAGCTGGAGGAGTTGAAACTAGAGGAATGACTAAGTGAGTTTCTGCAGGTGCTGAAATGGTAGTCCTGGTGTCACTCACAACTTGCACAGCTGCAGACCTTTGTGGCCTTGGCACTCTCTGAAAAGTGTTTGTGGTAGGTCTGTCACTCCTGTCCTCAACTTCTTCCCGGATCTTCTCCACAGTAGTCTGGATCTCTGTGACCTTCACATCTAGATCATGGAATTTGGTCTCAATGATCCTCTTAAAACTTTCTTGATTCCAAGTCAGGGTGGCGAAGCCTTTCTCAATCCTCACAGTAGCCTCAAGCAGATAACTGAGTTGATCTTGCTTGGTCTTGAGCATCACTTGTGAAGCATCTGGCACACTAGCTGCCTTTGTTGCTTTAGCAGCCTTTGCTCTCTCTCTCTCTCTCTCTTCTTCTAGGCTTCTGCACTAGTTGGATGAGATTCATCCATGACAATCTCATTGTCCTCAAATTCTGGCCTCAGGGGAACAAGCTCTTTATCAAGAAGATATGTCCCTGTCCCCATCTTGGAGTTGATCAACATCTGTATGTAAGGGGTATATCCACATGATCTTTTCTGACCAGCCGCAGTTCTCTTCACTATCTCAACCATCAAAGTCGTCACTTTGGACTTCTGTGCCACATCAAACATATGGAGCAAGTTGGTGGGGTGACCACGGATCATCCTATGATCTCCTGACTTGGGCAACAGAGTGTGCCTCAAGATGGTTGTCGGCGTTCTGGGAACGGGGTTACCCAAACTTGCCTGCCTGCGGCCTACGGCGTGGCTCAAGGGGTGGCCCAGTACGGCCCATCTTCATCAGCACAAGCTCAAGACCCTCGTGGTGCGGATGACAGGAAGCTTCCTCAGGCACGGCCTCGTCAGGCTGGCTCACGAGGAGGCGGAGAGATCAAGGCGGGGTACCTCACGAGGTGCCCATGACGCAAGCCATGATGACCAAGGGCGCCAAAGGGCGCCAGCCCGCAGGTGTCCTCATTTCCTCTTTGGTGCAAAGGGGGCAAGCGCAGCGAGAGCATCAAGCAAAGGCACCTGCTTGATGCAACAAGACCAAGACCGTCATGAACGGCAGGAAGGAAGTCATCGTGGAGCCCAAGCCGGCGTCGCCACCAGAGCCTTTGACAAGCGAGGAACAACTTTAGTCAGGATAAGTGTACTAGATGTTCCCCTTCAAAATGGCCAATTGTTGGCGCCCTTCCCGCTCAATATTTGGGAAGAGGCCCAGGGCCTTTGCCTATAAATAGGACTAGCCACCCACAGAACGGGGGATCCGGGATCGGGGACAGATCGAGAGATCAATCGCAGAGAGAGAGAGAGAGAGAGAGAGAGAGAGAGAGAGAGAAAGCGACTGAACTCCCCCTAGCAGTTCATCGCACCAGCAAAGAACAGACCCTCGCGAGGCTGTTCCTCCTTGTATTGTTCATCATCAGCCAAAGAGGCAATCCACCACACCACACACTGGAGTAGGGTGTTACACCAGAATGGTGGCCCGAACCAGTATGAACCTTGTGTCTCTTGTGTTGTTCCTTTGGTAGTTTAGATCCTAGTGAGGCGACGAGGTGCAGGTAGGTAGGGGGCGAGATCACCGCGCGCACCCCAGAGTTCGAACCTAGAGGGTCTGCCGGAACCCGAAACCCGACATTTGGCGCGCCAGGTAGGGGTGCGCCGGAATTCGCCTTCCGCCGCCCTGTTCTTCGCCACCCATCGCATCCATGCCAGACGCTCGTCGGGCCCGCACCGAGCGCCGAGCCGCTCTCGCTACCCACGTTGCCCAGACGGCCCCCGTCGGCGGCCGCCCACGCCGTTCCCCGTCGCCTGCCGTCAACGCCGCCACCGGCCCGGCGGGGAACGAGCAGCAAGCATTGTCCCAGCTTCCGTCCGTGAGGCGAGACGGCCGTACCGCTACCCCTTTGCTCGCCCCGGCTGGTTCTTCGTCTCGCTTGCTCCGTGCGCCCATGGAGGCTCGAGCTGCGCTCAGCGCGACAAACGAGCTCCTTCGCTACCGCCCTGTCGACGACGTCTATGAAGAGTGGCTCGACCGCGTCGCCGAGCTCATCCGCGCTACAGGGGGCTCCCCCGAGCCGTCCTTCTTACTGCACCGCGCCCCGCCTTGCGCGGGTGATGAAGCTCCAGGGGCGCCTCAGCCGCCTCCCCCTCAAGAAGGCGCCTTGGCCCCAAGGTGTGTGGCCCCGGGGCGGAACCCACTCCGTCCGGCGCCAACACAGCAAGAGCGGAGCTGTCAAGAGGTCCCTCGCCCCCAAGAAGCTGCCCGAGTGCTCCTCGCACCGCTCGTCTCGTCAAGGCCTCGCTCCAAAGACGCCAAGACCCCATGCTGCTCCCAGCGGCAGCGGATGGGGACCCGCAAGACCAGGCTCTTCGTCACCAAAGGCCTCCCGTGGCCACAGCAGGCTGCCGCGCCTTCACCACCGAGCTGCGCAGCGTCGTGTGACCCGGCAAGTTCAAGCCAGACCTGCCTCCTCGCTACGACGGCATGGCCGACCCTGCGGAGTTCCTCCAGCTCTACGAGCTGGGCATCGAAGCCGCCAACGGGGACGAGAAGGTCATGGCGAACTGGTTTCCCATGGCACTCAAGGACGGGGCCCGCACCTGGCTCCTGGCACGATCTCCTCCTGGGACGAGATGCGCACCCGCTTCATCGCCAACTTCAAGGTACTCATGACCGGCCTCCTGCCGTGAGCGACATGCGCTGCATCAAGCAGCAGCCAGGGGAGACCCTGCAGAAGTACATCCAGCGCTTCAACAACGCACGCCTCAAGATTCCCAAGGTGACCGAGGAGGCCATCGTCTCTACCTTCTCCGACGGTGTGCGTGACGTCAAGATGAAGGAGGAGCTGGCGATGCATGACGATCTGTGCACATCCTTGGAGCTGTTCAACTTGGCGACCAAGTGCGCCAGGGCTGAGGAAGGACGCCTTTCCCTGCTCGATCTGCCAGCCATAGACCCAGAAGAGAAGAAGCCCAAGGCCAAGGACGTGAAGCGCAAGGGGGTTGCCGTGCTCGCGGCAGAACCAGATACCAAGCGAGGCAGGGATCAGCCTGAGTCTTCCAAGGGCAGCCGGTACTGTGTTTACCACGACCTCCACACCCACAACACCAACGAATGTCAAGAACTCCGAGCCGTGCGAGAAGGGAGAATCGGTCGATGCCCCGACCGCAACAACCGAGGCTACGACCGAGGAGGATGAAGAAATGCAGGACGCTGGGAAGACCGTGGCCCTCGCCAAGGGTGGCGTGACCGACCTCGCGAGGATCGCTGGCGAGATCAGCCAGCGAGGAGGCTGAGGGATCAGCCTCACGAGGATCGCTTCAAGGAAACGTGGGCCTCCCTCCTCTGCCGCGCAGCCAAGGAGAAACGAGGACCATCATCGGGGCGAGGGGCTGGGGCTTCCGGGAGCTGCGATCGCTTGCATCCTGGGCGGAGCTCAAGCCCCAGCCTCTCAACGCATCTTCAAGCAGTTCGCCCCGCGAAGTGAATGCAGTCCTCCCCAAGCTCGAAGCCAGGCGCCCTCTCAGGTGGTCAGCGTGCACCATCACATTCAGCTCAGCGGATCAGCTCAAGTGTGCGGCCACAGCCGGAGTCCTCCCGATGCTTTGTTCCCCAATCATCAGCAACGTGCAAGTCACCAGGACCCTCATCGATGGCGGAGCAGGGCTCAATGTCCTGTCCGTAGAGACATTCAACAATCTCCAAGTGCCTTACAATCATATTCAGCCAACCAAGCCTTTCTCTGGAGTCACTGATGGCTCCACAGTTCCAATTGGGCAAGTCCGCCTCCCTGTAACCTTCGGGGCGCGCGACAACTACCGCACCGAGCTCATCGACTTCGATGTCGCCCACATTCGCCTGCCAAACAATGCCATCCTCGGGTACCCAGCTCTGGCCAAGTTCATGGCCATGACTCATCACGGCTACAACGTCCTCAAGATGCCAGGAAGCGGCGGAGTCATCACGGTGCCTTGTGAACAGAGAGACGTAGTCTGCTCCCTGGAGTGAGCTTTTCAAGCCGCGTCACTTGAAGACCCAGATCGCAGGAGCGGGAGGCTCCCCGAGACTGCTCCCAAGAAGAAGAAGACATCGCCAGGCCCGACCCCTCGGGAGGCAGGCCCCTCAGGGTCCGCGCCTGTTCAGGGGGCACCTCCTTCTGTCGCATAGGAAGGCGCGCCCGACGCCCTCCTCAAGAAAGGCTCGGGGGCTCTCTCCTGGAGGGCCAACGACCTTGCTAAGGTCACGAGGGAGGCGCTTGGGCACCACTTGGAGGCGTGTTTCAGAGCACGTTTCCCTCAGGAAGGAACGAGCAAGGAGGGCCAAACCCTCAGGAGATCGTCAGCCAGATCATTCAGGAGCTGCAGGAGTCAAGAGTCATGAGTGGCAGCCACTGCTCACCCGCCGTCGCTCCCCATCCAGGCGAGGATGGTGGGCTGCGCGTCTGCATCGACATACCAGGGCTCAACCGAGCCGCCTCTCAGGAGCGCTTCTGGCCCTCACACGTGGGGCGCTGCGAAGGTCCACCCCACAACTACGTTCGCATGCCCTACGGCGTGCCGAACGCGGCCGCCGTGCGCCAGCGTCTCATGGGGAACATCCTGGAGGCTCAAGAGGCCAGGCGTTCCGCAGTCCTGGCGGAGATGGAGATGGTCCGCGAGGAGCCACCAGCGCCCCCGGAGCCTCCCGAGGCTCCTGGGCCTGGGGGCACGTGAAGATCGGCGTCCACAGCCCACGACGCCCGCTACTTCAGAATCCCTTCGTCTTCAACGTTATCAAGTGACATCCTTCAAGTTTCATTTCCAGCTGGGAGCGCCCCCCAGGGCTGCATCATTCCTAGGCCGGGTGGGTCCGTGCCTGCAGCGTGTATCCCTTTTACTTCATGTTCCTAGCTTACTTTATTGGGGGCGCCCCTCGGGCTGCATCATCCCAAGTCGCCGAGCTGCACTCCAGCGACGCGCCTTCCCTGCACCTATCTAAATGAACTTGCTCCTTCGTGATTAACGTGCTTGACCTAGTTACCTGCTCAATTGACACCAACTGATGGAGCTGCTCCCCAGTGGCACGACGCTTGCGCATGGGTCCGTCCCTGCAACACCGACCAACCTGAATGGCTGAGCTCTGGCCGCGGCAGCCCCGCACAGTGCCACATCATCAGGCCTTCAGTGCCTCGTCACCGCTCCAAAGCAACCAACGGCTGACGGCCGCTTGTCATAGCGGACTATTGTTCTTCTTGTGGTGAGCCTCCAGGATCCCTTCAAGGAGCAGCGCCAGGCAAGGCCCTCACGGCGCCTTCTTCACTCTCGTCCGCGCGAACCGCTTGCATGTTAAAGGGGGGGGGTACCTGAGCATCGCGACTCACGGGCTCCTACTGGCTCTCCAACCCTCACCCTCTGGCCTTGTCCACGGCATCGCGACCTGGCATACCAATGACAGCTGAGACCCGCTCGAGGGCCGGGACCCGAGGACGTAGAGCAGAAAGGGGAGAAAAGGTGAGAGCGAAGAGGCATGCAGGGACCTCGCCAGGCAACCCCTCGTCTGCCGATGCACGGACCTACCGTCTCACCAGGAAGCGGTTCCTGACTCCCGAGACAAGTCACCCTCCGGAAACACTGGCAGCACCGACCTCGCACCTAATGCAATCTCGTGTTAGCAACGTCGTGCTCCTTTCTCACCGAACGATGGCTGCTTGAGCGCTAAAGGGGACCTCCTGAGCATCGCGACTCAGGGGCTCTTACTGGACCCCGGGCCGCTCACCTCCTGGCCTTGACCACGGCATCACGACCTGGCATACCAGCGACGGCTGAAGGCTGCCTTGGGACCGGGACCTGTCGGCGTAGAGCACCAAGCCCTCGTGAGGTTCGAAAGGAAGAACTAAGCAAAGACGGAATGAGCATCTCGCACTACTTCACGGCAAGGATCATATTAACAAACAGAACCACAGGCACCTTACAAGCCCCCACGGGGCGCGCTTTTCAATTCCTCAAAGGGAACAGAGGGAGCAGATCCGAAAGAACATTAACTACACGCGCCTCCGCGAGAGACGCCATCATCAACAGTGGGCCGTCAGGCACCGGTGCCAACCTCATCCAGATCAGAGGCGGCGGCGGCCTGGCGAGCCCGCCCTGCTCCGAGAGCGGCATAGGCTCGGGGGCTCGTAGCTGTCGTCTCTCGTCTCCGGAGTCGTGAAAAGCTCACCGGAGTCGCTGGATCCTCCGCCGCCTCCAACGCCTGATGAGCTGCTGAGTGAGCGATCGACGAGCCTAGTCCTCGCCGCGGCAGGGCCCCGACCACCTCTTTCAGGGCAGCACTCCAGCCGGCGTCCTTCCGCGTCGAAGACCTTGAAGAGCATCATGGAAGCACCGTCGTACTCCAGGTGGATCGCGAGGGCGCCCCTTGTCCTGCAGACTCGAGCGATCTCGCCCCAGCCTCGAGTCATGAAGAACTTGCCCGGAGCAACGACCGCGACTTCCGCTTCGGTCGCGAGGGTGCTGCAACCGGCGTGCTGCAACCAGAGCTCCAAATATCCCCCCTGCGGCATCACGAAGGCGCCCTCACCCTCTAGCCTTGTCCACGGCATCGTGACCTGGCATACCAGCGATGGCTGAGACCCGCTCAAGGGCTGGGACCCGAGGACGTAGAGCAGAAAGGGGAGAAAAGGCGAGAGGGAAGAGGCACGCGGGGACCTCGCCAGGCAACCCCTACCCTGCCGATGCGCGGACCTAGCGTCGCACCAGGAAGCGGTTCCTGACTCTCGAGATAAGTCACCCTCCTGAAACACTGGCAGCACCGACCTCGCACCTAATGCAATCTCGTGTTAGCAACGTCGTGCTCCTTTCTCACGGAACGACGGCTGCTTGAGCGCTAACGGGGACCTCCTGAGCATCGCGACTCAGGGGCTCTTACTGGACCCCGGGCCACTCACCTCCTGGCCTTGACCACGGCATCACGACCTGGCATACCAGCGACGGCTGAAGGCTGCCTTGGGACCGGGACCTATCGGCACAGAGCACCAAGCCCTCGTGAGGTTCGAAAGGAAGAACTAAGCAAAGATGGAATGAGCATCTCGCACTACTTCACGGCAAGGATCATATTAACAAATAGAACCACAGGCACCTTACAAGCCCCCACGGGGCGCGCTTTTCAATTCCTCGCAGGGAACAGAGGGAGCAGATCCTAAAGAACATTAACTACACGCGCCTCCACGAGAGACGCCATCATCAACAGTGGGCCGTCAGGCACCGGCGCCAACCTCATCCAGATCAGAGGCGGCGGCGGCCTGGCGAGCCCGCCCTGCTCCGAGAGCGGCACAGGCTCGAGGGCTCGTAGCTGTCGTCTCTCGTCTCCGGAGTCGTGAAAAGCTCGCCGGAGTTGCTGGATCCTCCGCCACCACCGCCGCCTGAGGAGCTGCTGAGGGAGCGATCGGCGAGCCTAGTCCTCGCCGCGGCAGGGCCCCGACCACCTCTCTCAGGGCAGCACTACAGCCGGCGTCCTTCTGCGTCGAAGACCTTGAAGAGCATCATGGAAGCTCTGTCGTACTCCAGGTGGATCGCGAGGGCGCCCCTCGTCCTGCTGACTCGAGCGATCTCGCCCCAGCCTCGAGTCATGAAGACCTTGCCCGGAGCAACGACCGTGACCTCTGCTTCGGTCGCGAGGGTGCTGCAGCGGGCGTGCTACAACCAGAGCTCCAAATATCCCCCCTGCGGCATCACGAAGGCGTCCTCACCCTCTGGCCTTGTCCACGGCATCGCGACCTGGCATTCTAGCGACGGCAGAGACCCGCTCGAGGGCCGGGACCCAAGGACGTAGAGCAGAAAGGGGAGCAAAGGCGAGAGGGAAGAGGCACGCGGGGACCTCGCCAGGCAACCCCTCCCCTGCCGATGCGCGGACCTAGTGTCGCACCAGGAATCGGTTCCTGACTCCCGAGATAAGGCACCCTCCGGAAACACTGGCAGCACCGACCTCGCACCTAATGCAATCTCATGTTAGCAACATCATGCTCCTTTCTCACCGAACGACGACTGCTTGAGCGCTTAAGGGGACCTCCTGAGCATCGCGACTCGGGGCTCTTCTCGGACCCCGGCCGCTCACCTCCCGGCCTTGACCACGGCATCACGACACAGCATACCAGCGACGGCTGAAGGCTGGCTTGGGAGCGGGACCTGTTGGCGCAGAGCACCAAGCCCTCGTGAGGTTCGAAAGGAAGAACTAAGCAAAGACGGAATGAGCATCTCGCACTACTTCACGGCAAGGATCATATTAACAAACAGAACCACAGGCACCTTACAAGCCCCCATGGGGCGCGCTTTTCAATTCCTCGCAGGGAACAGAGGGAGCAGATCCTAAAGAACATTAACTACACGCGCCTCCGCGAGAGACGCCATCATCAACAGTGGGCCATCAGGCACCGGCGCCAACCTCATCCAGATCAGAGGCGGCGGCGGCCTGGCGAGCCCGCCCTGCTCCGAGAGCGACACAGGCTCGGGGGCTCGTAGCTGTCGTCTCTCGTCTCCGGAGTCGTGAAAAGCTCGCCGGAGTCGCTGGATCCTCCGCCGCCTCCGCCGCCTAATGAGCTGCTGAGTGAGCGATCAGCGAGCCTGGTCCTTGCCGCGGCAGGGCCCCGACTACCTCTCTCAGGGCAGCACTCCAGCCTGCGTCCTTCCACGTCGAAGACCTTGAAGAGCATCATGGAAGCGCCGTCGTACTCCAGGTGGATGGCGAGGGCGCCCCTCGTCCTGCAGACTCGAGCGATCTCGCCCCAGCCTCGAGTCATGAAAACCTTGCCCAGAGCAACGACCGCGACCTCCGCTTCGGTCGCGAGGGTGCTGCAGCCGGCGTGCTGCAACCAGAGCTCGAAATATCCCCCCTGCGGCATCATGAAGGCGCCCTCACCCTCTGGCCTTGTCCACGGCATCGCGACCTGGCATACCAGCGACGGCTGAGACCCGCTCGAGGGCCGGGACCCGAGGACGTAGAGCAGAAAGGGGAGAAAAGGCGAGAGGGAAGAGGCACGCGGGGTCCTCGCGAGGCAACCCCTCGCCTGCCGATGCGCGGACCTAGCGTCGCACCAGGAAGCGGTTCCTGACTCCCGAGATAAGTCACCCTCCGGAAACACTGGCAGCACCGACCTCGCACCTAATGCAATCTCGTGTTAGCAACATTGTGCTCCTTTCTCACCGAATGACGGCTGTTTGAGCGCTAAAGGGGACATCCTGAGCATCGCGACTCAGGGGCTCTTACTGGACCCCGGGCTGCTCACCTCCTGGCCTTGACCACGGCATCACGACATGGCATACCAGCGACGGCTGAAGGCTGCCTTGGTACCGGGACCTGTCGGCGCAGAGCACCAAGCCCTCGTGAGGTTCGAAAGGAAGAACTAAGCAAAGACGGAATAAGCATCTCGCACTACTTCACGACAAGGATCATATTAACAAACAGAACCACAGGCACCTTACAAGCCCCCACGGGGCGCGCTTTTCAATTCCTCGCAGGGAACAGAGGGAGCAGATCCTAAAGAACATTAACTACACGCGCCTCCGCGAGAGACGCCATCATCAACAGTGGGCCGTCAGGCACCGGCGCCAACCTCATCCAGATCAGAGGCGGCGGCGGCCTGGCGAGCCCACCCTGCCCGAGAGCGGCACAGGCTCGGGGCTCGTGCTGCTGTCTCTCGTCTCTCGAGTCGCGAAAGCTCGCTTGGAGTCGCTGGATCCTCCGCCGGAGGAGCTGCTCTTGAGGCGATGGGCGAGCCTGGTCCTCGCCATGGCGGGCCCGACCACCTCTCTCGGGGCAGCACTCCAGCCGGCGTCCTTCCACGTCGAAGACCTTGAAGAGCATCATGGAAGCGCCGTCGTACTCCAGGTGGATCACGAGGGCGCCCCTCGTCCTGCAGACTCGAGCGATCTCGCCCCAGCCTCGAGTCATGAAGACCTTGCCCGGACCAACGACCGCGACCTCCGCTTCGGTCGCGAGGGTGCTGCAGCCGGCGTGCTGCAACCAGAGCTCCAAATATCCCCCCTGCGGCATCACGAAGGCGCCCTCACCCTCTGGCCTTGTCCACGGCATCGCGACCTCGCATACCAGCGACGACTGAGACCCGCTCGAGGGCCGGGACCCGAGGACGTAGAGCAGAAAGGGGAGCAAAGGCGAGAGGGAAGAGGCACGCGGGGACCTCGCCAGGCAACCCCTCGCCTGCCGATGCACGGACCTAGCGTCGCACCAGGAAGCGGTTCCTGACTACCGAGATAAGTCACCCTCCGGAAACACTTGCAGCACCGACCTCACACCTAATGCAATCTCGTGTTAGCAACGTCGTGCTCCTTTCTCACCGAACGACGGCTGCTTGAGCGCTAAAGGGGACATCCTGAGCTTCGCGACTCAGGGGCTCTTACTGGACCCCGGGCCGCTCACCTCCTGACCTTGACCACGGCATCACGACCTGGCATACCAGCGACGGCTGAAGGCTGCCTTGGGACCGAGACCTATCGGCGCAGAGCACCAAGCCCTCGTGAGGTTCGAAAGGAAGAACTAAGCAAAGACGGAATGAGCATCTTGCACTACTTCATGGCAAGGATCATATTAACAAACAGAACCAGAGGCACCTTAAAAGCCCCCACGGGGCGCGCTTTTCAATTCCTCGCAGGGAACCGAGGGAGCAGATCCTAAAGAACATTAACTACACGCGCCTCCGCGAGAGACGCCATCATCAACAGTGGGCCGTCAGGCACCGGCGCCAACCTCATCCAGATCAGAGGCGGCGGCGGCCTGGCGAGCCCGCCCTGCTCCGAGAGCGGCACAGGCTCGAGGGCTCGTAGCTGTCGTCTCTCGTCTCCGGAGTCGCGAAAAGCTCGCCGGAGTTGCTGGATCCTCCGCCACCTCCGCCGCCTGAGGAGCTGCTGAGGGAGCGATCGGCGAGCCTAGTCCTCGCCGCGGCATGGCCCCGACCACCTCTCTCAGGGCAGCACTCCAGCCGGCGTCCTTCTGCGTCGAAGACCTTGAAGAGCATCATGGAAGCGCCGTCGTACTCCAGGTGGATCGCGAGGGCGCCCCTCATCCTGCTGACTCTAGCGATCTCGCCCCAGCCTCGAGTCATGAATACCTTGCCCGGAGCAACGACCGTGACCTCTGCTTCGGTCGCGAGGGTGCTGCAGCGGGCGTGCTACAACCAGAGCTCCAAATATCCCCCCTGCGGCATCACGAAGGCGCCCTCACCCTCTGGCCTTGTCCATTGCATCGCGACCTGGCATTCCAGCGACGGCTGAGACCCGCTCGAGGGCCGGGACCCAAGGACGTAGAGCAGAAAGGGGACCAAAGGCGAGAGGGAAGAGGCACGCGGGGACCTCGCCAGGCAACCCCTCCCCTGCCGATGCGCGGACCTAGCGTCGCACCAGGAATCGGTTCCTGACTCCCGAGATAAGTCACCCTCCGGAAACACTGGCAGCACCGACCTCGCACCTAATGCAATCTCATGTTAGCAACATCGTGCTCCTTTCTCACCGAACGACGACTGCTTGAGCGCTTAAGGGGACCTCCTGAGCATCGCGACTCAGGGGCTCTTACTGGACCCCGGGCCGCTCACCTCCTGGCCTTGACCACGGCATCACGACCTGGCATACCAGCGATGGCTGAAGGCTGCCTTGGGAGCGGGACCTGTTGGCGCAGAGCACCAAGCCCTCGTGAGGTTCGAAAGGAAGAACTAAGCAAAGACGGAATGAGCATCTCGCACTGCTTCACGGCAAGGATCATATTAACAAACAGAACCACAGGCACCTTACAAGCCCCCATGGGGCGCGATTTTCAATTCCTCGCAGGGAACAAAGGGAGCAGATCCTAAAGAACATTAACTACACGCGCCTCCGCGAGAGACGCCATCATCAACTGTGGGCCATTAGGCACCGGCGCCAACCTCATCCAGATCAGAGGCGGCGGCGGCCTGGCGAGCCCGCCCTGCTCCGAGAGCGACACAGGCTTGGGGGCTCGTAGCTATCGTCTCTCGTCTCCGGAGTCGCGAAAAGCTCGCCGGAGTCGCTGGATACTCCGCCGCCTCCGCCGCCTAATGAGCTGCTGAGTGAGCGATCGGCGAGCCTGGTCCTTGCCGCGGCAGGGCCCCGACTACCTCTCTCAGGGCAGCACTCCAGCCGGCGTCCTTCCATGTCGAAGACCTTGAAGAGCATCATGGAAGCGCCGTCGTACTCCAGGTGGATCGCGAGGGCGCCCCTCTGTTGGGGAACGTAGTAATTTCAAAAATTTTCCTACGATCACGCAAGACCATGGTGATGCATAGCAACGAGATGAGAGTGTTGTCTACGTACCCTCGTAGACCAGCAACGGAAGCGTTGACGCAACGTAGAGGAAGTAGTCGTACTTCTTCCCGATCCAACCGATCCAAGTACCGAGCGTCACGGCACCTCCGAGTTCTGCACACGTTCAGCTCGATGGCGTCCCTCGAACTCCGATCCAGCCGAGTGTTGAGGAGAGTTTAAAGACCTGACGGCGTGGTGACGATGTTGATGTTCCACGGCGCGGGCTTCGCCTAAGCTCCGCAACGGTATATTCGAGGTGTAGTTTGGTGGAAGGGGCACCGACACGGCTGAGGAACGATCTCAATGATCAACTTGTGTGTCATGGGGTGCCCTCTGCCCAGTATATAAAGGAGGGAGGGGAGGGCTGGCGGCCACCTATGGCTGCGCTGGGAGTCCTACTCCCACCGGAGTAGGATTCCCCCAATCCTAGTCCAACTAGGGTTTGACCAAGGGAGAGGGAGAGAGGCGCCACCCCTTCTCCTAATCCTAATAGGACTAGGGAAGGGGAAGGCTGCGCCAGCATATGGCCCCTTTCTCTTTCCCCTAAGGCCCATCAAGGCCCATTGACTCCCGGGAGGTTCCGTAACCCCGGTACTCGGTAAAATTCCCAATTTCACCGGAGTGATTCCGAGTCAAACATAGGCTTCCAATATATCAATCTTTATGTCTCGACCATTTCGAGACTCCTCGTCATGTCCGTGATCTCATCCGGGACTCGAACAACCTTCGTACATCAATATCATATAAACTCATAATAACCATCCATCGAAACTTTAAGCGTGCGGACCCTACGGGTTCGAGAACTATGTAGACATGACCGAGACACCTCTCGGTCAATAACCAATAGCGGGACCTGGATGCCCATATTGGCTCCTACATATTCTACTGAAGATCTTTATCGGTCGAGACCGCATGACAACATCGTTGTTCCCTTTGTCATCGGTATGTTACTTGCCCGAGATTCGATCGTCGGTATCAATACCTAGTTCAATCTAGTTCTTGGCAAGTCTCTTTTCTCGTTCTATAATACATCATCTCACAACTAACACATTTAGTTGCAATGCTTGCAAGGCTTATGTGATGTGCATTACCGAGAGGGCCCAGAGATACCTCTCCGAGCAATCGGATGACAAATCCTAATCTCGAAATATGCCAACCCAACATGTACCTTCGGAGACACCTGTAATGTACCTTTATAATCACCCGATTCGTTGTGGCGTTTGGTAGCACCAAAAGTGTTCCTCGGGCAAGCGGGAGTTGCATAATCTCATAGTCATAGGAACATGTATAAGTCATGAAGAAAAGCACTAGCAACAAACTATACGATCAGGTGCTATGCTAATGGAATGGGTCATGTCAATCAGATCATTCAACCAATGATGTGATCCCATTAATCAAATAACAACTCCTTGTTCATGGTTAGGAAACATAACCATCTTTGATTAACGAGCTAGTCAAGTAGAGGCATACTAGTGACACTCTGTAGGTTTATGTATTCACACATGTATTATGTTTCCGGTTAATACAATTCTAGCATGAATAATAAACATTTATCATGATATAAGGAAATAAATAATAACATTTATTATTGCCTCTAGGGCATATTTCCTTGATCTCCCACTTGCACTAGAGTCAATAATCTAGATTACACAAGAATGATTCTAACACCCATGGAGTCTTGGTGCTGATCATGTTTTGCTCGTGGAAGAGGCTTAGTCAACGGTGCGCAACATTCAGATCCGTATGTATCTTGCATATCTCTATGTCTCCCACGGACCAAATCCGGATGGAGTTGAGGCGTCTTTTGATGTGCTTGGTTCTCTTGTGAAATCTGGATTCCTTTGCCAAGGCAATTGCACGATATTGTCACAAAAGATTTTCATTGGACCCGATATACTAGGTACAACACCTAGATCGGATATGAACTCCTTCATCCGACTCCTTCATTAGCTGCTTCCAAGCAGCTATGTACTCAACTTCACATGTAGATCCCATAGCGGCGCTTTGTTTGGAACTGCACCAACCGACAGCTCCACCGTTTAATGTAAATCGTATTCGGTTTGCGATTTAGAATCGTCCGGATCGAGTGTCAAAGCTTGCATCGGCGTAACCGTTCTGACGAGTTCTTTGTCACCGCCATAAATGAGAAACATATCCTTAGTTCTTCTCAAGTACTTAAGGATGTTCTTGACCGCTGTCGATGATCCACTCTGGATTACTTTGGTACCTGCTGCTAAACTTACAAACAAGGCACACATCAGGTCTGGTACACAGCATTGCATACATGATAGAGCCTATGGCTGAAGCATAGGAACATCTTTCATTTTCTCTCTATCTTCTGCGGTGGTCGGGCATTGAGTCTTACTCAATTTCACACCTTGTAATACCGGCAAGAACCCTTTCTTTGCCTGATCCATTTGAACTTTTCAAAACTTTATCAAGGTATGTGCTTTGTGAAAGTCCTATTAAGCGTCTTGATCTATCTCTATAGATCTTAATGCCCAATATGTAAGCAGCTTCACGAGGTCTTTCATCGAAAAACTTTTATTCAAGTATCCCTTTATGCTATCCAGAAATTCTATATCATTTCCGATCAATAATATGTCATCCACATATAATATCGAGAATGCTACAGAGCTCCACTCACTTTCTTGTAAATCAGGCTTCTCCAAAAGTGCATATAAAACCAAATGCTTTGATCACACTATCAAAGCGTTTATTCCAACTCCGAGAGGCTTGCACCAGTCCATAAATGGATCATTGGAGCTTGCACACTTTGTTAGCTCCTTTGGATCGACAAAACCTTCTGGTTGCATCATATACAACTCTTCTTCCGTAAATCCATTCAGAATGCAGTTTTAACATCCATTTGCCAAATTTCATAATCATAAAATCGGCAATTGCTAACATGATTCGGACGGACTTAAGCATCGCTTCGGGTGAGAAGGTCTCATCGTAGTCAATCCCTTGAACTTGTCGAAAACCTTTTGCAACAAGTCGAGCTTTATAGACAGTAACATTACCATCAGCGTCAGTCTTCTTCTTGAAGATCCATTTATTCTCAATTGCTTGCCGATCATCGGGCAAGTCAACCAAAGTCCATACTTTGTTCTCATACATGGATCCCATCTCAGATTTCATGGCCTCAAGCCATTTTGTGGAATCTGGGCTCACCATTGCTTCTTCATAGTTCGTAGGTTCATCATGTCCTAGTAACATGACTTCCAAAATAGGATTACCGTACCACACTGGTGCGGATCTTGCTCTGGTTGATCTACGAAGTTCTGTAGAAATTTGATCTGAAGTTTCATGATCATCATCATTAGCTTCCTCCTATTTGGTGTAGGTGTCACGAAACTGTTTTCGTGATGTACTACTTCTCAATAAGGGAGTAGATACAGATTATCTCATCAAGTTCTACTTTCCTCCCACTCACTTCTTTCGTGAAAACTCTTTCTCCAAAAGTTTCCAATTTAGCAACAAAAATCTTGCCTTCGGATCTGTGATAGAAGGTGTACCCAACTGTCTCCTTTGGGTATCCTATGAAGACACATTTCTCCGATTTGGGTTCGAGCTTATCAGGTTGAAGCTTTTTCACATAAGCATCGCAGCCCCAAACTTTCAAAAGCGACAACTTTGGTTTCTTGCCAAACCACAGTTCATAAGGCGTCGTCTCAGCGGTTTAGATGGTGCCCTATTTAAAGTGAATGTAGCCGTCTCTAAAGCATAACCCCAAAGCGATAGCGGTAAATCAGTAAGAGACATCATAGATCGCACCATATCTAATAAAGTACGATTCGACGTTCGGACACACCATTACGTTGTGGTGTTCGGTGGCGTAAGTTCGAAACTATTCCACATTGTTTCAAATGTAGGCCAAACTCGTAACTCAAATATTCTCCTCCACGATCAGATCGTAGAAACTTTATTTTCTTGTTACGATGATTTTCCACTTCACTCTGAAATTCTTTGAACTTTTCAAATGTTTCAGACTTGTGTTTCATTAAGTAGATATACCCATATCTGCTCAAATCATCTGTGAAGGTGAGAAAATAACGATATCCGCCACGAGCCTCAACATTCATTGGACCACATACATCAAGATGTATGATTTCCAATAAATCTGTTGCTCTCTCCATAGTTCGGAGAACGGTGTTTTAGTCATCTTGCCCATAAGGCACGGTTCATAAGTGCCAAGTGATTCATAATCAAGTGACTCCAAAAGTCCATCGGCATGGAGTTTCTTCATGCGTTTTACACGATATGACCTAAACGGCGATTGCCACAAATAAGTTGCACCATCATTATCAACTCTGCATCTTTTGGTTTCAACATTATGAATATGTGTATCACTACTATCAAGATTAAGTAAAACAAACCATTCTTCAATGGTGCATGACCATAAAAGATATTATTCATATAAATAGAACAACCATTATTCTCTGATTTAAATGAATAACCGTCTCGCATCAAACAAGATCCAGATATAATGTTCATGCTCAGCGATGGTACTAAATAACAATTATTTAGGTCTAATACTAATCCGAAGGTAGATGTAGAGGTAGCGTGCCGATTGCGATCACATCGACTTTGGAACCATTTCCCACGCGATCGTCACCTCGTCCTTAGCCAATCTTAAGCAATCCGTAGCCCTGTTTGAGTTGCAAATATTAGCAATGAACCGATATCAAATACCAGTGCTCTGCGGTATTAGTAAGGTACACATCAATAACAAGTATATCACATATACCTTTGTTAACCTTGCCATCCTTCTTATCCGCCAAATACTTGGGGCAGTTCCGCTTCGAGTGACCAGCCTGCTTGCAATAGAAGCACTCAGTTTCAGGCTTAGGACCAGACTTGGGTTTCTTCTCTTGATCAGACAACTTGCTTGCCGCTCTTTTTGAAGTTTCCCTTTTTCTTTCCTTTGCCCTTTTTCTTGAAACTAGTGGTTTTGTTAACCATCAACACTTGATGCTCCTTTTTGATTTCTACCTCCGCGGCTTTCAGCATCGCGAAGAGCTCGGGCATAGTTTTGGTCATCCCTTGCATATTATAGTTCATCACGAAGCTCTTGTAGCTTGGTGGCGTGATTGGAGAATTCATCAATGGCGCAATCATCCGGAAGATTAACTCCAGTTGAATCAAGTGATTGTTATATCCGACATTACGAGTATATGCTCACCGACGAACCATTCTCCTCCATCTTACAGCTATAGAACTTATTGGAGACTTCATATCTCTCAATCCGGGCATTAGCTTGGAATATTAACTTCAACTCTGGAACATCTCATATGCTCCATGGTGTTCAAAACGACGTTGAAGTCCCGGTTCTAAGCCGTAAAGCATGGCACACCGAACTATAGAGTAGTCATCAGCTTTGCTTTGCGGACGTTCACAACTTCGGCGCAGCCCTTGCACCAGGCCTGGCACCTAACGGTGCTTCGGGGCGTAATTCTTCCGTGCAGCAATAAGGATAATCCTCAAATTCGGACCCAGTCCGTGTAATTGCTGCCATCATCTTTCAACTTTGCTTTCTCAAGGAACGCATTAAAATTCAACGGAACAACAAAGACGAGCCATCTATCTACACATCATAGACAAGCAAGATACTATCGGTACTAAGTTCATGATAAATTTAAGTTCAATTAATCATATTACTTAAGAACTCCCACTTAGAAAAATATCCTCAATTCTCTAAGTGATTGCGTGATCCATATCAACTACACCATGACCGATCATCACGTGTGATGGAGTAGTTTCAATGGTGAACATCAATATGTTGATCATATCTCCTATATGATTCACGCTCGACCTTCGGTCTCCGTGTTCGAGGTCATATCTTATATGCATAGCTCGTCAAGTATAACCTGAGTATTCTGCGTGTGCAACTGTTTTGCACCGTTGTATTTGAGCGTAGAGCCTATCACACCCGATCATCACGTGGTGTCTCAGCACGAAGAACTTTCGCAGCGGTGCATACTCGGGAGAACACTTCTTGATAATTTAGTAAGGATCATCTTATAATGCTACCGTCAATCAAAGCAAAATAAGATGCATAAAGGATTAACATCACATGCAATCAATATAAGTGATATGATATGGCCATCATCATCTTGTGCTTGTGATCTCCATCTCGAAGCACCGTCATGATCACCATCGCCACCGGCGCGACACCTTGATCTCCATCGTAGCATCGTTGTCGTCTCGCCAACTATTGCTTCTCGACTATCGCTACTGCTTAGTGATAAAGTAAAGCAATTACATGGCGTTGCATTTCATACAATAAAGCGACAACCATATGGCTCCTGCCATTGCCGATAACTTCGGTTACAAAACATGATCATCTCATACAATAAAATATAGCATCACGTCTTGACCATATCACATCACAACATGCCCCGCAAAAACAAGTTAGGCGTCCTCTACTTTGTTGTTGCAAGTTTTACGTGGCTGCTACGGGCTGAGCAAGAACCGTTCTTACCTACGCATCATAACCACAACGATACTTCGTCAAATAGACTCCGTTTAACCTTCTCAAGGACCGGCGTAGCCACACTCAGTTCAACTAAAGTGAGAGAGAGCAGACACCCGCCACCACCTTTAAGCAACGAGTGCTCACAGCGGTGAAACCAGTCTCGCGTAAGCGTCTGGCGTAATGTCGGTCCGGGCGCTTCATCTCACAATACCGCTGAACCAAAGTATGACATGCTGGTAGGTAGTATGACTTGTATCGCCCACAACTCACTTGTGTTCTACTCGTGCATATGACATCAACGCATAAAACCAGGCTCGGATGCCACTTTGTTGGGGAGCGTAGTAATTTCAAAAATTTTCCTACGATCACGCAAAGACCATGGTGATGCATAGCAACGAGATGAGAGTGTTGTCTCGTACGCTCGTGAGACCAGCAACGAAGCGTTGACGCAGCGTAGAGGAAGTAGTCGTACTTCTTCCCGATCCAACCGATCCAAGTACCGAGCGTCGGCACCTCCGAGTTCTGCACACGTTCAGCTCGATGGCGTCCCTCGAACTCCGATCCAGCCGAGTGTTGAGGAGAGTTTCACAAGACCTGACGGCGTGGTGGCGATGTTGATGTTCCACCGCGCGCAGGCTTCGCCTAAGCTCCGCAGCGGTATATTCGAGGTGTAGTTTGGTGGAAGGGGCACCGCACACAGCTGAGGAACGATCTCAATGATCAACTTGTGTGTCATGGGGTGCCCTCTGCCCAGATATATAAAGGAGGGAAGGGGAGGGGCTGGCCGGCCACCTATGGCTGCGCTGGGAGTCCTACTCCCAGGGAGTAGGATTCCCCCAATCCTAGTCCAACTAGGGTTTGACCAAGGGAGAGGGAGAGAGGCGCCACCCCTTCTCCTAATCCTAATAGGACTAGGGAAGGGGAAGGCTGCGCCAGCATATGGCCCCTTTTCTTTTCCCCTAAGGCCCATCAAGGCCCATTGACTCCCGGGAGGTTCGGTAACCCCGGTACTCGGTAAAATTCCCAATTTCACCCGGAGTGATTCCGAGTCAAACATAGGCTTCAATATATCAATCTTTATGTCTCGACCATTTGAGACTCCTCGTCATGTCCGTGATCTCATCCGGACTCGAACAACCTTCGGTACATCAATATCATATAAACTCATAATAAGCATCATCGAAACTTTAAGCGTGCGGACCCTACGGGTTCGAGAACTATGTAGACATGACCGAGACACCTCTCGGTCAATAACCAATAGCGGGACCTGGATGCCCATATTGGCTCCTACATATTCTCGAAGATCTTTATCGGTCAGACCGCATGACAACATCGTTGTTCCCTTTGTCATCGGTATGTTACTTGCCCGAGATTCGATCGTCGGTATCAATACCTAGTTCAATCTCACTTGGCAAGTCTCTTTTCTCGTTCTATAATACATCATCTCACAACTAACACATTTAGTTGCAATGCTTGCAAGGCTTATGTGATGTGCATTACCGAGAGGGCCAGAGATACCTCTCCGACAATCGGAGTGACAAATCCTAATCTCGAAATATGCCAACCCAACATGTACCTTCGGAGACACCTGTAATGTACCTTTATAATCACCCGATTCGTTGTGACGTTTGGTAGCACCCAAAGTGTTCCTCGGGCAAGCAGGAGTTGCATAATCTCATAGTCATAGGAACATGTATAAGTCATGAAGAAAAGCACTAGCAACAAACTATACGATCAGGTGCTATGCTAATGGAATGGGTCATGTCAATCAGATCATTCAACCAATGATGTGATCCCATTAATCAAATAACAACTCCTTGTTCATGGTTAGGAAACATAACCATCTTTAATTAACGAGCTAGTCAAGTAGAGGCATACTAGTGACACTCTGTAGGTTTATGTATTCACACATGTATTATGTTTCCGGTTAATACAATTCTAGCATGAATAATAAACATTTATCATGATATAAGGAAATAAATAATAACATTTATTATTGCCTCTAGGGCATATTTCCTTCACCCTCGTCCTGCAGACTCGAGCGATCTCGCCCCAGCCTCGAGTCATGAAAACCTTGCCCGGAGCAACGACCGCGACCTCCGCTTCGGTCGCGAGGGTGCTGCAGCCGGCGTGCTGCAACCAGAGCTCGAAATATCCCCCCTGCGGCATCACGAAGGCGCCCTCACCCTCTGGCCTTGTCCACGGCATCGCGACCTGGCATACCAGCGACGGCTTAGACCCGCTCGAGGGCCGGGACCCGAGGACGTAGAGCAGAAAGGGGAGAAAAGGCGAGAGGGAAGAGGCACGCGGGGTCCTCGCCAGGCAACCCCTCTCCTGCCGATGCGCGGACCTAGCGTCGCACCAGGAAGCGGTTCCTGACTCCCGAGATAAGTGACCCTCCGGAAAACCTGGCAGCACCGACCTCGCACCTAATGCAATCTCATGTTAGCAACATTGTGCTCCTTTCTCACCGAATGACGGCTGCTTGAGCGCTAAAGGGGACATCCTGAGCATCGCGACTCAGGGGCTCTTACTGGACCCCGGGCTGCTCACCTCCTGGCCTTGACCACGGCATCACGACCTGGCATACCAGCGACGGCTGAAGGTTGCCTTGGTACCGGGACCTGTCGGTGCAGAGCACCAAGCCCTCGTGAGGTTCGAAAGGAAGAACTAAGCAAAAACAGAATAAGCATCTCGCACTACTTCACGGCAAGGATCATATTAACAAACAGAACCACAGGCACCTTACAAGCCCCCACGGGGCGCGCTTTTCAATTCCTCGCAGGGAACAGAGGGAGCAGATCCTAAAGAACATTAACTACACGCGCCTCCGCGAGAGACGCTATCATCAACAGTGAGCCGTCGAGCACCGGCGCCAACCTCATCCGTCGAGGCGGCGGCGGCTGGCGCGAGCCCACCTGCTCCGAAGTGGCACAGGCTCGGGGCTCGTGGCTGTCGTCTCGTCTCGGAGTCGCGAAAAGCTCGCCAGAGTCACTGGATCCTCCGCCGCTGAGGATCTGGCGAGGAAGCGATGGGCGAGCTGGTCCTCGCCAGGCGGCGGCCCCGACCACCTCTCTCGTGGCAGCACTCCAGCCGGCGTCCTTCCACGTCGAAGACCTTGAAGAGCATCATGGAAGCGCCGTCGTACTCCAGGTGGATCGCGAGGGCGCCCCTTGTCCTGCAGACTCGAGCGATCTCGCCCCAGCCTCGAGTCATGAAGACCTTGCCCGGACCAACGACCGCGACCTCCGCTTCGGTCGCGAGGGTGCTGCAGCCGGCGTGCTGCAACCAGAGCTCCAAATATCCCCCCTGCGGCATCACGAAGGCGCCCTCACCCTCTGGCCTTGTCCACGGCATCGCGACCTCGCATACCAGCGACGATCGAGACCCGCTCGAGGCGGGACCGGGGACGTGGGGCAGAAAGGGAGCAAAGGCGAGAGGGAAGAGGCACGGGGGACCTCGCCAGCAACCCCTCGCTGCCGATCGCGCGGACCTAGCGTCGCACGGAAGCGGTTCTGACTCGAGATAAGTCACCCTCCGGAAACACTTGCAGCACCGACCTCGCACCTAATGCAATCTCGTGTTAGCAACGTCGTGCTCCTTTCTCACGAACAGCGGCTGCTTGGCGCTAAAGGGACCTCCTGAGCATCGCGACTCGAGGCTATTACTAGACCGGGCGCTCACCTCCTGGCCTTGACCACGGCATCACGACCTGGCATACCAGCGGCGGTGAAGGCTGCCTTGGGACTGGGACTGTCGGCGCAGAGCACCAAGCCCTCGTGAGGTTGAAAGGAAGAACTAAGCAAAGACGGAATGAGCATCTCGCACTACTTCATGGCAAGGATCATATTAACAAAGCAGAACGAGGCACCTTAC
Source organism: Aegilops longissima (assembly GCA_021605205.1). Classification (NCBI taxonomy): domain Eukaryota; kingdom Viridiplantae; phylum Streptophyta; class Magnoliopsida; order Poales; family Poaceae; genus Aegilops; species Aegilops longissima. The sequence continues at coordinate 403,892,317 of CM038682.1, forward strand.
AAGCCCCCACAGGCGCTTTCAATTCCTCGCGGGAACAGAGGAGCAGATCCTAAACAACATTAACTACACGCGCCTCGCGAGAGACGCCATCATCAGCGGTGGGCGTCGGGCACCACCAGCCCAACCTCATCCAGATCAGAGGCGGCGGCGGCTGGCGAGCCCGCCCTGCCTCGAGGCGGCACAGGCTCGAGGCTCGTGGCTGCCGTCTCGCCTCTCGGAGTTGCAGCTTCGCGGAGTTGCTGGATCCTCCGCCACCTCCGCCGCCTGAGGAGCTGCTGAGGGAGCGATCGGCGAGCCTAGTCCTCGCCGCGGCAGGGCCCCGACCACCTCTCTCAGGGCAGCACTCCAGCCGGCGTCCTTCTGCGTCGAAGACCCTAAAGAGCATCATGGAAGCGCCGTCGTACTCCAGGTGGATCGCGAGGGCGCCCCTCGTCCTGCTGACTCGAGCGATCTCGCCCCAGCCTCGAGTCATGAAGACCTTGCCCGGACCAACGACCGCGACCTCTGCTTCGGTCGCGAGGGTGCTGCAGCCGGCGTGCTGCAACCAGAGCTCCAAATATCCCCCCTGCGGCATCACGAAGGCGCCCTCACCCTCTGGCCTTGTCCACGGCATCGCGACCTCGCATACCAGCGACGGCTGAGACCCGCTCGAGGGCCGGGACCCGGGGCGTAGAGCGAAAGGGAGAAAAGGCGAGAGGGAAGAGGCACGCGGGGTCCTCGCCAGGCAACCCCTCTCCTGCCGATGCGCGGACCTAGCGTCGCACCAGGAAGCGGTTCCTGACTCCCGAGATAAGTGACCCTCCGGAAAACCTGGCAGCACCGACCTCGCACCTAATGCAATCTCATGTTAGCAACATTGTGCTCCTTTCTCACCGAATAGCGGCTGCTTGGCGCTAAAGGGACATCCCGAGCATCGCGACTCGGGGGCTCTTCTGGACCCGGGCTGCTCACCTCCTGGCCTTGACCACGGCATCACGACACAGGCATACCAGCGGCGGCTGAAGGTTGCCTTGGTACGGGACCTATCGGTGCGAGCACCAAGCCCTCGTGGTCGAAAGGAAGAACTAAGCAAAAACAGAATAAGCATCTCGCACTACTTCACGGCAAGGATCATATTAACAAACAGAACCACAGGCACCTTACAAGCCCCCACGGGGCGCGCTTTTCAATTCCTCGCAGGGAACAGAGGGAGCAGATCCTAAAGAACATTAACTACACGCGCCTCCGCGAGAGACGCTATCATCAACAGTGAGCCGTCAGGCACCGGCGCCAACCTCATCCAAATCAGAGGCGGCGGCGGCCTGGCGAGCCCACCCTGCTCCGAGAGTGGCACAGGCTCGGGGGCTCGTAGCTGTCGTCTCTCGTCTCTGGAGTCGCGAAAAGCTCGCCGGAGTCACTGGATCCTCCGCCGCCTGAGGATCTGCTGAGGGAGCGATGGGCGAGCCTGGTCCTCGCTGCGGCAGGGCCCCGACCACCTCTCTCAGGGCAGCACTCCAGCCGGCGTCCTTCCACGTCGAAGACCTTGAAGAGCATCATGGAAGCGCCGTCGTACTCCAGGTGGATCGCGAGGGCGCCCCTCGTCCTGCAGACTCGAGCGATCTCGCCCCAGCCTCGAGTCATGAAGACCTTGCCCGGACCAACGACCGCGACCTCTGCTTCGGTCGCGAGGGTGCTGCAGCCGGCGTGCTGCAACCAGAGCTCCAAATATCCCCCCTGCGGCATCACGAAGGCGCCCTCACCCTCTGGCCTTGTCCACGGCATCGCGACCTCGCATACCAGCGACGACTGAGACCCGCTCGAGGGCCGGGACCCGAGGACGTAGGGCAGAAAGGGGAGCAAAGGCGAGAGGGAAGAGGCACGCGGGGACCTCGCCAGGCAACCCCTCGCCTGCCGATGCGCGGACCTAGCGTCGCACCAGGAAGCGGTTCCTGACTCCCGAGATAAGTCACCCTCCGAAAACACTTGCAGCACCGACCTCGCACCTAATGCAATCTCGTGTTAGCAACGTCGTGCTCCTTTCTCACCGAACGACGGCTGCTTGAGCGCTAAAGGGGACCTCCTGAGCATCGCGACTCAGGGGCTATTACTAGACCCCGGGCCGCTCACCTCCTGGCCTTGACCACGGCATCACGACCTGGCATACCAGCGACGGCTGAAGGCTGCCTTGGGACCGGGACACTGTCGGTGCGAGCACCAAGCCCTCGTGAGGTTGAAAGGAAGAACTAAGCAAAGGCGGAATGAGCATCTCGCACTACTTCATGGCAAGGATCATATTAACAAAGCAGAACCAGAGGCACCTTACAAGCCCCCACGGGCGCTTTCAATTCCTCGCGAGGAGCAGAGGGAGCAGATCCTAAACAACATTAACTACGCGCCTCGCGAGCGCCATCATCAGCGATGGGCGTCGAGCACCAGCGCCAACCTCATCCAGATCGAGGCGGCGGCGGCTGGCGAGCCCGCCCTGCTCGAGGCGGCACAGGCTCGAGGCTCGTAGCTGTCGTCTCGTCTCCGGAGTTGCGGCTTCTCGCCGGAGTTGCTGGATCCTCCGCCACCTCCGCCGCTGAGGAGCTGCTGAGGAAGCGATCGGCGAGCCTAGTCCTCGCCAGCGGCGGGCCCGACCACCTCTCTCGGGGCAGCACTCCAGCGGCGTCCTTCTGCGTCGAAGACCACGAAGAGCATCATGGAAGCGCCGTCGTACTCCAGGTGGATCGCGAGGGCGCCCCTCGTCCTGCTGACTCGAGCGATCTCGCCCCAGCCTCGAGTCATGAAGACCTTGCCCGGACCAACGACCGCGACCTCTGCTTCGGTCGCGAGGGTGCTGCAGCCGGCGTCTTTGCAACCAGAGCTCAAATATCCCCCTGCGGCATCACGAAGCGCCCTCACCCTCTGGCCTTGTCCACGGCATCGCGACCTCGCATACCAGCGGCGATCGAGACCCGCTCGAGGCGGGACCCGGGGCGTGGGCAGAAAGGGGAGCAAAGGCGAGAGGGAAGAGGCACGCGGGGACCTCGCCAGGCAACCCCTCGCCTGCCGATGCGCGGACCTAGCGTCGCACCAGGAAGCGGTTCCTGACTCCCGAGATAAGTCACCCTCCGGAAACACTTGCAGCACCGACCTCGCACCTAATGCAATCTCGTGTTAGCAACGTCGTGCTCCTTTCTCACCGAACGACGGCTGCTTGAGCGCTAAAGGGGACCTCCTGAGCATCGCGACTCAGGGGCTATTACTAGACCCCGGGCCGCTCACCTCCTGGCCTTGACCACGGCATCACGACCTGGCATACCAGCGACGGCTGAAGGCTGCCTTGGGACCGGGACCTGTCGGCGCAGAGCACCAAGCCCTCGTGAGGTTCGAAAGGAAGAACTAAGCAAAGACGGAATGAGCATCTCGCACTACTTCATGGCAAGGATCATATTAACAAACAGAACCAGAGGCACCTTACAAGCCCCACAGGCGCGCTTTCAATTCCTCGCGAGGAGCAGAGGGCAGATCCTAAACAACATTAACTACACGCGCCTCCGCGAGAGACGCCATCATCAACAGTGGGCCGTCAGGCACCAGCGCCAACCTCATCCAGATCAGAGGCGGCGGCGGCCTGGCGAGCCCGCCCTGCTCCGAGAGCGGCACAGGCTCGAGGCTCGTGGCTGTCGTCTCGTCTCCGGAGTTGCAGCTTCGCGGAGTTGCTGGATCCTCCGCCACCTCCGCCGCTGAGGAGCTGCTTGAGGAAGCGATCGGCGAGCCTAGTCCTCGCCAAGGGCGGGCCCGACCACCTCTCTCGTGGCAGCACTCCAGCGGCGTCCTTCTGCGTCGAAGACCACGAAGAGCATCATGGAAGCGCCGTCGTACTCCAGGTGGATCGCGAGCGCGCCTCGTCCTGCTGACTCGGCGATCTCGCCCCAGCCTCGAGTCATGAAGACCTTGCCCGGACCAACGACCGCGACCTCTGCTTCGGTCGCGAGGGTGCTGCAGCCGGCGTGCTGCAACTAGAGCTCCAAATATCCCCCCTGCGGCATCACGAAGGCGCCCTCACCCTCTGGCCTTGTCCACGGCATCGCGACCTCGCATACCAGCGACGGCTGAGACCCGCTCGAGGGCCGGGACCCGAGGACGTAGAGCAGAAAGGGGAGAAAAGGCGAGAGGGAAGAGGCACGCGGGGTCCTCGCCAGGCAACCCCTCTCCTGCCGATGCGCGGACCTAGCGTCGCACCAGGAAGCGGTTCCTGACTCCCGAGATAAGTGACCCTCCGGAAAACCTGGCAGCACCGACCTCGCACCTAATGCAATCTCATGTTAGCAACATTGTGCTCCTTTCTCACGAATGACGGCTGCTTGGCGCTAAAGGGACATCCCGAGCATCGCGACTCGGGGGCTCTTCTCGGACCCGGGCTGCTCACCTCTGGCCTTGACCACGGCATCACGACACAGGCATACCAGCGACGGCTGAAGGTTGCCTTGGTACCGGGACCTGTCGGTGCAGAGCACCAAGCCCTCGTGAGGTTCGAAAGGAAGAACTAAGCAAAAACAGAATAAGCATCTCGCACTACTTCACGGCAAGGATCATATTAACAAACAGAACCACAGGCACCTTACAAGCCCCCCCACGGGCGCGCTTTCAATTCCTCGCGAGGAGCAGAGGAGCAGATCCTAAGAACATTAACTACACGCGCCTCCGCGAGAGACGCTATCATCAACAGTGAGCCGTCAGGCACCGGCGCCAACCTCATCCAAATCAGAGGCGGCGGCGGCCTGGCGAGCCCACCCTGCTCCGAGAGTGGCACAGGCTCGGGGGCTCGTAGCTGTCGTCTCTCGTCTCTGGAGTCGCGAAAAGCTCGCCGGAGTCACTGGATCCTCCGCCGCCTGAGGATCTGCTGAGGGAGCGATGGGCGAGCCTGGTCCTCGCTGCGGCAGGGCCCCGACCACCTCTCTCAGGGCAGCACTCCAGCCGGCGTCCTTCCACGTCGAAGACCTTGAAGAGCATCATGGAAGCGCCGTCGTACTCCAGGTGGATCGCGAGGGCGCCCCTCGTCCTGCAGACTCGAGCGATCTCGCCCCAGCCTCGAGTCATGAAGACCTTGCCCGGACCAACGACCGCGACCTCTGCTTCGGTCGCGAGGGTGCTGCAGCCAGCGTCTGCAACGAGCTCAAATATCCCCCTGCGGCATCACGAAGGCGCCCTCACCCTCTGGCCTTGTCCACGGCATCGCGACCTCGCATACCAGCGACGACTGAGACCCGCTCGAGGGCCGGGACCCGAGGACGTAGGGCAGAAAGGGGAGCAAAGCGCGAGGGGAAGAGGCACGGGGACCTCGCCAGCAACCCCTCGCTGCCGATCGCGGACCTAGCGTCGCACCGAAGCGGTTCGACTCGAGATAAGTCACCCTCCGGAAACACTTGCAGCACCGACCTCGCACCTAATGCAATCTCGTGTTAGCAGCGTCGTGCTCCTTTCTCACGAGCAGCGGCTGCTTGGCGCTAAAGGGACCTCCCCGAGCATCGCGACTCGGGGCTATTACTAGACCCCGGCCGCTCACCTCCTGGCCTTGACCACGGCATCACGACACAGCATACCAGCGGCGGTGAAGGCTGCCTTGGGACCGGGACCTGTCGGCGCAGAGCACCAAGCCCTCGTGAGGTTCGAAAGGAAGAACTAAGCAAAGACGGAATGAGCATCTCGCACTACTTCATGGCAAGGATCATATTAACAAACAGAACCAGAGGCACCTTACAAGCCCCCACGGGGCGCGCTTTTCAATTCCTCGCAGGGAACAGAGGGAGCAGATCCTAAACAACATTAACTACACGCGCCTCCGCGAGAGACGCCATCATCAACAGTGGGCCGTCAGGCACCAGCGCCAACCTCATCCAGATCAGAGGCGGCGGCGGCTGGACGAGCCCGCCCTGCTCAGAGAGCTGCACAGGCTCGAGGCTCGTGAGCTGTCGTCTCGTCTCGGAGTTGCGAAAAGCTCGCCGGAGTTGCTGGATCCTCCGCCACCTCCGCCGCCTGAGGAGCTGCTGAGGGAGCGATCGGCGAGCCTAGTCCTCGCCGCGGCAGGGCCCCGACCACCTCTCTCAGGGCAGCACTCCAGCCGGCGTCCTTCTGCGTCGAAGACCTGAAGAGCATCATGGAAGCGCCGTCGTACTCCAGTGGATCGCGAGGGCCCTCGTCCTGCTGACTCGGCGATCTCGCCCCAGCCTCGAGTCATGAAGACCTTGCCCGGAGCAACGACCGTGACCTCTGCTTCGGTCGCGAGGGTGCTGCAGCGGGCGCGCTACAACCAGAGCTCCAAATATCCCCCCTGCGGCATCACGAAGGCGCCCTCACCCTCTAGCCTTGTCCACTGCATCGCGACCTGGCATTCCAGCGACGGCTGAGACCCGCTCGAGTGCCGGGACCCAAGGACGTAGAGCAGAAAGGGGAGCAAAGGCGAGAGGGAAGAGGCACGCGGGGACCTCGCCAGGCAACCCCTCCCCTGCCGATGCGCGGACCTAGCGTCGCACCAGGAATCGGTTCCTGACTCCCGAGATAACTCACCCTCCGGAAACACTTGCAGCACCGACCTCGCACCTAATGCAATCTCATGTTAGCAACTTCGTGCTCCTTTCTCACCGAACGACGACTGCTTGAGCGCTTAAGGGGACCTCCTGAGCATCGCGACTCGGGGGCTCTTCTTGGACCCCGGGCCGCTCACCTCCTGGCCTTGACTACGGCATCACGACACAGCATACCAGCGACGGCCAAGGCTGCCTTGGGGCGGGACCTGTTGGCGCAGAGCACCAAGCCCTCGTGAGGTTGAAAGGAAGAACTAAGCAAAGACGGAATGAGCATCTCGCACTACTTCACGGCAAGGATCATATTAACAAAGCAGAACCACGGGCACCTTACAAGCCCCCATGGGCGCGCTTTCAATTCCTCGCGAGGAACAGAGGAGCAGATCCTAAGAACATTAACTACACGCCTCCAGAGACGCCATCGTCAGCAGTGGGCCATCGAGCACGCGCCAACCTCATCCAGATCGAGGCGGCGGCGGCTGGCGAGCCCGCCCTGCTCGAGAGTGACACAGGCTCGGGGGCTCGTAGCTGTCGTCTCTCGTCTCCGGAGTCGCGAAAAGCTCGCCGGAGTCGCTGGATCCTCCGCCGCCTCCGCCGCCTAATGAGCTACTGAGTGATCGATCGGCGATCCTGGTCCTTGCCGCGGCAGGGCCGCAACTACCTCTCTCAGGGCAGCACTCCAGCCGGCGTCCTTCCACGTCGAAGACCTTGAAGAGCATCATGGAAGCGCCGTCGTACTCCAGGTGGATCGCGAGGGCGCCCCTTGTCCTGCAGACTCGAGCGATCTCGCCCCAGCCTCGAGTCATGAAAACCTTGCCCGGAGCAACGACCGCGACCTCCGCTTGATCGCGAGGTGCTGCAGCGGCGTCTTTGCAACGAGCTCGAAATATCCCCTGCGGCATCACGAAGGCGCCCTCACCCTCGGCCTTGTCCACGGCATCGCGACACAGGCATACCAGCGACGGCTGAGACCCGCTCGAGGGCCGGGACCCGAGGACGTAGAGCAGAAAGGGGAGAAAAGGCGAGAGGGAAGAGGCACGCGTGGTCCTCGCCAGGCAACCCCTCGCCTGCTGATGCGCGGACCTAGCGTCGCACCAGAAGCGGTTCGACTCCGAGATAAGTCACCCTCCGGAAACACCGCAGCACCGACCTCGCACCTAATGCAATCTCGTGTTAGCAACATTGTGCTCCTTTCTCACCGAATGACGGCTGCTTGAGCGCTAAAGGGGACATCCTGAGCATCGCGACTCAGGGGCTCTTACTGGACCCCGGGCTGCTCACCTCCTGGCCTTGACCATGGTATCACGACCTGGCATACCAGCGACGGCTGAAGGCTGCCTTGGTACCGGGACCTGTCGGCGCAGAGCACCAAGCCCTCGTGAGGTTCAAAAGGAAGAACTAAGCAAAGACGGAATAAGCATCTCGCACTACTTCACGGCAAGGATCATATTAACAAACAGAACCACATGCACCTTACAAGCCCCCACGGGGCGCGCTTTTCAATTCCTCACAGGGAACAGATGGAGCAGATCCTAAAGAACATTAACTACACGCGCCTCGAGAGCCATCATCAGCGATGGGCGTCGCACCGGCGCCAACCTCATCCAGATCAGAGGCAGCGGCGGCCTGGCGAGCCCACCCTGCTCCGAGAGCGGCACATGCTCGGGGGCTCGTAGCTGTCGTCTCTCGTCTCTGGAGTCGCGAAAAGCTCGCCGGAGTCGCTAGATCCTCCGCCGCCTGAGGAGCTGCTAAGGGAGCGATGGGCAAGCCTGGTCCTCGCCGCGGCAGGGCCTCGACCACCTCTCTCAGGGCAGCACTCCAGCCGGCGTCCTTCCACGTCGAAGACCTTGAAGAGCATCATGGAAGCGCCGTCGTACTCCAGGTGGATCGCTAGGGCGCCCCTCGTCCTGCAGACTCGAGCGATCTCGCCCCAGCCTCGAGTCATGAAGACCTTGCCCGGACCAACAACCGCGACCTCCGCTTCGGTCGCGAGGGTGCTGCAGCCGGCGTGCTGCAACCAGAGCTCCAAATATCCCCCCTGCGGCATCACGAAGGCGCCCTCACCCTCTGGCCTTGTCCACGGCATCGCGACCTCACATACCAGCGACGACTGAGACCCGCTCGAGGGCCGGGACCCGAGGAAGTAGAGCAGAAAGGGGAGCAAAGGCGAGAGGGAAGAGGCACGCGGGGACCTCGCCAGGCAACCCCTCGCCTGCCGATGCGCGGACCTAGCGTCGCACCAGGAAGCGGTTCCTGACTCCCGAGATAAGTCACCCTCCGGAAACACTTGCAGCACCGACCTCGCACCTAATGCAATCTCGTGTTAGCAACGTCGTTCTCCTTTCTCACCGAACGACGGCTGCTTGAGCGCTAAAGGGGACCTCCTAAGCATCGCGACTCGGGGGCTCTTCTTGGACCCGGGCGCTCACCTCCTGGCCTTGACCACGGCATCACGACACAGCATACCAGCGACGGCTGAAGGCTGCCTTGGGACCGGGACCTGTCGGCGCAGAGCACCAAGCCCTCGTGAGGTTGGAAAGGAAGAACTAAGCAAAGACGGAATGAGCATCTCGCACTACTTCATGGCAAGGATCATATTAACAAACAGAACCACAGGCACCTTACAAGCCCCCACGGGGCGCGCTTTTCAATTCCTCGCAGGGAACAGAGGAGCAGATCCTAAGAACATTAACTACACGCGCCTCGCGAGACGCCATCATCAGCGGTGGGCGTCGGGCACCGGCACCAACCTCATCCAGATCGAGGCGGCGGCGGCTGGCGAGCCCGCCTGCTCCAAGCGCTGCACAGGCTCGAGGCTCGTGGCTGTCGTCTCGTCTCGGAGTCGTGAAAAGCTCGCCGGAGTCGCTGGATCCTCCGCCACCTCCGCCGCCTGAGGAGCTGCTGAGGGAGCGATCGGCGAGCCTAGTCCTCGCCGCGGCAGGGCCCCGACCACCTCTCTCAGGGCAGCACTCCAGCCGGCGTCCTTCTGCGTCGAAGACCTTGAAGAGCATCATGGAAGCGCCGTCGTACTCCAGGTGGATCGCGAGGGCGCTCCTCGTCCTGCAGACTCGGGCGATCTCGCCCCAGCCTCGAGTCATGAAGACCTTGCCGAACAGCGACCGTGACCTCTGCTTGGTCGCGAGGTGCTGCAGCGGCGCGTGCTACAAGAGCTCAAATATGCCCCTGCGGCATCACGAAGCGCCTCATCCTCGGCCTTGTCCATGGCATCGCGACCTGGCATTCCAGCGACGGCTGAGACCCGTTCGAGGGCCGGGACCCAAGGACGTAGAGCAGAAAGGGGAGCAAAGGCGAGAGGGAAGAGGCACGCGGGGACCTCGCCAGGCAACCCCTCCCCTGCCGATGCGCGGACCTAGCGTCGCACTAGGAATCGGTTCTTGACTCCCGAGATAAGTCACCCTCCGGAAACACTGGCAGCACCGACCTCGCACCTAATGCAATCTCATGTTAGCAACGTCGTGCTCCTTTCTCACCGAACGACGACTGCTTGAGCGCTTAAGGGGACCTCGTGAGCATCGCGACTCAGGGGCTCTTACTGGACCCCGGGCCGCTCACCTCCTGGCCTTGACCACGGCATCACAACCTGGCATACCAGCGACGGCTGAAGGCTGCCTTGGGAGCGGGACCTGTTGGCGCAGAGCACCAAGCCCTCGTGAGGTTCGAAAGGAAGAACTAAGCAAAGACGGAATGAGCATCTCGCACTACTTCACAGCAAGGATCATATTAACAAACAGAACCACAGGCACCTTACAAGCCCCCATGGGGCGCGCTTTCAATTCCTCGCGGGAAGCAGAGGGAGCAGATCCTAAGAACATTAACTACGCGCCTCCGCGAGAGACGCCATCATCAGCAGTGGGCCATCAGCACCGGCGCCAACCTCATCCAGATCGGGGGCGGCGGCGGCTGGCGAGCCGCCTGCTCCGAGGCGACACGTGCTCGGGGCTCGTGGCTGTCGTCTCTTGTCTCGAGTCGCGAAAAGCTCGCTGGAGTCGCTGGATCCTCCGCCGCCTCCGCCGCCTAATGAGCTGCTGAGTGAGCGATGGGCGAGCCTGGTCCTTGCCGCGGCAGGGCCCCGACTACCTCTCTCAGGGCAGCACTCCAGCCGGCGTCCTTCCACGTCGAAGACCTTGAAGAGCATCATGGAAGCGCCGTCGTACTCATGGTGGATCGCGAGGGCGCCCCTCGTCCTGCAGACTCGAGCGATCTCGCCCCAGCCCCGAGTCATGAAAACCTTGCCCGGAGCAACGACCGCGACCTCCGCTTCGGTCGCGAGGGTGCTGCAGCCGGCGTGTTTGCAACCAGAGCTCGAAATATCCCCCCTGCGGCATCACGAAGGCGCCCTCACCCTCTGGCCTTGTCCACGGCATCGCGACCTGGCATACCAGCGATGGCTGAGACCAGCTCGAGGGCCGGGACCCGAGGACGTAGAGCAGAAAGGGGAGAAAAGCGAGAGGGAACAGGCACGCGGGGTCCTCGCCAGGCAACCCCTCGCCTGCCGATGCGCGGACCTAGTGTCGCACCAGGAAGCGGTTCCTGACTCCCGAGATAAGTCACCCTCCGGAAACACTGGCAGCACCGACCTCGCACCTAATGCAATCTCGTGTTAGCAACGTCGTGCTCCTTTCTCACCGAGCAGCGGCTGCTTGGCGCTAAAGGGACCTCCGAGCATCGCGACTCGGGGCTCTTCTGGACCCGGGCGCTCACCTCCTGGCCTTGACCACGGCATCACGACCTAGCATACCAGCGACGGTGAAGGCTGCCTTGGGACGGGACACAGCCGGCCTGAGCACCAAGCCCTCGTGAGGTTGAAAGGAAGAACTAAGCAAAGACGGAATGAGCATCTCGCACTACTTCATGGCAAGGATCATATTAACAAACAGAACCACGGGCACCTTACAAGCCCCCCACGGGCGCGCTTTCAATTCCTCGCGGGGAGCAGAGGGAGCAGATCCTAAGAACGTTAACTACGCGCCTCTGCGAAGCGCCATCATCAGCAGTGGGCGTCGGGCACCAGCGCCAACCTCATCGGATCGAGGCGGCGGCGGCTGGCGAGCCTGCCTGCTCAAGGCGGCACAGGCTCGGGGCTCGTGGCTGTCGTCTCTCGTCTCGAGTCGCGAAAAGCTCGCGGTCGCTGGATCCTCCGCCGCCTCCGCCGCTGAGGAGCTGCCGAGGAAGCGATCGGCGAGCCTGGTCCTTCCAGCGCGGGGCCCGACCACCTCTCTCGGGGCAGCACTCTGGCGGCGTCCTGCGTCAAAGACCTTGAAGAGCATCATGGAAGCGCCGTCGTACTCCGGTGGATCGCGAGGCGCCCTCGTCCTCAGACTCGGCGATCTCGCCCGGCCTCGGTCATTAAGACCTTGCCGGAGCAACAACCACGACCTCCGTTTGATCGCGAGGTGCTGCAGTGGCGTCTGCAAACGAGCTCAAATATCCCCTGCGGCATCACGAAGGCGAAGGAGGGGGAAGGCGGATCCAAGACTGAGGAGGCATGGCGGCGTGGAGCACAAACTCTTGGGAGGAGCCCTCGGCATGGACTCTAGGAGGGACAACGTGCACCGCCATGACCCGCCGACGCCGACGGCGGCGTCGTCCATGGCGCTCGGCGTCAACTCCTTCAGGGCCCTCATTGTGGGCGTACAAGGGCAGCGGGAACCCCGGCGGCGGCCGCTTGCACCAGGGCCTCGACGCCTCCTGCCGGGCGCCCTCATCTCGACGGCATAGGGCTAGCCGTTTCTTCGGCGGAAGCGGGTCGGGACCCTCTCGGGGAGCCTTTCCCTTCTCTTCCGCGGAGAACCGGCGGATCGGAGCCATTGCCACAAAGTGGAGCAAGGACGCAGAAGAAGGAGAAGCAAGAAGAGATGGACTGGAAGGGCACACGCCGTTCCGTACTTATAGCCGGGGAGGGCCAACTGCCGGCCTGCACGATCGCAGGTAATCATGACCCGCTTTGCATGCAAGGACTTGTCAATTCATGCAGTTGCCGAGGCGTCGTTGGTAAGCGGGGGCGACCACGTCCAATCAACCGCCACGCGGAGCCCAAGGCCGCAGGCTGTTAGGGCCCGTGGCACTTCGCACTTGCCCCTTCGTTTCTCTGCTTAGCCAAGTCCAGGCGCGCCTTGGGCCCGGGGGCTACTGTCCATGACGCAAGCCATGACGACCAAGGGCGCCAGGTGGGCGCCAGCCCAGCAGATGTCCTCATTTCCTCTTTGGTGCAAAGGGGCAAGCGCGGCGAGAGCATCAAGCAAAGGCACCGTTTGATGCAAGAAGACCAAGACCGTCGAAGCGGCAGGAAGGAAGTCATCGGGGAGCCCAAGCCGGCGTCGCCACCAGAGCCTTTGACATGCGAGGACCAACTTTAGTCAGGATAAGTGTACTAGATGTTCCCCTTCAAAATGGCCAATTGTTGGCGCCCTTCCCGCTCAATATTTGGGAAGAGGCCCAGGGCCTTTGCCTATAAATAGGACTAATCACCCAAAGAACCGGGGATCTGGGATCGGGGACAGATCGAGAGATCAATCACAGAGAGAGAGAGAGAGAGAGAGAGAGAGAGAGAAGCGACTGAACTCCCCCTAGCAGTTCATCGCACCAGCCAAGAACAGATCCTCGCGAGGCTGTTCTTCCTTGTATTGTCATCATCAGCCCAAGAGGCAATCCACCACACCACACACTGGAGTAGGGTGTTTCACCACAATGGTGGCCCGAACCAGTATAAACCTTGTGTCTCTTGTGTTGTTCCTTTGGTAGTTTAGATCCTAACGAGGCGACGAGGTGCAGGTAGGTAGGGGCGAGATCTCCGTGCGCACCCCAGAGTTCGAACCTAGAGGGTCTGCCGGAACCCGAAATCCGACAATGGTGTTGATGGTGGTCAATCCTGACAACAGATAATATGCGGACCCAAGCTTGTGAGTCTCCAAGGCATCATCTAGAATAGTCTTGTACATGTTTTCCATGGAGTTGTGATCCTTCCTTGGCTTGGCATATACATCCGTGTCATTTTCATCTTCCTTGGGGGCATTGATCAACTTGACCCATTCAGAAATTCTAGATTGATATCTGGTTCCTTCTGTCATCTAGACAATCTTGCCATCTGGATAGAAATGAGCAGTGGAGTAGAATTGCCTAATCATTTCATCGTTCCACATTGTCAACTTTTGACCAACAAACTTATCGACTTCATTCATCCTGAAGCTCTCATGCACACCTGGGAAGTAGTCCTCATTGTCATCGATGTATGTCCAGTCAAGCCATCTCATATCACTAACAATAGGCTGCTTGTATAGCAAGATAGTCTCACAGAAGTCATACTGTTCCTTGGTGTGGAAACGATAATCTATAGCAGTCCTTTTCCTGGTGGCATAGGGATCAGTCTGTCTCCACAATCTCAGATCTGCATCCTTTCTTTCCTTCATGTTCTGAGCAACAGGATGATCATCACCATGATCAGGAATCTTTGGCTTCAACATTCTGAGCACTTGCTGCTCCTCATCCTCTTGAGCTTTAGGCATTGGGGCCTTGTTCTTCTCAATAGCAGGAATGTTTCTGGTGGATCTATTGGGTGTAGAAGGTTTTGGAGCTTGAGCTTGAGTTGGAGGCATGGGGGCTGTCTTGGGCTTAGATGGAGCAACCCCAGACTTTTACGGCATCCCCCATGAGCTTCTTAGTCTTTGGAGGTGGTGCAGTTGGCTCTTGGAGGTGGTGCAGTTGGCTCTTCCTCCTCCTCATCTTCATATGGATCTCTCATTATGGAAGGTTTTCCAATTACTCTGGCCATAATCTTCTTGACTCCCTCCTTCCTCTTCTTTCCTCCAGCAATCCCTTCTTCTCTTGGTTCAAGAGTGAACTCCATAGTTTCTTGAGTGGTGTCTCTGGCTTTAGACATAGGGTTTCTTTATTTGGCATACCAGGCTTTGTTGCAGCAGCTGCAGCAACATACTCTTTCTTGAGCACTTTCTTCTTTGAGGTGACCTCCTCCTCAACTACAAAATCCTCATCCTCAGATTCTGAGGTTCTCTTCTTCCTTTGCCTAGTAGAAGCCTTAGGCAAGTTGCTTGCAGTACTTCTGCTACCATCTTCATAACTATTGTTGGAGGGACTAGTGCCCTCACTAGGATTCACATGCTCTTCAGACCTGTTCTCACTGTCACTGCCCTCTGACACCTCTGAAACTGTTCATGAGAATATATAGGTATAGGTAGAGTGGATGAACATCACAAAGCACAACTATTTTGCAAAAATATTGAGACAAAAACTTAACTTTCTGTAGAAAGCATTTCAGAGCTACTGATATGACAAACTCGGTGACACTGAAGCATTAACAGAATCTAAACATGCAATTTCGATGAGACTGAAATGCAGTTTGGTGACTCCAAGATGCTAGGGTTTCACAGAGTAAGTGATTTCATTCACACCAATTAGTACACTTCTGTCAGACCGAGATGTACTTGTGCAATGGCCTGAGCCAAATCGATTAGACGAAGATCCACAGATTGGTCGGTCTGAGATGAGTTTGGCGGAAACCTATCCCTAAGTTTTTGCATCAAATCTATTCTAATGGAACTTTTCGGTGGATAGATTGAGATCATTCGTGGTAAGAATAATTGCAATGATCTTTGTGCAAGAATAAGAAAAATAGAACGCACAAAGAGGTCGAGTTCGTACCCTAACTTGGCGATGGACTCGCTAAGGCAACAACAACGATGAGATTTCCATTGACGAAGATGGAGACCAGCGGCAGAAGGACACTAGCGATGACGAAGATGATCTGGAGACCAAGGGGGCGGCAGAGCTGGGAGGTGCAGACGAGTGGTTTGGAGGAATTTCCCAAATTTCAACCCGCTGTATATATACCCAGTCAATGTCAATGTGACCGACTGGAACGACTTGGTGGCACCGGGATGCAAAACTGCTAGCAGTTACAACAACTCGGTGTGACTGACTTGTTCAAATCGGTAGCACCGAAATGAAAACCAAGATCAACTTAATGAATTCGGTGAGTCCGAGTGTGATGAGTTGGTCTGACCGAGATGCATTAAGAGCTTTTGGAAGTTTAAGCCCTTGACGGATCGGTGGCTCCAAGTGCTCTTTTCCCGGAGGTTCCGAATTCGACTTGTTCAAGCTTTGTGATGTAGCAGAATACCTCGTTCTAGCCCCCTATAGCAGGAAGATGAAAAAGTACACTGGCCATTACACCACCTTCTAACTTGCTGTGATCTTGGAATTGTCTCCATTTCCCCGCTCCTCTTTGTTCTGATCCGCACCTGATCTTGCCGGGTCGAGTTTACTTTCCTCTCCGGAGGGGATGGTAGTCACGGCTGCTCCTTCATCTACTTCCCGTTGTGCCACCAGCACTGCACTAACCACTTGATTGGTTGCCGCTAGGTATAGCAGCAACGGTTCTTGTGGTTTAGGAGCGACTAAGGTGGGAACAAAGGAAAGGTAGGTCTTCAAATATTGCAGCGCCATGGCTGCCTCCGGGGTCCACTCCACGGGCCCCGCCGTCTTCAAGATTTTGAAGAACGGCAAGGCGTGCTCAGCAGACTTGAAAATGAATCTGCTTAGCTTGACAATACATCCAGTCAAATGCCTCACATCTTTAACTTCCTTGGGTGCTTGAGTCTGCTCGATCATCTTGATCTTGTCGGGGTTTGCGTCTATCCCCCGATGGGACACGAAGAAGCCAAGTAGCTTGCCGGAAGGAACAACAAACACACACTTCTCTGGGTTTAGCTTCAAGCCAATATTGCGCAGATTTCCAAAGGTCTCCTCCAAGTCCTGAATGAGAGTTGATTTGGGTTTTGACCACTATGTCATCCATGTAAGCTTCAATATTCCTGCGCAGCTGGGACTCAAAACCAATTTGTACTACTCTTGCAAAAGTGGCTCCAGCACTCTTTAATCTGAAGGGCATCCGTACGAAGCAGTATGTGCCACAGGGGGTTATGAATGCTGTCTTCTCCTCGTCTTCTTTGGACATGAATATTTGGTGGTACCCAGAGTAGGCATCCAAGAAGGAAAGAAGATCACACAGAGAGGTGGAATCCACGATCTGATTAATGCGCGGCAAGGGGAATGGGTCCTTCGGACATGCTTTGTTCAGATATGTAAAATCTATGCAAAGCCTCCATTTCCCATTCCCCTTGTGCACCACCACTGGATTTGCCAACCATGTTGTGTGCAGTACCCCTCTGACCAAACCAGCTGCCTCCAGTTTCTTGATCTCCTCGGCAATGAACTGCTGCCGCTCCAAGGCTAGCTTCCGAACCTTCTGCTTGACGGGCCGAGCATGAGGGCAGACATCAAGGTGGTGCTTGGTTACCTTGCTGGGAACACCGAAGATGTTAGATGGTTGCCAAGCAAACACATCAACATTCCCCCGCAGGAAGACAACGAGCGTGCTTTCCTATTTGTCGTCAAGGGTGGCGCTGATAATGAATGTGCCATTAGCGCCAACCAGCCCTGCCGGGACCTTCTTCACAGCAGGTGCAGCAACCTTGGACCTCTTGCTAGTATAACTCACCAACAAATCATCGAGGGGTGCAGCATACTCCGGAGAGGCGCACTTTCCTGAATTCCTTGCCGGCTTCCTTGCTAGCTTTTCTCCCTTGTTTGTTTTCCTTGGTGGGGACTGCATCCTCCGCGGCCTCGACAATGACTGCATCCCGGTACATCTTGTCCATGCATATAATTGCATCCTTCTTGTCTGGTGGGATGGAAATAACGCTGATAGATCCTGGAATTTTCAAGGTGTTGTAGGCATAGTGGGATGCCTCCATGAACTTTGCCAGGGCAGGTTGTCCAAGTATCCCATTGTATGGCAATGAAACTCAACCACATCGAACACAATTTTGTTAGTCCGGTAGTTCAATTCTACTCCAAATGTCACCGGCAACATGATCTTCCCCTTTCGACGACTCCTGGGGGGGTTGATCCCTTGAAACGTGCCAGTAACCTTGAGCTCTTCATCTGTTATCTGTAGCTTGCTGAGCACCTTGGGGGAAATTAGGTTCAACCCGGCCCCGCCGTCAACCAACATCATTGTGAACTTGAGGTTGTGGATTGTTGGTGAAACCAACAATGGCAACAACTTACCGCAGCGGTGAGGTCAGGGTGATCCTCTTCGTCAAAGATGATGGGCGTGCGAGACCATTTGACCGGTTTCCACGAATCTGCCATTGGCTCCACAACATTGACCTCACATTCCCATCATTTCAGTTGGCAGTGAGAGCAGTGCAAGGATGCACCCCCGTCAATGCATAGGGCGTCAGTAACTTTCTGTAACTCTTGCTCGCTGGTTTCCTCTTCATCCCCTTCATCACTTTCGTCACCACATTCGTTCTTCTCATGACCTCTAGCAAGTTTCTCTTGATGTTGGGGAACCTTGCTGAGACGGCCTCCTCGACCACCTCGGCCCTTCCCGCCAACGCCATCCTGGTCTCTCTCTCCTTATCATGCTTCTCATACTCAGCTTTTTTGCTTCTTGACGAGTTGCTCAACTTGATGACACTCTTGGAGATCATGGCCCTTGGTCCGATGGATCTTGCAGTATGGTAAGTCTGCCTTACCAGCTTTCTCGGCAGCCGCAACTTCCGGCAGTCAGTGCACATGGCAACTTCCTTGCCGGGAGCCTCAGTCTTGGCTTCTTGCCAGTACTAGGAGTGCTTGATCCTTCCGCAGCCAGCACTGCTTTATCCTAGCACTTCTTGTTGTGTTTCTTGTTCTTCTTCTTCTTGCTGGCAGCATTGTCGTCATCTTCGGAGTTGACGTCCATGCCATCCTCTTCTCCGGGGAGACGCCTCCCCTCCTCCGTGTAGGCACACTTATCCGCCAAGGTGTAAATCTTGTTCACGGTCTTGGGTAACCAGACGTTCATTTTGGAATGTATCCTGCAGTTGCGCACGTTGGACTGGAACGCGACAATCCCAGCTGCCGGGTGAATATCTAGAATGTTCTTGTACACCCGGCTGAACCTCTTCATGTACTTCCGCAAACTCTCCGCTTCCTTTTGTGGAAGGGGCTGCAAACCGCTGGGCTGCCCTGGTTCTTGATGGCCGCACGTGAAGGCACCAACAAACTCGCGGCACAGATCAGCCCAAGTCGAGATGGAGTTCTCCGGCAAGTGCATCAGCCACGTCATCACATTTGGCTTGAGCGCCAAAGGGAAGTAGTTAGCGAATATATTTTCGTCTCTTCCCCAGACAGCCTGAACAACAATGGTGTAGATGCTCAAGAACTCTGCCCGGTTCAGTCTTCCATCGTATGTTTCTGGTATCTCTGCCTTGAACGTACATGCAGATCGACAACGGACTTGCCGCAGCTCACGAGTGAAGGCAGCACACCCAACCTCAAAGGGTAGGTATCCATCTCCACCGGGCATAGGATCTTCAGCGTTGGGGCCATTACGCCTGTCGGACTGGCGGTGGGCTTCGCGGCGCTGTTCCATGGTGACGCGCGTGTTTTGCCTCCGCTTGTTCTCCAGGACCTTCCGCTGATCTCGATGGGCTCGAGGATTGGACGAAGCCATCGATACGTCGTCGGGTTCTTGATCGTGTGGCTCTTGCTGCGGCCCCTGCGTTGGCTGCCATGGAGGGGACTGCACCGTAGGAGTGGCCCCTTCAATACGGCCAGTGGCTCGGGCCGTTGTCACCGCCTGTGGAGGTCGTGGAGGGTCTGCCTGCTGTGATCCTCCCGCCTCAGCGAAACCAATCAGGCTCTGAATGGTGGCTCTCCACTCATCCATCTGGTCGGCCGCTAGCGGAAGTCTCAACAGGAGTTCGGCCCACACCATAGCTTCCGAAGCGGTGCTGGGCATAGACGACGAGGCGGACCGTGACGTCACCTGACTTCTGGCAGTGCTTGTAGTGGTGGCGTCGTGCTCTTGTAGCCGCGAGCCAGTCGCCAGGGTGGTGTGGTGACGAGGCAGATGCTCTTGGGGATTGACGACCCCATTTGGTGCATAGTTTTGGTTAGCTTGCCCTGGGGATGGTGCGTGCCGTGTAGCCACGCCCGTAGCAGGGGCAGCTAGAGGGTTGCGATTCGCACCAGAGCGGGTGTCATCACTGCAGCTGCATTCTCCAGTGAGGTGGAGAGGCGAGAATTGGATGTTCTCCCCCCCACCGCACCTTGTGGAGCGTGGCCGCTAGGATGTTGTTGACGCTGTCCTCCTTCGGCACCTCCCGCTCACACCTCAGTCGCGTGAGGAATGACGACGGCGCTTCCAAGCTGGTCGCGTCCCCCAATGCCATAGCTGCCCCCATGGGATTGGTGGCTGCATGCGAGGGGGCCTTCGAGGTGGAAGGACGGGCTGTTTCACCAGACTTTTTCTTTGATGCCATGGGTGATGACGCAATCGTTGAAGGAGAAGGTGATGAAGATCGACGCGTTGTTTACGTCCTCGGGTTCACACAAGCACTTTCCCCTACCTGGCACGCTAAAGATGTTGTGGTTCGACACGATCACCTATGGGGCCGTCGGCCCCTTTGTGGTTCGAAAAGGGGGAAGGCCACATTGCACAATGAGCGGAGGCCTTAGAACAGCACGACAATAGTGAAGCAGGTGGCTTTTACCCAGGTTCGAGCTACCGCGAGGCGTAAAGCCCTACTCCTCTTTGGTGGATTGACTGGAAGACCATGGCGAACGCGTAGTGCTCAAGCCTGGCAAGGTCGCCTCAAGGAGAGCAGCTATGCGCGTACGAGTATACAAGGGTCCGAATCCTTTCTAAGGTTGTCTTGTCCCTCCTTTTATAGGAAAAGGGGTTACCACAGTGGCAAAACAGTCATTATCCAGTGATTAGATAGCCAAAGTGTTATCATACCTAACTCTGCAGACAGGGCAAGGTGCATTAAATGCACCGCTCAGTGTCACATCATGGATGCAGCCCGGCAAGCCTTGCCGTGCCGTTTAACCACCTTCTCGCCTGCCTGCATGACACGCCTCTAGACGGGTGTCATTTAGGGGTGATCTCCATTAGAAATGGCTGCCACGGGTTGAATGACTACCACTTACTCACTTGTGTCGCTGTGAGGTGGAGCGGTGGAGCCTTGGCGGGATAGCAGTCCGCCAGCGTCCTGGCAACCCTTGCTGGGGAGGTCTTGGGACTTGCCCTTGGGGTGGCCTCGACCTGACCAGGCTCGCCTGCCCGGCAAGGGAGGCTTTTCCCTTGGTGATATTGTCGGCGTCCTGGGAACGGGGGTACCCAGACTTGCAAGCCTACGTCCTAGGGCGTGGCTCAGTCAGCGGCCTGGTACAGCCCTTCTTAGTCAACAACCACTCAAGACCCTCGTGAGGGGTCAAGCCTCGCGAGGAGGACGAGGGCAAGACCTCCTTAGGGGCAGCCTCACTAGGCTGGCTCCCGAGGAGCGGAGATATCAATGCAAGGGCACCTCGCGAGGTTCGCGTGACGTGAGCTATGACGACCGAAGCCAGGCGGGCGGCAGCGGGCGTAGAGTACCAGTTGCCTCTTTGGTGCTAAAGGGGCAGATGTAGGCGAGGAGTCCCGAGACATCAGGCAAAGATTTCCATATCGGTGCAACAAGACCAAGACCAGCAGGACGGCAGGACGGAGGTCACCACGGAGCCCACGACGACGTCACCACCAGAGCCTTTGGCAGGCGAAGACCACCTTTTGTCAGGATAACTTGTACTAGTTATCTCCCTTCAAAGTTGTTGTTGTGGGATCCCTTCCCGCCAAATATTTGGGAAGAGGAGCAAGGCCACTATTAATAGGACTAGCCACCACCATAGGAGGCAACTCATCTTCGGACGGATCATCTAGATCTACCTCACACACACAAGCTCACCGAGCTCAAGAACACCTCTCCTCAAGAGGTTGTTCATCCCTTGTACTTGTTCAACCCCAGCCTACAAGGCAATCCGCCACACTACACTGGAGTAGGGTATTACACCACAACGGTGGCCCAAACCAGTAGAAACCCCCGTGTCTCTTTTTCTTTGTGTTCGATGAGCTAGGCCTTGAGATCATTGTGCGAGCGAGCCAGGGAGAGAGAGACCTTTGCACGCACCCCAGTGTTCAAACCTCAAGGGTTTGCCGGAACCCACAATCCGACATTTGGCGCGCCACGTAGGGATGCGCTGAAGCCTTTCTTCCATTGATCCACGTTCCACTGCTTCACTGCATCCATGGCCGACGCTCACGGAGCTCGTGCTGAGCGCCGGGCCGCCCTTGCCGCCCGCGTCACCTAGATGGCGCCCGTTGGTGGACCTCTCCGCCGTTCTCCCTCGCCCGCTGCCAATGCTGCCACCGGCCAGGGCGGGAACGAGCAGCAGGCTTCACCGCTGCACCCTTACATGCGGCGAGATGGACGCACCGCCACCCCATCGCTAACTCCAGTCGGCTCGTCGTCCCACACTCGTCGCGCGCCCACGGACACGCAGGCCGTGCTGCTCATGGCGCGCGAGCTCCTGTGTTACCGCCCAGTCGACGACCTCTACAAGGACTAGCTGGACCGCATCGCCGAGCTCGTCAGCACTGCTGGGGGCTCTCCTGTGCCGTCCCTCTCACTTCCTGGCCCACCTCCAGCTGCGGGCGACGTAGCCCACAGAGCGCTTCTACGACCTTCGCATCAAGACGCCGCCCTCGCACCAAGATGTGCGGCCCCGCGGCGTGAACCACCGCGCCGGGCGCCCGCACAAGAAGAAGGAAGCTGCCAAGAAGTCCCCAGGCCGCAAGAAAATTCTCCTACACTCCCAGCGCCGCCACGTCAAGATAGCGCGCCACCAGCGGCGGCGGCAGAAGAATACCAAGATCAGGCTCCGCCTCCGCGGCAAGGTCCGGTGACCACGACAGGTTGTCGTTCCTTCACTCCTGAACTGCGTAGCGTCATTTGGCCCGGCAAGTTCAAGCCAGACCTGCCTCCGCGCTACGACGGCACCCCCGACCCCGCGGAGTTCCTGCAGCTCTACGAGCTGAGCATCGAGGCGGCCAACGGCGACAAAAAAGTCATGGCAAACTGTTTTCCCATGGCCCTCAAAGATGGCGCGCGCTCGTGGCTCCTGAACTTGCCCGCGGGATCGATCTCCTCTTGGGGCGAGATGCGTGAGCGCTTCGCCGCCAACTACTAGGGCACTCGCAACCGCCCACCAGCCGCGGGCGACCTGCGGTGCATCAAGCAGCAGCCAGGAGAAACTCTGCAGAAGTACATCCAGCACTTCAACAGCGTTCACCTCAAGATCCCCAAGGCGAAGGACGAGGCCATCATCTCCGTGTTCTCTCATGGCGTCCGCGACGTCAAGATGAAGGAGGAGCTCGCCATCCACGAGGAGCTATGCACGACCTTGGAGATGTTCAACATGGAAACCAAGTGTGCAAGAGCTGAGGAAGGACGCCTTTCCCTTCTCGAGCTCCCAGCTGCTGACCAGGAAGATAAGAAGGCCAAGCCCAGGGACGTGAAGCGCAAGGGGGCTGCCGTGCTCGCTGTGGAACCAGAGACGAAGCACAGTCGCGACCACCCCGAGTCATCCAAGGCCAGCCGCCCATTCTGCGACGTCCACAACATACACAACCACAACACCAGCAACTGTCTGGAGCTCAGGGCCATCCGCGATGGGCACTTCGGTCGACGCCTCGAGCGCAATGGCCGAGGAGGAGGATGAAGTGGGGGACGCTGGGATGACCGCGGCCCTCACCAGGAGTGGCGCGACCGGCCTCGTGAGGACCACTGGCAGGACCAGCCTCGTGAGGGCACCTGGAGGGAGAAGCCTCGTGAGGACCACCCTCAGGGCAACACTGGCCTCCCTCCGCTGCCGCCGCCACCAAGTAGGAACGATGACCATCATCCGGCCGAGGGGGCTAGGGGCTTCCAGGAGCCTCGTGCCATGGCCTGCATCTTGGGTGGAGCTCAAGCCCCAGCCTCTCAGCGTATCTTCAAGCAGTTTGCTCGTGAGGTGAACGCGGCCATTCCGAGGCTCGAAGGCACGCGCCCGCTCAGGTGGTCCAAGTGCTCCATCACCTTCAGCTCGTCAGACCAGCTCAAGTGCGCGGCAACTGCCGGCGCCCTCCTGATGCTCTGCTCACCCGTCATCAGCAACGTTCAAGTCACCAAGACCCTCATTGACGGTAGCGCATGGCTCAACATCCTATCCATTGAGACGTTTGACAGCCTCCAAGTGCCATACGATCAGCTATAGCCTACCAAGCATTTCTCAGGAGTGACCGACAGCTCCACCACCCCGATAGGGCAGATCCGCCTCCCTATCACCTTCGTCCAGCGTAACAACTACCAGACCGAGCTCATTGACTTCGATGTCGCCCACATCTGCCTGCCGTACAACGCCATCCTTGGGTATCCAGCCTTGGCCAAGTTCATGGCAGTGACCCACCACGGCTACAACATCCTCAAGATGCCAGGGAGTGGCGGCATCATCACGCTCCCCTGAGAAGAAAAATATGCGGTGTGCTCCCTCGAGCGCGCTTACCAAGCTGCAGCGGCTGAAGACCCCGACAACGAAGGCACCCCGTACCCTCCTAAGGCCATCCCCAAGACTAACAAGCAGCTACTCCACCCAGGGCCTCAGGAGAGCGGAATTTCTAGCGGCACCACCTTAGGATCTGCGCCCGAAGCCGGGGCGCCTCCCTCCATCGCACAAGAAGGCGCGCCCAGCGCCCTCCTCAGGCTGGGCTCGGGGGCTCTCTTCTGGAGGGCCTTAGACCTAACCAACGTCACGAGGGAGGCGCTCGGGCATCATGTGGAGGCGTGCTTTGCTGCATGTTTCCCTCAAGAGGGCACAAGGCATGGAGCGCCTAGTGCTTAGGAGTTCATCACCAAGGTGATCCAGGAGCTTTAGGAGACAAGGACCATACGTGGCGACCGCCGCCCACCACCCAGCGTAGCTCCCCATCCTGGCTAGGACGGCGGGCTACGTGTCTGCGTCGACATTCCAGGGCTCAACAGAGCTGCATCTCAGGGACGTTTCTGGCCTTCGCGCGTTGGACGGTATGAGGGTCCACCTCATAGCTATGTTCGCATGCCATTTGGCCTGCCAAACGCGGCTGTCACCTTCCAGTGCCGTTTGCGGAGCATTCTGGCGGCTCAGGTGGCCAGGCATCACGCTGTCCTGGCGGAGATCGCGACAGTTCTTCAGGAGCCACCTGGGCCTACGGAGCCTCCCGAGGCTCAGGACCCTTGCGGCTCGTGAGGAGCAAATTCTTCGGCACGCATCTCGGCTACTCCAACACCACTCCGACTACGGTATCATGTGACTCTTTCCATTTCATTCAGTTGGAGGCGCCCCTTGGGCAGCATTATCCCCAAGTCACATTGGCCTGTCCCTGCGACGTGTATCCTTTTGCATCTTTTAGCTTACTCTGTTGGGAGCGCCCCTCGGGCTGCATCATCCCTAGGCCGCTCGGGTCCATCCCAGTGGCATGTATCGTTCTTGCATCTATCTGAGGTAACTTGCCTCATTGCTTGAGTCCTTTCATGATTATCACCTGCTTGCCTGTTACCCATCGCGGCCACCCACGCTGTCGATCGGCCCTTTCCTCATCCCCCAACAAGGGCTACTCACGCTGGCACGACGCTTGTGCTTGGGTCCATCCCTGCAGCGCTGGCAAACCTGAGCGGTCGAGCTATGGCTCGAGGCACGCCCCGTGCATGTAACTTCACCAGGCCCTCAGTGCCTTCACCTTCTTGTGGAACGGCCAGTGGCAGACTGGCAAGCGCGGTTGCAATCTGCATTCCTCCCTCTCGCTAACCTACAGGAATCTCCGGAGGCCGACATCGGGTGGCACCGCGGGCTCCTTCTTTTTTCATGCAATTCGCTTGCGCATTAAAGGTGGGCTCCTGAGCATCGTGACTCAGGAGCTCCTACTGGCTCTCCAGCCCTCACCCCTGGCCTTGACCATGGCATCGTTACCTGGCATACTGTAACGCCCCGAGACCGACGCTCCAGAAGCATTCCAGTTATTTCATTGTTGCTGTGTGTTTTATTTGCTTGTTGCATTCATCATCGCATCATTCGCATTGCATCGGCACTCTGTTGCCGTCTTTGTTTTCAAACTTGCATCCCCTCGTAGTTGCGGCGTTCCCCCTTGCTTTTGTTGACCGTTTCAAGACCAACCTTGTCCTTCGTTTTCCCTCTTGCCTAAACTGGAGTCTCTTTGCGCAGTGCATAGACCCCTCGCAACCTAGTCCGAAACTTCCCCAAACCCGAACTGGGTTGTCGTCACCGTTGGGTCCGGATCATCCCCCAACATCTATAAAACATCTCCTTTTTATCTTTTGGACTCCCTAGCCTATTTATTTCTCAGCCGCCCGATCGCGATCGGAGGATCCAAATCATCCCCCTTTTGTATATATATAGTCCATCCCTAGTGACTTGAGACAAAACCCTAATTTTAGGAGGTTTGTCCCCATCGCCGCCGCCGCACTCAAATCCCACCTCGGGATCCCCTTCTCCTTGTTTTCCTCGACCCGCCAACAGGAGCCCGAGCTCCGTCTCCCCGACCCCAACCTCTCTTCGATCAACCCATCTAGCCAGCAGCTCCATCCATCGATCCAGCACCGATCCCTCGATCCAGGCCCAGGGCTCCAAGCTTCCCTGCCTCCACGGACACGAGCGCCCATGGCCTTGTGCCCCTGCCGTCCTAGCAGCAGCAACAACAACCTCGCCGTCGCCACCTCAGATGAGCACCGCCCTGACCCTGCCTTCTCTTACGCCTCCTCCTCCCCGTCACGTTTCCCCCTTCTCTCTCTCTCTCTCTCATGCCTCTGCATCTCTCTCATAGGGAACCACGTTGAGGCCATGGAGAAATTGCAGCACCGCCGCCCTTGGGGTTCGTCGCTGACGGCCATCGCCGTCGTTCCCACGCGGAACCTCTCCACCAAGGCCACGTACCCGACCGGATCTGCTCGAGCTCGCCCCCCCTGCGCCTCAAGTTCCTCCCGCCGGAGCCCCAAGTCAACCTCTGCCCTGCGCCGTGGATCCGCGCCAAGCCCCACCGCGTCGCGCCTCTGCTTCGCCCTGCAAGTTCTACTGCCGCCTTCTTCCTCGTGCGAGACGAACAAGCGCTTCCTCCTGCTCGATTCGCCCGTGCCCGTTGACCCGTCGTCCTCCACGTGGCCCGCCAGCCAAGCCGCGCCCTTGGCCCAACTCCATCCGAGCCGCTCGGCCTCAAGTCAGTCGGCCCGCATCCTCTCCACCGACTGGGCCTCAGCCCATGGGTGAGCTGCCCCAGCGCCTGCCCTGTTCCAGATTCAGCCCATAGTTGTTTTTTTCTGTGCCCTGCGAATTTTGCTAATTATCCAGAGACTGGAGATTTGCAGAAAACCCCTCCATGTTCATGCATTAATAATTCACAAACCGTGCATCGGATTAAAATGATTTATATATGAAAAATGCTTAGTTTTTCATCTAGTTTCATAATCTGCTGTTTTCATCCATGTTTAAAATGTTACAAATGCTGTTTGTTTAAATTTTCTTAATGACATGCTAAAATGATTTATTTTATAACTTAATAACCGTAGCTCCAAATTTATTAAACTTTATATGTAAATGGGGTGGAAAAATGCATAGTTTAACTTGGTGCACTTTATTTTACTTCTTAACAACATTAAAATATGGTTTAGGGTAGAACAGTACCAATTTTGAAATATGCATGTGGGGATTTTCCGGAATTGTTGTTTGTTGTTCCGGCCTCATTTAAGCTTGCCTAGATAGGTAGTTTAGTTATGCTTCACCTCTTGCCATGTTTAACAACATTTAGTTTTGTTTGGTAGCTTAAACGAGATTAAACTAAATATGTCAATGTGGTGTTTTGTCAATATGCAACTCGTTGCATATTAAGCTCCACTTAACTTGTAGTATTGTTTGTTGCACCTTGCCATGCCATGCCTCATTAAACCGGACATGCATCATACTTGATTGTGCATCATGCCATGATTATGCTGGTGTGTTTACCATGTTGTTTATTTCTTTCTGGGTTGCTTCTCTCGTTAGATTCGGTTTCGTTCCGGAGTTGTGAGGATTCGTTCGACTACGTCCGTTTGTCTTCTTCACGGACTCGTTCTTCTTCCTCGGGATTTCAGCCAAGATGACCGTCACCTTGGATCTCATTACTATCATTACTATGCTAGTTGCTTCGTTCTATCGCTATGCCGCGTTACTTACCACTTGCTTATCAAGCCTCCCAAATTGCCATGAACCTCTAATCTTTGACACCCTTCCTAGCAAACCGTTGTTTTGCTATGTTACCGCATTTGCTCAGCCCCTCTTATAGCGTTGCTAGTTGCAGGTCAAGATGAAGATTGCTCCATGTTGGATTATGTTTATGTTGGGATATCACCATATCTCTTATATTATTAATGCATCTATATACTTGGTAAAGGGTGGAAGGCTCGGCCTTATTCCTGGTGTTTTGTTCCAATCTTGCTGCCCTAGTTTCCGTCATATCGGTATTATGTTCCCGGATTTTGCGTCCCTAACGCGGTTGGGTGATTTATTGGACCCCCTTGAAAGTTCGCTTTGAATAAAACTTTTCCAGCAAGGCCCAACATTGGTTTTACCATTTGCCTCACCTATTCCCTTTTTTCCCTTGGGTTTCCGGAGCCCGAGGGTCATCTTTATTTTAGCCCCCCCGGGCCAGTTCTCCTCTGAGTGCTGGTCCAAACCGAGCGATGTCCGGTGCCCCCTAGGTAACCAGGGTCTATGCCAACCCGTCGTCCTGCTCATCCGGTGTGCCCCGAGAACGAGATATGTGCAGCTCCTATCGGGATTTGTCGGCACATCCGGGTGCTCTTGCTGGTTTTGATTTACCATTGTCGAAATGTCTTGTAAACCGGGATTCCGAGACTGATCGGGTCTTCCCGGGAGAAGGAATAGCCTTCGTTGATCGCGAGAGCTTATCATGGGCTAAGTTGGGACACCCTGCAGGGTATAAACTTTTGAGAGCCGTGCCCACGGTTATGTGGCAGATGGGAATTTGTTAATATCCGGTTGTAGTAAACTTGAAGTAAACTCTTCTAAAATACACCAACCGTGTGCGTAACCGTGATGGTCTCTTTTCGGGGTTGTTCAAGAGGAGAACACGGGTTTTGGGTTATGTTTGACGTAAGTAGGAGTTCAGGATCACTTCTTGATCATTACTAGTTGACGACCGCTTGCTTTGCTTCTCTCCTCGCTCCTATTTGCGTAAGTTAGCCACCATGCATGCTTAGTCGCTGCTGCAGCCTCACCACTTTACCCCTTCCTTTCCCATTAAACTTTGCTAGTCTTGATACCCATGGTAATGGGATTGCTGAGTCCTCGTGGCTCACAGATTACTACACCAATAGTTGCAGGTACAGTTTATGCGATGATCATGACGCGAGAGCGATGTTTACTTGTTTTGGATTTCTTCTTCTGCTTCTTCGATCAGGGGATAGGTTCCAGGTCGGCAGCCTGGGATAGCAGGGTGGATATTGTTTGAGTTTCTGTTTATGTTACATCTGTAGTCGGATGTTGTTCTCATGTATGATTCTTGATGTATTCTTGTGGCATTTGTGCCTTTTGTATGTATCCCCATCTATTATGTAATGTTGATGTAATGATATCCACCTTGCAAAAGCGTATCAATATGCGGTTCTATCCTTGGTGGGACCTTCGAGTCTCTTTAGGATAGTATCGCATATTGGGCGTGACAAGTTGGTATCAGAGCCTCAACCGACCATAGGAGCCCCCTTGATTGTTGGCCGTTTTTGAGTCTAGAAGAAAACTATTTTGAGTCTTAGGATTATATATATCGAGAGTAGGATTCTTTTTACTCCTCGGTCCTTAAATCGCTCTGGTGAGGCCTCTGGCGTAGATGTTTTGTCTTTCCTCTCCTCAAATTTCACGATTTTTTTAGGATCACGCGGGTATCTTGGGATCGTTCCGATAGTCTTGTGGCGAGAACATTGTTCTTGGTGCCTCGACATTTAGGGGTTGTGGCGGTGTCCCAGGAGTTGAGCTCCGATGTGTTGTCGTCACAATTTTATCGTTGCGATTCGGAATACGAGTTTTGCCGACATCGAAAATCTCTTTTATGCAGTTGTTGGTGAGATAACCTCGGCGCCACCCAAGATTTGGGGAGTTCGGGATTATTGCCATAACTCATATAACGGATGCTTTTGAAGGTTGAGGTACACGATTTCCGGAGTTTTCTTGGTTATGTGTTGACGGATGGATACAGCTGGATCTAGGTATTGTTAGTTTGGGTGATATATTTTGTGTCCCCTGTATACCCAACACCAGATTGCATAACCAGAAAGTTTCGGGAGTTTATAGGTGGGAATTCAAGTAGCTCCTAGAATATCTTTCCGACAGATGCATGATATGGGATTGGGTAAATCTCTATCATATATATTTGTTCCGGCTTATTTCTGCAAGCCAATCCTTTGTTTTGTTTTGAGTTGTGGTATTCGAGTTGCTTCAATGTCAAGTGTTGATTCCATACCTTTCAAACGGTGTTCTCATATTGCTATGTGAATACTGATCCTTCTTGATCATCGAGGTCGTCATGCTAGTTTTTTTCCCAACCGGCGTGCTTCTCTTCAAGTGGATCCGATCATTTCAACATTTGCGAGATCAATTCTAAGTTTTCTCAACGGTGTTTGTTTCATCCGTCCCAAGTTGTCTTTTTTTTTCCGCCCTCCCACCCTTTTCTGCAAGGACTTATATATTTTAATCAAGTATCCATTTATTCATGTGAAGTCTCTTCACTCTTTTCAATCAATGTTCTGATCCAGTGATCCCTCATGAAGATGCTCAACAACTCCAAGTTCATCATTCTTCATTCTCGTATTCTATTCCGGTGGATTTAACTCAAGCTTTCAGTGTTGATCATATCCCTTTCCTTGTTGCAAATGCTTTCTCTTGCCGATGCACCTCTTAATCATTCACTTCTCGCTATTCATTTGTTCTGGAGTGTTGAAGATATCTCAGAAGGCTCGTCTTTTCATTCCAGATCTGTTCAAGTTATTTTGAGGTTGTTATCTCATTCAAGCCATTTAATTCAACCAGTGCAATCTCTCTTTTCAAGAAATCGTTCAACGGTGTATCTTTTGAGTGGGCCCTAACCCACAGGTCTTTTCCCAGGATCTTACCTGACTCTTCTAATTTTCCTGGAACTATTCTCAAATTCATTTCAAAGTTTGACGTAAGAATGAATTTTCATCAGTTACATGCCTTCTCCAAGGTCACTTTCAAACTTTTTTCATCTTTGGCTCAACCTTTCCTCTTTTAATCCTTCTGGAGTTTCTCAACAATTTGGTGGTATTTCTCCTCGTCATTCTCAACATGTGAAGACCGAAGAAGAGTTCCTCTTAAATCCTTACCCGTTCTTCCAAAGATGCATAGTTCAAGCTTGATTGCATCCTGTCATAATTGTTTTCGATTGTGAGAATGCTTTTCTTACCATCCGGAGCATTTCATGAGTTGTTTCCATTTCTTTCCTCCGAAGGCCATCATGTCATAATTCTTCATTCTCAGCGTGTAGCTACCGTTCTCCAAATCTTACCGGTGAATCGTTCAAATATCCTCTAATCAGTTCATGATCTCTTCAGTCTCTTTTATCTAAATCCCCTTAAGTATCTTCATTCGTTTTCCAATTCTTCCCAGGGTATTGTGCCTTTGCTACTTTTATTTTCAATCTTACCGTTGTTTCATTCAAGATTCCTCTTCCTTTATTACGTATTATTTCATTCGTCCTTTCCAATCCTCTCGGTGATTCGTCGAAGACTTATTCAAGTTGGTGCTATATCTCTCTTCAATCCTTGCAAAAAAATAAGTAGTGTGCCAAATCCGTTGCTTATGGTGAAGGATATGCATAACGTAATTCTTATTATTGTTTCATCCAAGTGATCTAGTTTCTTATTTCCATCATTGTCATCATGTCACATTTCTCGGTTCGAGATGCTCCATCTTTTCTTTTCAGGAGTTCCAAGTTTTCCGCATTATCTCATCACGAAGCTCCACCTAAATTATTGAAAGGCTTCACCTTGTGTCTTCAACTTCTCTATCTTTTTATCATCCTTTTATTACCGGAGTTCTTCATGGAGGCTCTACATGGTGGTTCGTCAAGGATTCTTTTCATTCTTCAATTGTTCTTCAAGATTTCTCTCGAAGTTATGATCCGTTAAGCTATACTCTAAAATAAACATGGTGTTCAACACATGTTTTCTTTTGAGGCGTTCAAGTATTCTTCTTCTTGCATTTCCAAGTGCAATTTTTCCTACCTTATCTTTTGAGGTGATGTTATGTCACTCTTGACAATTTCCTTCATGTTTCATGATTCATATTGTTGTCAAGAATGAGGTATTTTAAATCCATCAATCCCTTTGTTGGAGTTATCTTGGGTCATATTTCACCTAAAGCCTTCCCTAAGGAATGTTGCTATTTGTGGTGCGTACCTATGATCCAATTTTCTCCTTCTCATCTCGGTGAAGAAGTTTTTCATCTTTTTGGTGCTCTCAATCAAATCAATGGTTTCCATTAGTGGCCGGTTGTCACCTCATAGTCTCTAGATGTTTTCCATAAGCCCATTACAAGTTTATTCGTTTCGTTGTTGGTTTTCTAAAAACTTTGTTATA
Organism: Aegilops longissima; assembly: GCA_021605205.1. Lineage (NCBI taxonomy): Eukaryota > Viridiplantae > Streptophyta > Magnoliopsida > Poales > Poaceae > Aegilops > Aegilops longissima. Next base: position 403,924,442 of record CM038682.1, read on the forward strand.
ACCTTCTTGGAAGGGTGCTTTCCAAGCTCATTTGTGGAAGAAGTTGTCATTTCCTTCTATGTTCTCTTATTCCGACGATCTAGCTTCTATTCGTTCGTTCCGGAGGAATGGTGATGTTGCTCTCTTCACTCATCATCTCGAATTGTGAGGATCGTGTTCTTTCGTGCTTATCCATTTAACCAGAGTGTTGTGCAGTCATTCAAGTTCTTTCATCATATCAAGTTTCCTTCTTCTTTCAGTCGGAGTGTTGCCAAAATTATATCAATATTTTTCCTTCTCTATCTAGTTTTAACCGGAGTGGTTTCTATATCTATCTTATCACTAAACCTCCGGGTTCTCGTCGTATCCCATGTTCCTCTTTTCTAACAGAGTGTTTTCAACTTTGTTCATCTTCGTTGTTTTTCTTTCTTTCATTTTGTTCAACCTCTCAAGGTTCTTTGGTTTCACTCGTTTGTCAAAGAAGCAACTTTGTTTAACCTCTTCCTCTTCCGTTTCTCTCCGGTGCCATCCCAGATCTCGGCACGAGATCCTATTATAGTGGTGGAGTGTTGTAACGCCCCGAGACCGACGCTCCAGAAGACTTCCAGTTATTTCATTGTTGCTGTGTGTTTTATTTGCTTGTTGCATTCATCATCGCATCATTCGCATTGCATCGGCACTCTGTTGTCGTCTTTGTTTTCAAACTTGCATCCCCTCGTAGTTGCGGTGTTCCCCCTTGCTTTTGTTGACCGTTCCGAGACTAACCTTGTCCTTCGTTTTCCCTCTTGCCTAAACTTGAGTCTCTTTGCACAGTGCATCGACCCCTTGCAACCTAGTCCGAAACTTCCCCAAACCCGAACTGGGCTGTCGTCACCGTTGGGTCCGGATCATCCCCCAACATCTATAAAACATCTCCTTTTTCTCTTTTGGACTCCCTAGCCTATTTATTTCTCAGCCGCCCGATCGCGATCGGAGGATCCAAATCACCCCCATTTCGTATATATATATATATATATATATATATATATATATATATATAGTCCATCCTAGTGACTTGAGACCAAACCCTAATTTTAGGAGGTTAGTCCCCATCGCCGCCGCCGCACTCAAATCCCACGTCGGGATCCCCTTCTCCTTGTTTTCCTCCACCCACCAACAGGAGCCCGAGCTCCGTCTCCCCGACCCCGGCCTCTCTTCGATCAACCCATCTAGCCAGCAGCTCCATCCATCGATCCAGCACCGAGCCCTCGATGCAGGCCCAGGGCTCCAAGCTTCCCTGCCTCCACGGACACGAGCGCCCATGGCCTTGTGCCCCTCCCGTCCTAGCAGTAGCAGCAACAACCTCGCCGTCGCAACCTCAGATGAGCACCGCCCTGACCCTGCCTTCTCTTATGCCTCCTCCTCCCCGTCACGTTTCCCCCTTCTCTCTCTCTCTCATGCCTCTGCCTCTCTCTCACAGGGAACCATGTTGAGGCCATGGAGAAATTGCAGCACCGCCGCCCTTGGGGTTCGTCGCTGACGGCCATCCCCGTCGTTCCCGCGCGGAACCTCTCCACCAAGGCCACGTACCCGACCGGATCTGCTTGAGCTCGCCCCCCTGCGCCTCAAGTTCCTCCCGCCGGAGCCCCAAGTCAACCTCTGCCCTGTGCCGTGGATCCGCGCCAAGCCCCGCCACGTAAGCGCCTCGCCATGCACGCAAGTTCTGCTGCCGCCTGCTTCCTCGTGCGAGACGAATGAGCGCTTCCTCCTGCTCGATTCGCCCGTGCCCGTTGACCCGTCTTCCTCCACGTGGCCCGCCAGCCAAGCCGCGCCCTTGGCCCAACTCCATCTGGGCCGCTCGGCCTCAAGTCAGCCGGCCCGCATCCTCTCCACCGACTGGGCCTCAGCCCATGGGTGAGCTGCCCCAGCGTCTGTCCTGTTCCAGATTCAGCCCATAGTCGTTTTTTTCTGTGCCCTGCGAATTTTGCTAATTATCCAGAGACTGCAGTTTTGCAGAAAACCCCTCCATGTTCCTGCATTAATAATTCACAAACCGTGCATCGGATTAAAATGATTTATATATGAAAAATGCTTAGTTTTTCATCTAGTTTCATAATCTGCTATATTCATCCATGTTTAAAATGTTTAAAATGTTGTTTGTTTAAATTTGCTTAATGACATGCTAAAATGATTTATTTCATAACTTAATAACCGTAGCTCCAAATTTATTAAACTTTATATGTAAATGGGGTGGAAAATGCATAGTTTAACTTGGTGCACTTTGTTTTACTTCTTAACAACATTAAAATATGGTTTAGGGCAGAACAGTACCAATTTCGAAATATGCTGTAACGCCCCGGATTCGATGCGCCAGGTGTCTGCCAGTTATTCACCGACGTTGCCATGTCATTTGCTTGCGTGTTGCACTTTGCCATGTCATCATCTGCATTTTATATCATGTCATCATGTGCATCGCATTGGCATACGTGTTCGTCTCATGCATCCGAGCATTTTCCCCGTTGTCCGTTTTCCAATCCGGCACTCCTATGTCTCCCGGTGCCCCCCTTTACCTCTTTCCGTGTGCGGGTGTTAAATGGTCTCGGAATGAACCGAGGTTTTTCAAGCGGCCTTGGTATACCACCGGTAGACCGCCTGTCAAGTTTCGTGCCATTTGGAGGTCGTTTGGTACTCAGCAGTTAGCAAGTAACCGCAAAGCCCTCTTTGTTGCAGCCCAACACCCCTCCAAAGTGGCCCAAAACCCAGCAAACTCCCCTGTATGCTCTCGATCGTTCGATCACGATCGTGTGGGCGAAAACCGCACCTCATTTGGAGTCTCCTAGCTCCCTATGCCTATACAAACACCTCCCCCGTCCAAATCCGGGTCCCGAAACCCTAAAAATCGCCCTCCGCGCCACGGGACGCGTCCAGACAAGCCGGACACGTCGCCCGGCCGCCGTAGCCACTCGCCTCCCGCCACGTAGCCCGCCCGCCGCCGCCTCCGCGCCAGCGCCGCCGCCCGACCGGCTCCCAGCGCCGCCGCCCGGCCGGCTCACCCGCCGCCGCCCGGCCGGCCACCCTCGCCGCCCGCCGCCCCCCGCTCCAGCCTGCGCCCGCGCCGCCTCGCCACGCCGCGCGCGCGCCCCTCGCCGCCGCCTTCCGCGCCCCTGGGACCCGCCGCCTCGGCGGCCGCCGCCCCGATCGCCGCCATCCCGCCTCCGGCCGCGCCGCCCGCGCGCCGCCCAGCGCCTCCTCCGCGCCCGGCCCCGCCTCCTCTGCCGCCCGGCCTCCTCAGCGAATCCGGGCAGCGCCGCCGGATCCGCGACCCCGACCACTGCGCCCTTCTCTCCGCTACCCGCGTCCGTCTCCGCGGCGACTCCGGTGACCTTCAGGCGAACCTCGGAGCCCGTGACGAACCCTAGATGTGTTTTCCCGAGGGTAATTTTCGCCTAAGTCCCCGAATCTGCTAATATTTTCATGCCATGTTCATCACATCATATCTCTGCATCCGTAGCTCCGTTTTGGGCGTGTAATATGTCAAATTGTTCGCCTCGATGAGTACATCGTTTCATCGCATTGCATCATTTTCGTTTGAGCTCATCTTGGTGCCGGAAATGCTGTTAGAAGAGGGCTATGTGATGTTAGTTTCAGATTCTTATCAGAACATGCACTTTTTGTCATTTTTGCCATGATTGATGTGTGCACCCTATGAACTTGAGTCCTACATGTGTTTTGTAATATGCCATGCCGTCTTTACAGGGGTGTATGCCATGTATTTTTGTGATCTCTGTGGTGACTATCACAAGCATGCAAACTAGGCTTCATGATGTTGCTGATTTCAGCCCCTGTTCTGCTGATATTGTTTATGCCATGTAAACTTGATGCTACCGAGAGATCCATGCTTATTTTGAGATACTTCAGTAAGGATGTTTTGAACATATGGTTATTCTCTATCCATCCATGCCCTTGTTTGCAATTATGGAGTGCCTTAGCTTGAGTCAATCGAGCTCTACTTTTGCTATAAAATGTTTCCTGGCAGATTGTTTACATGTTTTTCAAATTTGCCAAGGTTGTTGTAGTTGATCCGTGTATGCTATGATGTTGTTCTTGCCATGTATAGCTTCTATGCCATGTATTCTTACTGTGAGTTGCCTCGCCATGCCATGTATTGCTATGTGGTGAGTGGTTCAAGCTCATCAACATGCCTACTTATTGTTGTTCCTGCCATGTATAAATCTGTAATATAACTTGCCATGTTTACATGGGTGCCATCATATCTTCTGATCCTTTTTGGCTCATGGTCACTAAAGGACTTTTGTTCTATGCAATTAGTAGATTCATTCCATGCCTTTTTCAGCCATGATAAGTTCCTGTAACATGTTGTTTGATAGCTCTAAACATTGCAACCTGATGTTATTTCTGCTAAAGTCTGAAATTGTTATTATTTGCAATCTTGCCATGTCATTTTGAGCATGTTCTAGTCATTTATGGAGATAGCTTAGTGTTCATGTTTTGTCAAGCTTTACCTGTACATCATGTCCATGCCTTTTGTTTTCTTGTTGAGGTCCTGTAGCATGTTGTTTTGATGCTTGCAATATGCCTAGTTGCTGTTTTGGACAGATTGTTGTCATGTCTTGTATAGTGTGTATGTGTTGAACCGTTGCTCCGTTTTGAGTGTGCTCTATATGAAACTTGCTTGATTTTGCATGTAGTTTCATATTATCATGTTGAATCCTTGTTTTGAGGTGTTTTCTTGATGTTTGAATGCATTTTGCACCAATGCTATGCTTATCTTGTTTTGCTCATATCTTCTAGACCGTAGCTCCGAATCTAATGAACTTTATATGTAACTTGACTAGAATTTCGTGTAGATCATCGTGGTGCATCTTAACTTGCTGTTTAACAACTTGAACATAAGGTTTATTCAGATCAGGACCAATTTCGAAATTTGCATATAAGGACTTACCGGAATTGTTATATGTTGTTCCCGACCTCATTTAAACTTGCCTTGATGTGTTGCTCTTGTTTGCATCATCTCTTGCCATGAGTAGCCTCATCTAGATTTGTCATGCATCATGTTTGTTGTGCATCTTGTCATGTTCATGTGTGGTGTGTTTACCATGTTGTGTGCTTCTTCTCGATAGTTCCCGTTTCGTTGCAATCGTGAGGATTCGTTTGTCTACGCTTGGTTCGGCTTCATCCGTTCGTCTTCTTCATGGACTCATTCTTCTTCCTAGCGGGATTTCAGGCAAGATGACCGTCTCCTTGGATCTCATTACTATCATTGCTATGCTAGTTGCTTCGTTCTATCGCTATGCTGCGCTACCTATCACTTGCTCCTCAAGCCTCCCAAATTGCCATGTCAACCTCTAACCTTTGACACCTTTCCTATGAAAACTGTTGTTTGGCTGTGTTACCGCTTTGCTCAGCCCCTCTTATAGCGTTGTTAGTTGCAGGTGAAGATGAAGTTTGTTCCTTGTTGGAACTTGGAGATGTTGTTCCTTGTTGGAACATGTTTACTTGTTGGGATATCACAATATATCGTATTTAATTAATTCATCTATATACTTGGTAAAGGGTGGAAGGCTCGGCCTTATGCCTGGTGTTTTGTTCCATCTTGCCGCCCTAGTTTCCGTCATATCGGTATTATGTTCCCGGATTTTGCGTCCCTAACGCGGTCGGGTGATTTATGGGACCCCTTGACAGTTCGCTTTGAATAAGACTTTTCCAAAGAAGGCCCAACATTGGTTTTACCATTTGCCCGACCTATTACCTTTTTCCCTCGAGTCGCGCATCCCAAGGGTCATCTTTATTTACCCCCGGGCGATGCTTGTCTAGCGTTGGTCCAAACTAGAGCACCGTCTGGGACCATCCCTTGGCAACTTGGGTTACGCGGTACTGTGACGCTTAGCTTATCCGGTCGTGGCATGAGACGAGATACGCGCTACTACTATCGAGGATGTCGGCACGCCGGAGGTCTTGCTGGACTTGTTTTATTGCTGTCGAAATGTCTTGTAGCCGGGATTCCGAGACTGATCGGGTCTTCCGGGAGAAGGAATATCCTTTGTTGGTCATGAGAGCTTATCATGGGCTAAGTTGGGACACCCTGCAGGTATAAACTTTCGAGAGCCGTGCCCGGTTATGTGGCGATGGGAATTTGTTAATATCCGGTTGTAGTAAACTTGAAGCAAACTCTTCTAAAGTACAACAACCGTAATGCGTAACCGTGATGGTCTCTTTTGGGGTTGATCGAGAGGAGAACACGGTTTCGGGTTATGTCGGACGTAAGTAGGAGTTCGTGATCACTTCTTGATCATTACTAGTTGACGACCGCCTTTGTTTCTCTTCTCGCTCTCATTTATGTGTTAGCCAACATATATGCTTAGTCGCTGCTGCAACCTCACCACTTTACCCCTTCCTTTCCCTTTAAGCTTTGCTAGTCTTGATACCCATGGTAATGGGATTGCTGAGTCCTCGTGGCTCACAGATTACTACACCACCAGTTGCAGGTACAGGTTTATGCGATGATCATGACGCGAGAGCGATGTTTACTTGTTTTGGAGTTCTTCTTCTGCTTCTTCGATCAGGGGATAGGTTCCAGGTCGGCAGCCTGGGCTAGCAGGGTGGATATTGTTTGAGTTTCTGTTTATGTTTCATCCGTAGTAGGATGTTGATCTTGTATATGATGTTGATGTATTCTTGTGGCATTCGTGCCTTATGTATGTATCCCCACTATTATGTAATGTTGATGTAATGATACCCACCTTGCAAAAGCGTTTCAATATGCGGGTCTATCCTTGGTGGGACCGTCGAGTTCCTTTTGGATAGGGTCGCATATTGGGCGTGACAAGTTGGTATCAGAGCCTCGACCGACCCTAGGAGCCCCTTGATTGATCGTGTAGTTGGCCGTTGTTGAGTCTAGAAGAAAACTATTTTCGGCGCCTAGTTATATCGGAGAGTAGGAATTCTTTTTACTCCTCAGCCCCTTCATCGCTCTGGTCAGGAATCTTGACGTAGGTGTTTTGAACTACTCCTCTTCCCGTTCAATTTTTCTTTAGGATCACGCAGTTGGTTTTCCGATCATTGGTTCTCATCTCTTTTCATCCGGTGCATTTCTCGTCAAGTCTACTCGAGCATCTTCATCTTTGCCAAGTCCAATCCTCAGTTGTTTTCTTTTCCCACCCGCCCACCCTTCTTCTTCTCGGAACCGGAGTCCGTAATCTAGTATCCTTCCTACTCGTGTGAAGTTTTTGCTCTCTCTCCTCAATGATTTCAACCGGTGTTTTCTCTTCAACATATTCGTCGCTTTCCCCTTCCAAGTTGTCTTTGTTTCCCCGCCCTCCCACCCTCTTATTCCCGGAGCCTGAGTCTTTTTCGACCATCAATTCCATTCGTGTGGAGCCTCTTCAGTCTTCCCTCAATTATTTCAACCGGTGAATTCTCGTCTAGTTCGTCATTTTCATCCCTTTCTTTTTCCGGTGGATCCAATTCAAGTTTTTCGTTATCGATCGTAATCTTTCCCTCAGCTCAAATATTTCTCTTTGCTCGTTCGCCTCTCGCCAGTTTATCATTCCGGAGTTCGGAAGACATATCTGGATATTCGTCTGTGTTCTAATTAATTTGAGGTTGTCACCTCATTCAAATATTTCAATTGTTCTGGTGCATCATCTATCTATTCGACAATCCTTTCCAACGGTGTTTCTTTTCAGTGGGCCCTAACCCACAGGTCTTTTCCGAGGATCTTACCTGACTCTTCTAATTCCCCCGGAGTTATTCTCTAGTGTGACGTAAGAAGGGATCCCATCAGTCACTTGCCTTCTCCAAGATCTCTTTAAAATCATTTCATTGTTGGCTCAATCCCTTCGTTTTTCATTATTCCGGAGTTCCTCAAAAATTTCGGTGGAGTTTCTCGTCGTCTTTCTCAGCTTTGAAGATCGAAGAAGAGTTTTCCTCTAAATCTTGCCCGTTCTCCCGAAGATTCGTGGTTCTAGCTTCATGCTATCCTCTCGAATTATTCCGTTTGTCAGATATTCTTTCTTACCCATCCGGAGTATTTCAGAAGTTGAATTCTATTTCGTTTCACCGGAGGCCATCGTTCCAGAAGAATTCTTCGTCCTCACATTTCAGTTACCGTTATCCAATTATTCCGGTGCATCGTTCAAATATCCTCTAATCAGTTCATGATCTCTTCATTTCCTTGTATCTAAATTCCCTCAAGTATCTTTGTGCTTTTCTAATTCTTCCCGGTGATTCATTCTCTTTCATCAGTCATTTCCAAATTCTTACGGTGGTTCGTTCAAGATTCTTTTCCTTGTTTATCATATTAATCCATTCATTCCTTTCAATCCTACCGGTGGCTCATGAAGACCTTCTCAAGTTTGCGATATGTCACTTCTCAATTCTTTTTCAAGAAGAATAAGTATTATGCCAATTCCATTGCTTGTCATCAATTTAATTTGATGAAGGATAAGCATACAATAAATCTTATTCTTATTTCATCCAAGCGAGTAATCCCTTCCTTCGGAGTTTGTTCTTAATGAATAAATTCTAGTTCCAAGTCTTTTCATCTTTTCTTTTCCGGAGTTCAAATTTCCTCGATCATTTCGTCGGAACCTCCATCTAAATCATCGCAATGCTCATCTTATTCTTTCATCCTTTATTCAATCTCATAATCTTTTGTTACCGGAGTTCTTCATGGTGGTTTTTCATGATTTAATTCATTCTTCAAGTTTCCATCAAGAGTCTTGTTGGAGGAGTTCTACTATCTTTTCTTCTCGCATCTCTAAGTGTAATTAATTCTCCGTATTCTTTAGAATTGGAGTTTTGCATTTCTTTGTTCTTCTCAGATATTCAAATCCACTCAATCCTTCCTTCTAAGTTCTTTTCATTCAAATTCTTTCAATTCTTCCGGAGGCATTGCATTGTTTATCTCGTCAAGTGTCATTCCATCTTCTGAAGCTCATGTTCTATTCTTTCCTTGTTCAACCGGTGTGCTGCCTAAATCCTTTCAGTCTTATTCGTTTCTTTTCTCATTCTAACCACTCCGGTTAGAATGAGTGGTTTCACAGTCTATCTGATTCCGTGAGCTTTTGATTCTCGTCATTCTCGTCGTTCCTCTCTTCTTCTCGAGTGCTCTCAATTCTTTGCTTCTTATCTTGAGTTCTTGTTTCACCTCACCCCTTTTCCCTTCCGTCTCGGTCCTAAGATCTCGGGACGAGATCTCTTGTTAGTGGAGGAGTGTTGTAACGCCCCGGATTCGATGCGCCAGGTGTCTGCCAGTTATTCGTCGTCGTTGCCATGTCATTTGCTTGCGTGTTGCACTTTGCCACGTCATCATCTGCATTTTATATCATGTCATCATGTGTATCGCATCGGCATACGTGTTCGTCTCATGTATCCGAGCATTTTCCCCGTTGTCTGTTTTCCAATCCGGCACTCCTATGTCTCCCGGCGCCCCCCTTTACCTCTTTTCGTGTGCGGGTGTTAAACGGTCTCGGAATGGACCGAGGTTTGTCAAGCGGCCTTGGTATACCACCGGTAGACCGCCTGTCAAGTTTCGTGCCATTTGGAGGTCGTTTGGTACTCCAACGGTTAACCGGTAACCGCAAAGCCCTCTTTATTGCAGCCCAACAACCCTCCAAAGTGGCCTAAAACCCAAAGAACTCCCTCTATGCTCTCGATCGCTCGATCGTGATCGTGGGCGAAACCGCACCTCATTTGGAGTCTCCTAGTTCCCTATGCCTATATAAACACCTCCCCCGTCCAAATCCGGGTCCCGAAACCCTAAAATCGCCTCCGCGCCATCGGACGCGTCCAGACCACGCCCGGACACGTCGCGCCGGCCGCCGCAGCCACTCGCCTCCCGCCCGTGGCCGCCCGCCGCCGCCTCCAGCGCCCGGCGCCGCCACGCCAATCGGCTCCCAGCGCCGCCGCCGCCTCAGCGCCCGGCGCCGCCGCCCAACCGCTCCCAGCGCCGCCTGGCCGGGCTCACCCGCCGCCGCCGCTCCCGTCTGCGCCCCGCCGCCGCCTCGCGGCGTGCGCGCCGCCCTCGCCGCCGCCTTCCCTTCGCCGCCACGGGACCCCGCCGCCTCGGCGGCCGCCGCCCGATCGCTGCCATCCATCCGCCACGGGACCCGCCGCCCTACGCCTCCTCCGGCGCCCGGCCCGCCTCCTCCTCCGCCCGGCCTCCTCGGCCAGATCCGGACAGCGCCGCCCGGATCCGGCGACCCCGACCCGCCGGCGCCCTTCTCCGGCCACCCCGCTTCCATCTCCGGCGACGACTCCGGTGACCCTCAGGCGAACCTCGGAGCCCGTGACGAACCCTAGATCTATTTTCCCGAGGGTAATTTTCGCCGAAGTGCCCGAATCTGCTAATATTTTCATGCCATGTTCATCACATCATATCTCTACATCCGTAGCTCCGTTTTGGGCGTGTAATATGTCAAATTGTTCGCCTCGATGAGTACATCATTTCATCTCATTGCATCATTTTCATTTGAGCTCATCTTGGTGCCCGAAATGCTGTTAGAAGAGGGCTATGTGATGTTAGTTTCAGATTCTTATCAGAACATGCACTTTTGTCATTTTTTCCATGATTGATGTATGCACCCTATGAACTTGAGTCCTACATGTGTTTTGTAATATGTCATGCCATCTTTACAAGGGTGTATGCCATGTATTTTTGTGATCTCTGTGGTGACTAGCACAAGCATGCAAACTAGGCTTCATGATGTTGCTGATTTCAGCCCTGCTCACTGATATTTTTATGCCATGTAAACTTGATGCTACCGAGAGATCCATGCTTATTTTGAGATACTGCAGTAAGGATGTTTTGAACATATGGTTATTCTCTATCCATCCATGCCCTTGTTTGCAATTATGTAGTGCCTTAGCTTGAGTCAATCGAGCTCTACTTTTGCTATAAAATGTTTCCTGGCAGATTGTTTACATGTTATTCAATTTTGCCAAGGTTGTTGTAGTTGATCCGTGTATGCTATGATGTTGTTCTTGCCATGTATAGCTTCTATGACATGTATTATTACTGTGAGTTTACTTGCCATGCCATGTTTTGCTCTGTGCTGAGTGGTTCAAGCTCACCAACATGCCTACTTATTGTTGTTCCTGCCATGTATAAATCTGTAATATAACTTGCCATGTTTACATGGGTGCCATCATATCTTCTGATCCTTTTTGGCTCATGGTCACTAAAGGACTTTTGTTCTATGCAATTATTAGATTTATTCCATGCCTTTTTTAGCCATGATAAGTTCCTGTAACATGTTGTTTGATAGCTCTAAACATTGCAACCGGATGTTATTTCTGCTAAAGTCTGAAACTGTTATTATTTGCAATCTTGCCATGTCATTTTGAGCATGTTCTAGTCATTTCTGGAGATAGCTCAGTGTTCATGTTTTGTCAAGCTTTACCTGTACATCATGCCCATGCCTTTTGTTTTCTTGTTGAGGTCCTGTAGCATGTTGTTTCGATGCTTGCAATATGCCTAGTTGCTGTTTTGGACAGATTGTTGTCATGTCTTGTATAGTATGTATGTGTTGGACCGTTGCTCCGTTTTGAGTGTGCTCTATATGAAACTTGCTTGATTTTGCATGTAGCTTCATATTATCATGTTGCATCCTTGTTTTGAGGTGTTTGCTTGATGATTGAATGCATTTTGCACCAATGCCATTCTTATCTTATTTTGCTCATATCTTCTAGACCGTAGCTCCGAATCTAATGAACTTTATATGTAACTTGACTAGAATTTCGTGTAGATCATCGTGGTGCATCTTAACTTGCTGTTTAACAACTTGAACATAAGGTTTATTTATATCTGGACCAATTTCGAAATTTGCATATGAGGACTTACCGGAATTGTTATTTGTTGTTCCCGGCCTCATTTAAACTTGCCTTGATGTGTTGCTCTTGTTTGGATCATCTCTTGCCATGAGTAGCCTCATCTATATTTGTCATGCATCATGTTTGTTGTGCATCTTGTCATGTTCATGTGTGGTGTGTTTACCATGTTGTGTGCTTCTTCTCGATAGTTCCCATTTCGTTGAGATCTGGAGGATTCGTTCGTCTACGCTTGGTTCGGCTTCATCCGTTCGTCTTCTTCATTGACTCATTCTTCTTCCTAGCGGGATTTCAGGCAAGATGACCATCACTTTGGATCTCATTACTATCATTGCTATGCTAGTTGCTTCGTTCTATCGCTATGCTGCGCTACCTATCACTTGCTCCTCAAGCCTCCCAAATTGCCATGTCAACCTCTAACCTTTGACACCTTTCCTATGCAAACCGTTGTTTGGCTATGTTAACCGCTTTGCTCAGCCCCTCTTATAGCGTTGTTAGTTGCAGGTGAAGATGAAATTTGTTCCTTGTTGGAACATGGAGATGTTGTTCCTTGTTGGAACATGTTTACTTGTTGGGATATCACAATATATTGCATTTAATTAATGCATCTATATACTTGGTAAAGGGTGGAAGGCTCGGCCTTATGCCTGGTGTTTTGTTCCACTCTTGCCGCCCTAGTTTCCGTCATATCGGTATTATGTTCCCGGATTTTGCGTCCCTAACGCGGTCGGGTGATTTATGGGACCCCCTTGACAGTTCGCTTTGAATAAGACTTTTCCAGCAAGGCCCAACATTGGTTTTACCATTTGCCTAACCTATTACCTTTTTCCCCTGGGAGTCGCACATCCCAAGGGGCATCTTTATTTACCAACCCCGGGCCAGTGCTTGTCTAAGCGTTGGTCCAAGCTAGAGCACCGTGCGGGACCATCCCTTGGCAACTTGGGTTACGTCGGTACCTGTACGCTTAGCTTATCCGGTCGTGGCCTGAGACGAGATACGCGCGGCTACTATCAGGATGTCGGCACGCCGGGAGGTCTTGCTGGACTTGTTTTATTGCTGTCGAAATGTCTTGTAGCCGGGATTCCGAGACTAATCGGGTCTTCCCGGGGTGAAGGAATATCCTTCGTTGATCGCGAGAGCTTATCATGGGCTGTTGGGACACCCCCGCAGGTATAAACTTTCGAGAGCCGTGCCAGCGGTTATGTGGCAGATGGGAATTTGTTAATATCCGGTTGTAGTAAACTTGAAGCAAACTCTTCTAAAATACACCAACCGTGTGCGTAACCGTGATGGTCTCTTTTCGGGGTTGATCGAGAGGAGAACACAGTTTCTGGGTTATGTCTGACGTAAGTAGGAGTTCAGGATCACTTCTTGATCATTACTAGTTGAAGACCGTTCCTTTGTTTCTCTTCTCGCTCTCATTTGCGTATGTTAGCCACCATATATGCTTAATCGCTGCTGCAACCTCACCACTTTACCCCTTCCTTTCCCTTTAAGCTTTGCTAGTCTTTTGATACCCATGGTAATGGGATTGCTGAGTCCTCATGGCTCACAGATTACTACACCACCAGTTACAGGTACAGGTTTATGCGATGATCATGACGCGAGAGCGATGTTTACTTGTTTTGGAGTTCTTCTTCTGCTTCTTCGATCAGGGGATAGGTTCCAGGTCGGCAGCCTGGGCTAGCAGGGTGGATATTGTTTGAGTTTCTGTTTATGTTTCATCCGTAGTCGGATGTTGATCTTGTATATGATGTTGATGTATTCTTGTGGCATTCGTGCCTTATGTATGTATCCCCACTATTATGTAATGTTGATGTAATGATATCCACCTTGCAAAAGCGTTTCAATATGCGGGTCTATCCTTGGTGGGACCGTCGAGTTCCTTTTGGATAGGGTCGCATATTGGGCGTGACATATCCTTCGTTGATCGCGAGTTCTTATCATGGGCTAAGTTAGGACACCCCTGCAGGGTATAAAATTTCGAGAGTCGTGCCCGCAATTATGTGGCAGATGGGAATTTGTTAATATCCGGTTGTAGTAAACTTGAAGTAGACTCTTCTAAAATACACCAACCGTGTGCGTAACCGTGATGGTCTCTTTTTGGGGTTGTTCGAGAGGAGAACACGGTTTTTGGGTTATGTTTGACGTAAGTAGGAGTTCAGGATCACTTCTTGATCATTACTATTTGATGACCGCTTGCTTTGCTTCTCTCCTCGCTCCTATTTGCGTAAGTTCGCCACCATACATGCTTAGTCGCTGCTGCAACCTCAGCACTTTACCCCTTCCTATCCCATTAAGCTTTGCTAGTCTTGATACCCATGGTAATGGGATTGCTGAGTCCTCGTGGCTCACAGATTACTACACCAACAGTTGCAGGTACAGTTTATGCGATGATCATGACATGAGAGCGATGTTTACTTGTTTTGGAGTTCTTCTTCTGCTTCTTCGATCAGGGGATAGTTTCCAGGTCAGCAGCCTGGGATAGCAGGGTGGATATTGTTTGAGTTTCTGTTTATGTTACATCTGTAGTCGGATGTGGTTCTCATGTATGATGTTGATGTATTCTTGTGGCATTTGTGCCTTTTGTATGTATCCCCATCTATTATATAATGTTGATGTAATGATATCCACCTTGCAAAAGCATATCAATATGCGGTTCTATCCTTGGTGGGACCTTCGAGTCTCTTTAGGATAGTATCACATATTGGGCGTGACACATACCTGAGGGAGTCCTGGATTAAGGGGTTCTCAGGCGTCCGGGCTATATGACGTGGGCCGGACTGATGGGCCATGAAGATACAAGACAGAAGACTTCCTCCCGCGTCCGGATGGGACTCTCCTTTGCGTGGATGGCAAGCTTGGTGTTCGGATATGAAGATCCTTCCTCTGTAAACCGACTTTGTACAACCCTAGGCCCCTCCGATGTCTATGTAAACCGGACGATTTAGTCCGTAGAGGCGATCATAATCATACAGGCTAGACGTCTAGCGTTTAGCCATTACGATCTCTTGGTAGATCAACTATTGTAATCCTCATATTCATCAAGATCAATCAAGCAGGAAGTAGGGTATTACCTCCATCAAGAGGGCCCGAACCTGGGTAAACATTGTGTCCCCCGTCTCCTGTTACCATCAACCTTAGACGCACAGTTCGGGACCCCCTACCCGAGATCCGCCGGTTTTGACACCGACATTGGTGCTTTCATTGAGAGTTCCACTATGTTTTCGCCAAAAGGTTCAATGGATCCATCCATCATCTACAACAATACTGCCCTGTGGGAGGTCTTTCTCCCCGGCCAGATCTTTGTGTTCGGCGGCTTCACACTGCGGGCCAACTCGCTTGGCCATCTAGAGTAGGTCGACAGCTATGCCCCAGGTCACCAGATAGTTTTGGAAATCTGGACTATGTCGCTGATATCCGAGGAGACTTGATCTTTCAAGGGTTCACGATCCCAACCTCTGCTCTGGCCTTAGATCTGGAGCGCATTGCCAGGTCCGAAGACCGGATTCCCGAACCCGCCGAACTATCTACGACCACTAAGCCCAGTACGGGAGAAACGGACGAAGTAGTGTCGCTGGCAACCATCAGGAAGCCGGATTCTTATCCGGACACTGGCTCCGAACCCTCGGAGTCAGCATCGTGTGAGCTCGGCCAAGAAGTCTCCTCCCCAACGTACTCCATGGACTCTTTTCTCCCTGGCCAAACCTCTCCTTTAAGCGAGGCTCTGGACTTGATGCGATCCCTTGTCATTACAAAGGAGCAACGTCCGAACTACACCCAGCCCGCACTAGGGGCTGAGAGCAGGGAATTTCATGTCCCACCCACCACCCACTTCATAGCCACTGTCGAGGACTTAACTGACATGCTCGATTACGGCTCAGAAGACATCGACGGTATGGACGACGATGCCCGAGAAGAGCATGCCCAAAACCCGCCGTTTACCGGACGCTGGACGGCCACCTCTTCGTATGACGTGTACATGGTGGATACACCCAAAGAGGGTAACGGCGATAACGGTGATTCCTCGGCTCCTGGGCTTGTGCGATGGCACCAGAATTATCATAATAAAGGTCCAACGGTTTCACCGAGTCTGGGAAAATACCAAGATCATCCAGAAAATGCCGGATCCAAACACATTCCTTTGCAGCTTCACAAGCCGCAATGTATTCGGCTTCTGTGGTAGAATCGGCCACCGTATCCTGCTTGGAACTCATCCAGTGCACTGCTCCTCCATTCAGGACGTACACAAATCCGGACTATGATCGACAATCATCTCTGTCGGTTTGGAAACTAGCATCGACGTAACCCCTTACGACGAGCTCTTCCTCACCTCCATAAACTAGGAACATCTCTTTAGTCCTTTTCAGGTACTTCAAAATAGTCTTTACCGCTGCCCAGTGACTCTCACCTGGGTTGGCCTGGTATCTAATTGTTAGGCTTATTGCAAAAGCAACACCAGGCCTTGTACATATCATGGCATACATGATGGATCCGATTGCCGAGGCATACGGAATCCTACTCATCCTGCTTCGCTCATCAGATGTCGAAGGACTCTGAGTCTCGCTTAGCCTTATACCATGTGAGAGTGGCAAGAACCCTTTCTTCGCCTCACTCATGTTGAACCGCTTCAACACTTTATCTATGTACGTGCTCTGGCTTAAGCCGAGCAGCCTCCTTGGTCTATCTCTATAGATCTTAATGCCTAAAATATATACTGCCTCACCAAGGTCTTTCATCGAAAACTTGCCATTCAATGACTCCTTGACCGAGTTTAGCATCGAAACATCATTTCCGATCAGTAGAATGTCCTCCACATACAAGATCAAAAACACTATCGAGCTCCCACTTAACTTCTTGTATAAACAAGAGTCCTCTTCGCTCTTGATGAAACCGAGACCAAGGATTTACCTCATCAAAACGAATGTTCCAACTCCGAGATGCTTGCTTCAACCCATAAATGGATCTCTTGAGCTTGCATACCTTACTAGTGCTAGTCGGATCGACAAAACCCTCGGGCTGTATCATATACACGTCCTCGGTTAAATTTCTGTGAAGGAAAGCCGTTTTGACATCCATCTGCCATATCTCGTAATCGAAATATGCAGCTATAGCTAGTATGATCCTCACCGATTTCAGCATCGCTACCAGCGAGTAAGTCTTGTCGTAGTCAATTCCTTGAACTTGTCCATAACCTTTAGCGGCAAGCCGAGCTTTGTGGATCTGAACATTTCCATCCACATCGGTTTTCTTCTTAAAGACCCATTTGCAACCAATGGCAGTTACGCCAGGTGGCGGATCAACCAAGTCCCAGACTTGATTCTCATCCATGGACTTTAACTCGGATCTCATGGCCTCCAGCCATGCCTCTGAATCTGGGCTCACCATCGCTTCTGCATATGTGGCCGGCTCGTCGCTTTCTAGCAATAATACATCACGCACTCTGCACAATCTCTCCGACCTCCGTGGTTCCGGTGCCTCTTCCACTACAGGTTCCTTGACTGACTCCAGTATGATCTCATCACCAGCCGAGCTGTCCCCGAGTGTTCCTCGAATTTCTTCGAGTCGAACCGTCCTCCCACTGGCCTCCCAACTAAGAAACTCTTTCTCAAGGAAAACCCCGTTCCGAGCAACAAACACTTTGTTCTCTTCCCGGTTGTAGAAGCTATATCCCAAGGATTCCCTCGGATATCCCAAGAATATGCATTTATCCGACTTGGGTGTAAGCTTGTCTGACATAAGTCGCTTGACAAATGCTTCACAACCCCAAATCTTTAGAAAAGACAAACTGGGACTCTTCCCGGTCCACATCTCATGTGGTGTCTTGTCTACGGATCTTGATGGTACCCTATTAAGTGTGAAAGCTGTAGTTTCTAGAGCGTATCCCCAAAATGACAAGGGTTAATCCGATTTGCTCATCATAGACCAGACCATGTCCAACAAGGTCCTATTCCTCCGTTCTGACACGTCGTTTCTCTGTGGCGTACCCGGAGGTGTGAGCTGAGGTACTATACCTCGGCTTTTCAGATGATAATCAAACTCCTGGCTCATGTACTCACCTCCACGATCAGATCGTAGAAGCTTTATAGTCTTGCCTAGCTGATTCTCAACCTCGTTCTGAAACTCTATGAACTTTTCAAAATTTTCCGACTTGTGCCTCATCAAATAGATATACCCATATCTACTCAAGTCATCGGTAAAAGTCACGAAGTACTGATAGCCACCTCTGGCGGTTGTGCTCATTAGACCACACACATCACTATGTATAAGTTCCAATAGCTCGGACGCCCTCTCCCAACTCTTTGCGAAAGGAGACTTAGTCATCTTGCCGAGCAAGCATGATTCACATGTCTCGAACGACCCAAAGTCGGACGAAGTTAGGAGCCCATCATCATGGACCTTCTTCATGTGTTTCAGACTAATGTTTCCAAGCCGACAATGCCCGAAGTATGTCGGATTTATCTCATTAGGCTTATGCCTCTTGACATTCATGTTATAGACCGGTTCCTGTTCTAGATTCAATATAAATAGCCCATCAACAATTGGTGCATAGCCGTGGAACATACCATTCAAAAATATCGAACAACCATTGTCCTTTAAATTGAATTCATAACCTTGACTCATCAAACATGAGGCAGAAATAATGTTCCGACTAAGTGCAGGAATGTAATAACAATTATTCAATTCCATAATGAATCGAAGGAAGTCGAGCTGCATCGTGCCGACCTCCAACGCAGCAACTCTTGCTTTGTTGTCGACCCTGATGTCAATCTCCCCTTGTGCCACACGCCTAGTTCTTACCAGCCCATGCATCGAGTTGCAAATATGAACAACTGACCCGGTATCAAATACCCAAGATCTACTAGGTATGTCAGCAAGGTAAATGTCTATTACATATGCAACAAGTGTACCTTTGCCTCAAGCAGCATTCCCGGCCTTCTTGCCATGCTCTGCAAGCCACTTGCTACAGTTCCTCTTCCAGTGACCGGTCTCCTTGCAGTGATAGCAAACGGTCTTCGAGTCCGGTCCAGACTTTGGCGCAATGGCGTAGGTTACCGTCTCCGTGCCCTATGCCTTAGCCTTTTTCTTGGACCAACTCTTCTTGAACTTAGCCGATTTCTGCACCATCAACACTTGATGCGTGCCTTTCTTAATATCCTGCTCTGCCACCTTGAGCATCCCATGCAATTCAGTGAGCTTCTTATCCATGCCATGCATATGATAGTTCTAGATGAACGTCCCATAGCTGGGCGGAAGAGAACCTAGAACTGCATCTGTAGCCAGCTCATCCAAGAGCGGGAAGCCCAAACGATCCAAAGCTTGCACATATTCGATCATCTTGATCACATGGAGGCTCATTGGATCACCTTCCTTCAGCTTGCAATCCATCAAGGATCGCCAGACGTTGAACCTTAAGGTCCTAGCCTTGTCTGAAACATGCTCTTGAGACTCTGCATCATATCGTAAGCCTCAACATTTTTGAAATGCTGTTGCAAATTGGGCTCCATACAAGCCAGCATCCGACAGCTAATCTCCGTTGATTCATTAATGAGTTTCTGGTAGGCATTTTTAGCTGTGGCACTAGCATTATCAGCAGGTTCCTTTGGAAGTGGATCCTCTAGAACATGTTCCTTTTTATCGTGCTTGAGAACAATTCTCAGATTTCTATACCAGGTGGTAAAGTTTGTTCCATTCAGTTTATCCTTTTCCAGAATTGATTTCAATGCAAAGTTGGGTTGAGCAGGTGGTGCCATTGATCTTCAACAGAAAATATGCAATCACTAAGCAATGTGTTTATGTAGAGTAATTCTAGCCTAAACAAAAATACTCCCACTGAAGTCAGCATCCCTCCACAAACTCTCAGTGATTCAGGATCCGACTAGCGCATGCGACTAGTGAGCATTAGCATCACTGCTAGCCAACGTACCTATCCGGTAAGCAACTCCTTGCTAATCGTATCTCTATACGACTCCTGTCGGTCGGGAAGGTATCTCATACCCCAGCTCCCAACCTTCTTTGCTACAAGGACCAAAACCGTTTTGATAGCCTTGTCAAGTTAACCTGATACAGTGCATGTCCGTGTCCGACACGAACCCTTCAGTTCAAGGACACCCAGCAGCACCCCAATTTTATGAGCCCACTACTAGACGTACTTGACTTGCGAAGGTGCAACATCGGGGATGGAAATTCACTTGGTATTCATGAGGGATCATTCTATCATTCTAACATGCATAGAAACAAAGAAGCATAACAATCACAAATATAACACATATTGTGAAATAGTATGGCTCCTTCATGGACGTTCTTCCAGGTCGGATCCGACTCCGATGACCATGTACGAACTCCATCTTGTTTGTCATGCCGGGACGCCAAGCCACCAACCTGATCTCTATTATCCAACTACTACAACTAGTAATGAATTTACATAGTCACAAGTCACCACGCAGGTCGTTATACAATATAATGACTGCACTTTGGCTCCTGCTGGCTGACAAACATGACACGTAGACAACGTATAAATTACACACATGCATCACATACACATGAGCTATACTATTCACATCAAAACTGCAAACAAAGTTATGCATAGAATCGCATTCTACCGGCTTGTGTGTCGGGCACGAAATACACGGCGGTCCCGATAGCCGGTTAGCGGGTGGGGTTCAAAGGGGCAGTGCCTCTCGCGGGTGCGGGCAGCGCCCGACGTTTTTGGAAATCACAGATCGCATCTGAACTCCGTTCACGACGAATTTTCTAATCTGACCGATATTATCGATCATCATGAATCCGATTCGGATTTACGTTCACTGTTAACCCCGATGGCGGATAACCGACCGGTAGGGGTAGGTTGTGTCACGACCTCATCGATCCCGATTGACAAAAAACATAGCCTCAATGATCCCCGTGTGCAGTTGATCACATCAATCGTGCACATAGCCAATCTCTTCAAGGACAACAGATCTCATCTGCCGCCTCCGCATATCTAATATGCATACGATCTAAATCCAAATCCTATAACAGAGGCTCTAATACCACTGTTGGGTTCTACGGTAGGGTGTGTCGACTGCAAATTAAAATTTTCCTACGCGCAGAACATCCAGGAACATGCTACGAGAGATGGATCACAGTATGTTACCACTAGATGCGCAGTGCCGTGCAGCGGAAGAAGAGTTGGGGCAGCGCGTCCGCGTGGATCGTCTCCTCCTCGTCCGATCTCCCTCGAACAGCCAGTCGTCTGATCCCACGTACGAGTTCGCCGGAGTGGCGCAAGTGCACCGCCTCTAACGGTATCCGCGCGTGCAGGAGGAACACCGTGCGGCGGACTGCTAGGTCCGACCACACAGTCGGTGGCGAGCGGAGGTGGCTATTCGCAACACATGCAAACCCTAGTCGCAACGCCGACGCGATCAATCAAATAAGTGTGCCGCACCTCCACTATTATATCCGTCGCAGGCTCAACACTTGGGCCTTGCACGGACCCTAAAGCCCAAAGTCTACTCGATCACGTTCCTAGTCCAGTTCGGATCGCATCCGACCAGTGTCCTACGAACCGACCTCGTAGGTTCCTTCCCTTAAGCGCGCGACCCCTTAGGTTCAAGTCGGCTTGGTCACAGTTCGGATCACCTCCGACCTGCACGGCTGGTAGCGTCCTCTAGCAAGGCGTGCCGACCACCAAGCAGACTATGAAGCTGGTTAGGTGAACCTGTACAATGTGTCACACTTCTGTTCCCTTTGCCACACGATATATGTTGTCGGGCTCAAGGCGAGACTGTCATCCTTGTGCTAGCCCGACCTCTGTCTCGTTCCAGTGATACCGACCACTATCCGGATTATCTCATAATCCTTATCGCATGGCCATGCTTATCATGGTAGGATCACACGAGGGGCCCAGAGTATATCTCTCCTGATTGGAGGGGCAAATCCCATGTTGCTCGACCATGTCTCGCAGCATGGGACTGGACAAACCCGAAGCCTACCTTTGTAACTTCCTAGTCACGGAGTAGCATTTGGTCGGCCTAAAGCAAGTCTGTCACCATCTCGAGTACATGTGTCAGCTCAGGTCTTAGGACATAGAACGTATGTTGTACTAGAGACTCACAGATGACATATCGCCGCGTTTCATAGTTGGGTCTGTCCAACTCGGACCTTATCTCGACTCGGAACCGACTACTTCGAATCCGACCAGACCTTTCCAAGTCCATATTATTCGGTTAGCATCCAATGCTGCATGGCTAGTGAGACCAAGCCATCGACCGTGTCATATGCCAGTCTAGTCGGCTATGCGTCCAAACAGCCCTTTCGACTAGGGACCTTTTAGGACAGTCATCATACAATGCATAGTCCCACAAAGAAGTCACATACTTGCTGATACACATCATTGACAATGTCCAAGGACTATCTTTATTCATAAACACATAGGAAATATCATCATAGATGATTGCCTCTAGGGCATATCTCCAACAATATGCATTCCCTTCAAAGGGGTACATTAGCTCGACCCGAGAGTCGTCTTCGGCTGTAAGCCGGATAGTTTGGGGCCTTCATTGCTGGCCCCCGTAGGGGCTGCGCCCCCTGGACCCTTGATGATCGAAGTACCATCCTCGGGCGTTGTTCTCATCATCCCCCACGCGGCTTGATGGTCAGGGGAGATTCTCCGAGATGACACCTCGAAGTGGTCCGCACTAAGAGGCGAGGAAGCATGAGAAGGCGTCTTGCTTGCCATCATCCCCGGAGTTAAGTCCCCTGATGAGGAGGACTGTCAGGGTGGACTGTGGGCCGAACTGCAAGCATATAGTTTAATTGTTACCCCTGCAACCCGAAAAGAACGGGATATGTCTAGAGCATCCTTGTTCACTTACGATTCGGCAAGGGGCTTGTCCCTAGAGCGGTGCCTTGCAACGACATTGGCTTTGGAACCTGAACCATATGGAAGGGATACCTTCCCTCTCTTGGGTGCTTCCACCTCCAAGTCTTCGGATGCAGTCATTTTCCTCCCATGAGGGGAAGGGATGTCACCATCTCCTTCCCCTTCGTCTTTCAGAGAGGGAGCTTCAGTCTCCCCGGACATAGTGTCCGACATACCTACAGAGTGGAGGCCGCTTTTGGCCTCTTCACTCTTCTTCTTGCCCTCTTCCGCTGGCACTTGATACGGCGCCGGGACCAGCATCCTCGTCAACACAGGATCGACCGAGTCTTCGGGAAGTGGAGCTAAACACCTAATTTGTTCTGCCTTCTTTATCTAGCCCTGATCAAAGATAGAACTCTCAATACATCGCTATGGGATAATCAACCGAGTTGCGGTAAAAAATTGGGTGCTTACCGAGGTATCCGGATGGTTGCAGTCGAGACCGATGTCCTCTGATGTGTCCGACCACTGCTTTCGAGTCTTGAAGAATGGTTTCCACATCCCTTCATGCGTTGTGCTGAAGAATTGTTGAAGGGCCCCCAGTCCTTCAGGATTGAACTCCACATATGGAGAGGCCGTCGCTGGCACGGGAGGATCCGGCGGACTAGCATCACTTGGATCACGTTGATTAGGACAACATCCATTTCGAGGATACTCCTGATACGACTTTGCACTGTCTGTACTTGATCAGCTGATCCCCAGTCTAGCCCCTTATTTACCGATGATGCGAGCCGCAATGGAGGGCTAGATCGGAACACAGGTGCGGCTGCCCATTTGTTGCCGCGGGGTTCGGTGATATAGAATCACTCTTGTTGCCATGAGTTGGAGGTTTCCATGAAGATGCCTTTTGGCCAGATAGTGTTGGTAAGCTTGCTCACCATAGCACCACTGCACTCTTCTTGTTCCCTGTTGACTAGCTTCGGCTTCACATTGAAAGTCTTAAGCCATAGGCTAAAGTGTGGCGCGATGTGGAGAAAGACTTTGCACACGACGATGAACGCCGAGATGTGGAGAAAAGAGTCCGGAGCTAGATCATGAAAATCTAGCCCATAATAGAACATGAGGCTGCGAACGAAGGGGTGAAGAGCGAACCCTAGCCCGCGGAGGAAGTGGGAGATGAATACGACCTTCTCGCCGAATTTGGGTGTGGGGATGACCTGCCCTTTAGTAGGTAACCTGTGGGGGATTTCCGCAGTCAGGTACCTCGCCTTCCAAAGCTTCGCGATATCCTCCTCGGTGACCAAGGAGGCTGCCCACCTACCTTGGGAGATGGATTCGGACATAACTAGAGGGCCTGGTAACAATGGAAGAAATCGAATCCTGGGCGTTGGACCTGGGGTTGGGAAGGTTGAGGAAGAGGTAGGCGTGGAGGAGAGAGACGGATCTGTACCCCTTTATAAAGGCGAAAGAATATCGAACGCCTCCTCACGGGCCTTAAAGCTCACCTATTCCCGAGGGATCGCCAACAACACGGTTGGATTACCCACGCTCATATTAATGAGGATCTTGTGATAAGGGGACACGATCTCTGTTTTGACAAGGCGTGCCAATGGAAACCGCATCTCGAAACACGGAGCGGGAGGCCAAAAAACGGTTTGAAATAATGACCGGGCGGAGACGTGGCGTCCCACTACAGAAGATGTCAGTAGATGGGACTTGTTAAATATTATACTCTTTAGGGCTGCATGTGGAGCTTGTTTTGCAGAGTCGAACATGTTTTCTATGTTCGAGGACTACTTTGAAGTATTCGGAGGAGGAACAAGCCTTGCAATGCTGAAGACAATCTGTGCATCGGACACATCGACATTGAAGCCTGGTTCAGGGGCTACTGAGGGAATCCTGGATTAAGGGGTGCTCGGGCGTCCGGGCTATATGACGTGGGCCGGACTGATGGGCCATGAAGACAGAAGACTTCCCCCCGTGTACGGATGGGACTCTCCTTTGCATGGATGGCAAGCTTGGCGTTCGGATATGAAGATTCCTTCCTCTATAAACCAACTATGTACAACCCAAGGCCCCTCCGGTGTCTATATAAACTGGAGGGTTTAGTCCGTAGAGGCGATCATAACCATACATGTTAGACATCTAGGGTTTACCCATTACGATCTCGTGGTATATTAACTCTTGTAATCCTCATATTCATCAAGATCAATCAAGCAGGAAGTAGGGTATTACCTCCATCAAGAGGGCCCGAACCTGGGTAAACATTGTGTCCCCCGTCTCCTATTACCATCAACCTTAGACGCATAGTTCGGGACCCCCTACCCGAGATCCGCCAGTTTTGACACCGACAATACCAGCGGCGGCTGAGCTCGCTCGAGGACCGGGACCCGAGGACGTAGAGCACATAGAAGGGCGTGGAAGGAGGGGGAAGCTCGCACGAGCCTGACCCAACTGACGCACGAATCTGGCAGTGCACAAGGGATCGACTCTAGACCGCTAAGATAAGTCTCGCACTCAAGCTAGCATAACGCTGCGACACAGGATTCCCATCTCTTGCAGCCTTGCTATGGAGACGCTGCCTTCCTCTCCTACCTTCAGGTAGCTTCTTGCACGCTAAAGGGGACCTCTCGAGCATCGCGCCTCGGGAACTCTCACCGGACCTCGGGTCGCTCACCTCCTGGCCTTGACCACGGCATCGCGACCTGGCATACCAGCGGCGGCTGCAGCCTCCCTGGGGACTGGGACCTGTCGGCGTAGAGCACCAAGCTACCGCAAGGTTGGAAAGGGGGGACCGAGCCGAAGCAAGACACGCGATCATAAATCTTCATAATAAGGATGATATTAACACAGAAGGCACTACAGATCCTTTACATGCCCCCATAGGGTTCATCTCGATTCCTCACAGGGAACAAAAGAAGAAGGTTTCTAGGAGTCGTATCTACAAGCGTCGCCGCCGACACCATCGTCAACAGTGGGCCAAGGAAGGCCGACGTCAACTCCATCCAGATCAACGGCGGCGACGGGCTAACGCTGCTGTCGCGCTCCGGGCACAGCGAGAGCTCGGGGGCACGTAGTTGTCGTCGCTCGTCTCCGAAGTCTCATAGGGCTTGGGAGAGTCGCTGGACTCCCAAGCGCCATCACTGGTATCAGAGGAACAGCCGGCGAGGCCAGCGGCGGGCCTGGTGCCTGCCGCTGCGCCGACCCGACGGCCCCCTCCGGGACAGCACTCTAGGCGGCGGCCTTCCTCGTCGAAGACTTTGAAGAACATCGTGGAAGCACCATCGTACTCAAAGTGTATGGCAAGGGCACCCTCCGCGCGGCAAGCGCGGGCAACCTCGCCCCATCCGCGGGTCATGAAGATCTTACCTGGGGAGACGACCTCAACCTCCGCTCCCGTCGCCGGGGCGTCACACTCGGCGTGCTGCAGCCATAGCTCGAGTGCCCCCCTCGGCGGCATATCTTCGGCGAAGAACTGCGGGAATCGGATCCAAGAGGGCGGAGGCATCACCGCCACACCACAAATTCTCGCGAGGAGCCCTCCGCGTGAGTTAACGGGGCAGTGGCGCGCACCGTGGCCACGGCACGGTCGACGCCGGTCGCTGCCACCTCCTCCGAAGCCCTCTGCCTGGGCGTACAAGGGCAGCGGATAGCTGGGGGGGAGGCCATTCGTACAAAAGCCTCATCACATCTGTTCTCACAATGACGTCGCGAGAGCAAGCCAGCCTCTTCTTCGGCGGCAGCGGCCCTAGCTCTTTGTGGGGGGTCTTACCCTTCTCAGCAGCGGAGAATCTCCGTATCGGCGCCATGAGTGTCACTGCAAGGAGGAAGAAGAAGAAACAGGTGGAACGAAGCAAGAGATGAGCGACGGGGGCTCCGCCCCCTCCCATTTATAGCCAGAAGGAGCCAACCGCCGTCCTCCACGATCGAAGGTAATGATGGCTTTTCTTCTGCATGAAGCAGTGACTTGTCAAGTCGGGCAGTTGCGAGGCGGCATGGGAAGCAGAGACACCCACGTCCCGTCAATCTCCACGCATTAATCAAAGCCGCGGGCAATTGGGGCCCGCCACGCTCCGCACTTGCCCCTTGGCTTCGCCTCGAAGCCGACTGCAAGCGTGCCTTAGGCCCAGGGGCTACTGTCGGCGTCCTGGGAACGGGGGTACCCAGACTTGCCTGCCTACAGCCCAGGGCGTGGCTCAGTCATCGGCCTGGTACAGCCCATCTTCGTCAACAACCACTCAAGACCCTCACGAGGGGCCAAGCCTCGCGAGGAGGATGACGCCAAGACCTCCTCAGGGGCAGCCTCACTAGGCTGGCTCCCGAGGAGCGGAGATATCTATGCAAGGGTGTAGGATCTTGAGAAGAGGTGTCTAGAGGGGGGGTGATTAGACACTAAGTACCAAAGTTGCAGTTTTTAACTTCTTTTAGGTTTAAGTGGAGTTTAGGCACAAGTTTAACATTCTCAATCCATAACAAGCAAGCATGCAAAGAGTATATAAGCAGCGGAAAATAAAGCTTGCAACTTGCAAGAATGTAAAGGGAAGGGTTTGGAAGATTCAAACGCAATTGGAGACACGGATGTTTTTGTCGTGGTTCCGATAGGTGGTGCTATCGTACATCCACGTTGGTGGAGACTTCAACCCACGTAGGGTAACGGTTGCGTGAGTCCACGGAGGGCTCCACCCAGGAAGGGTCCACGAAGAAGCAACCCTGTCTATCCCACCATGGCCGTCGCCCACGAAGGACTTGCCCTTACAAACTCCTTGGTTCAACTCCACAATCTTGTCGGAGGCTCACAAGTGACACCTAGCCAATCTAGGAGACACCACTCTCCAAGAAGTAACAAATAGTGTGTTGATGATAAACTCCTTGCTCTTGTGCTTCAAATGATAGTCTCCCCAACAGTCAACTCTCTCTCATAGGATTTGGATCTGGTGGAAAGAAGATTTGAGTGGAAAGCAACTTGGGAAGGCTAGAGATCAAGATTCATATGGTTGGAATGGAATATCTTGGTCTCAACACATGAGTAGGTAGTTCTCTCTCAGAAATAGGATGCTGGAAGTGTAGGCTTGTTCTGATGGCTCTCTCCACGAATGAAGAGGAGGTGGAGGGGTATATATAGCCTCTGCACAAAATCTAACCGTTACACACAATTTACCAAACTCGGTGGGACCGAATCATCAAACTCGGTAGGACCGATTTAGTAAACCTAGTGACCGTTAGGGTTTTTAGTGGGACTGACATGCATCTCGGTAGGACCGATATGGTTAGGGTTAGGGCATAACGTAATCTCGGTGAGACCGACTACACAAACTCGGTGAGACCGAATTTGGTAATTAGCTAACCAGAGAGTTGGTCAGGCAAACTCGGTGAGACCGATTACTCAAACTCGGTGGGACCAATTTTGGTAATAAGTTAACCAGAGAGTTTGCATTGTAATCTCGGTAGTAACTATTACACAAATTCGTTGAGGCCGAATCTGGTGATGGATATACATAGAGAGATTACAATCCCATCTCGGTGACCGAGATCCCTATCGGTGAAACCGATTTGCCTAGGGTTTGTGGCAATGGCTATGACATCTCAGTGGCGCCGGATAGAAAGAATCGGTAGGGCCGAGTTTGACTTTGGGTTTAGGTCATATGTGGATGTGAGAGAGTAGTGGAGGGTTTTGGAGAGCAAAAGGCTCATTAAGCAACACCTCATCCCTCCTTGATAGTATTGGCTTTTCCTATAGACTCAATGTGATCTTGGATCACTAAAATGTAAAATGAAGATGTAACGCCCCGGACACACCCGCCGGTGGTCGTTACTCCTGGCGGGATCTAGACTGGCCCCACAGATCAATACTAGTCTTCTCTGCGCACTTTGTCCTCACTCGTGCGCACCCGGGAGCAACTTCCCGGTCGGTCACCCATCCTGAAACTACTCCAAGCTGAGCACGCTTAAGTTTGGAGTTCTGTCCGAATGGGATCCTGGAAAAGAAGGAATTCCTTATTGATATGAGTAGTCTATCATCCCTAATAAGCCAGGCTATTACATACACCCCCACTCAGAGGAACCGACGTCCTCGTCGGGCCACAGGAACGTTAACTTGTAACGCCCCGGACACACCCGCCGGTGGTCGTTACTCCTGGCGGGATCTAGACTGGCCCCACAGATCAATACTAGTCTTTTCTGCGCACTTTGTCCTCACTCGTGCGCACCCGGGAGCAACTTCCCGATCGGTCACCCATCCTGAAACTACTCCAAGCTGAGCACGCTTAACTTTGGAGTTCTGTCCGAATGGGATCCCGGAAAAGAAGGAATTCCTTATTGATATGAGTAGTCTATCATCCCTAATAAGCCAGGCTATTACAGAAGAGTCTTGAGCTTGAAGCTTGAGCCAATCCTTTGTCCTTAGCATCTTGAAGGAGTTCCCACATCTTTTAGTCCATGCCACTCCATTGTTGAACATATCTGAAACATACTAGATAAAAGTGTTAGTCCAACAAGAGATATGTTGACATTAATTACCAAAACCACTTAGGGAGCACTTGTGCTTTCAATCTCCCCCTTTTTGGTAATTGATGGCAACATACATCAAAGCTTTAGGTAAGGATATAAAGAATAGCAAGTAAAGCTTCGGAAAGACATGTAACAAGCATAGGCTCCCCCTATATGTATGCAATCATGTGAATATGGAATATAGAAGCATGTGAGAGCATAACCATGATAGAGTAGCCAATGTGTTACATGTATCTTCGCCATATGCATCAGAGCAAAGAATATTAAAGAAGACACCTTCATGCTCATGAGTCCTTCTTGCAAAACACTATGTACATCAGCAAGAATTCCTCATACACATGAGTGTGATGCATATACTTACCTTGTAGTCTTCAGTTGGCTTAGGGTGAAATGAACCTGCACAAACAAGGTTAGATAAAACACAGGTACATCTACTAGCCAGAGCAAATAGAAGAAAACACAAGAATACCAAGACTGGGATGACATGTAGAGAGTGAGTACTGAGAACCACATTTGATTAGACATGTCCCCAAGAGTAAAGATATGCAATGAATTTGATTGATTCCTTTCCCTTAGATGTCTTGCTCCCCCTGAATCTAGCATGGGATACTGGGAGAAGACAGGGAACAGAAAATCAGAGCTGAAAAAATATAAAAGAACATAGCTTAATGCAAATAAGCACACATGAACATGTCTTTCCCCCAAAAAGACATGTGGCATCTCTCCTCTTGAATACCAAGCATCTGGGATCCTTGAGAAATACTTTCTACATGAGTATTCTCTCCCCTGGAGATCTCTTTCTTCCCCTTAATACTCTCTCTGATGTGATCTCTCTAAGTGATAAGCTTTGATGTGATCTCTCTCTCCCCCTTTGACATCAATTTCCAAGAAGGGTCTTCTGGAATTTGTTGTGTATGGGTTTGGTCCTTGAGTCACAACGCAAAGCACTGCATAAAATTGTGATGCTTGTAGAGGACAAGATTCATTGAGTGGAGCTGGATTTACAAGAAACACAGAATAAGTGGCAAACTGTTTATCCTGTTGTGAAATCGGTGGCACCGAGAGGTATGCTTCGGTTGTACCGAAAAGATTCGGTTGGACCGAAATCAACAAATTGGTGAAACCGAGTTCATCGCAGAGAAAACATTTGTCACCTCAGCTCACTAGACTAGAAAGGTCTCACAAAGATTTGCAAGGAATTAACAAAATGATATGCAATGAATTGGATGCTGAAAATGCAGAGAAAACAGAAAGAAAAGAATGAAATCTAGATGAAGTTTTTTTTTGAAAGGGGAAACTAATATGCATGCGAAAAATGCAAAAACACAAATAAGAACACGAGAGAACTTAATCTAGAGATGGTCGGTGACAAAGTCACCTATGTTAGAGTATATTGACTTAGGAGTCACGTGAGATCACTTGATCATGGGTCATACTCATCGTTTAAGCTCAAAACGGGTTTACCATTTTTCGTTTAAGCATCTTGATGTATTCACATCTTGTCGAGTTGCTTTAGATCATGACTTGGAGTAAAGCTTCTCTAAGATGGAATAACATACCTTGGTTGGTGGTGTTGTCCATGTAGTTGAACTTGTGTGGGTTGCTCAAAGTTGATGTAGATCATCAAGAGTTGGGAGCACCACTTGGAATTTGAGTCCATCTACCTACATGGGTTAGTTCTTGCAAGGAAGAGCACTTGTGTATCCAGAATGACAATCATGAAGCTCAATCATAGAGTTTGTCTAAAGGATATGTTAGAATGATTCCGTGCTTCCTTGTACTCATCCACCAAAGGGTAGAGACTTGGTGATGTAGAGATTGCTCAAGATGTGAGTATATTACAATCTCATGGAATTTGATTCAACCAAGTACCTACATGGGTTAGATGACATGCAAGATGCAAATATATCCAAGATATAATATATTCATCATAAGAGAGATATCATGGATTAGTCATAAGCTCATGTCTTGCATGTATCCAATGGAGTTTCTACTCCAAGTTTGAAGCATCAATGATGTTCAATTCTCCTCTCAACCTGCAAAACACTTTCTCATCAAGGGGTTTAGTAAATAATCCGCTAATTGCTTTTCGCTGCGAACATGCTTAAGATTAATGTCACCCTTAGCAACATGATCTCGAATGAAATGATGACGAACTTCAATATGCTTAGTTCGAGAATGTTGTACGGGATTATCACCAATTTTGATAGCACTTTCATTGTCACAAAGCAATGGAACATGTTTCACATATATCCCATAATCTTTAAGAGTTTGGGTCATCCAAAGTAATTGAGCACAACATGAACCAGCGGCAATGTACTCCGCTTCGGCGGTAGATAAGGATACCGAGTTTTGTTTCTTAGAGGACCAAGACACAAGAGATCTACCAAGAAATTGACAAGTACCCGAAGTGGACTTTCTATCAACCTTGTCTCCAGCATAGTCCGAGTCGGAATAGCCAACAAGATCGAAAGAGGCCCTCTTAGGATACCAAATGCCAAAGTTTGGTGTATGAATTAAGTATCTCACTATCCTTTTTACAGCCTTAAGATGACATTCTTTAGGAACAGCTTGATATCTTGCACACATGCACACACTTAGCATAATATCGGGACGTGAAGCACATAGATATAACAATGATACAATCATAGAGCGATAAACATTTTGATCAACCGGTTTACCATCTTTGCTCAAGTCAAGATGTCCACTAGTAGGCATGGGTGTAGACATATCTTTGCAATCTTGCATATTGAACTTCTTGAATAAGTCCTTAGTGTAATTTCCCGAGACACAAAAGTACCTTCCTTAGTTTGCTTGATTTGCAACCCAAGAAAGAGTTTGAGTTCACTCATCATTGACATCTCAAACTTCTCCGACATTAGCTTCCCAAACTTCTCACTAAAATGAGGGTTAGTTGATCCAAATATGGTATCATCAACATAAATTTGGCACTCAAATAATTCTCCATTAACCCTTTTAGTAAAAAGTGTGGAATCAATCTTCCCAATTTCAAAGCCTTTTTCAAGAAGAAACTTGGTCAAGCATTTATACCATGCTCTAGGAGCTTGTTTAAGACCATCAAGAGCTTTGTGAAGTTTGTAAACATGATTTGGTTTCTTAGGATTTGGATCTTGTGCTTCAAATGATAGTCTCCCCAACAGTCAACTCTCTCTCATAGGATTTGGATCTGGTGGAAAGAAGATTTGAGTGGAAAGCAACTTGGGAAGGCTAGAGATCAAGATTCATGTGGTTGGAATGGAATATCTTGGTCTCAACACATGAGTAGGTAGTTCTCTCTCAGAAATAGGATGCTGGAAGTGTAGGCTTGTTCTGATGGCTCTCTCCACGAATGAAGAGGAGGTGGAGGGGTATATATAGCCTCCACACAAAATCTAACCGTTACACACAATTTACCAAACTCGGTGGGACCGAATCATTAAACTCGGTCGGACCGATTTAGTAAACCTAGTGACCGTTAGGGTTTTCGGTGGGACTGACATTGTAAGTGCATCTAGTGCCCCTTAGTGATTTTGGTGTATTGAATACTTATAGGTTAAGGGACTAATGTGTTTATGAGTGTACACAGGTCTATAAGTCTATGAGGAGTTTGATATTTACAGAGAAAGTCGACCCCTAAAAATGAAGTTCTTCGACTGAAGACTTTGACATTCTGAAGACTTTCTGAAGACTTTGAAAGTGAAGAAATTGGTGTGACCTTGAAGACTTGGTATTCCTTTGAGGAACATGAAGCGTGAAGACTTTTGTTTTCATAGTTTCGTTTTATCTTTCTTGAGTCATAGGAAACACCGTACTGTTAAAGGGGGTCGAGGAAATACTAAGGAAAAATTTCCATGTGATGCTCAACTCAAAATCCTACACCTACCAATCCCTTCGAGTGAAGCCTTTGAAATCTCATACAGCTTCAATAATTTCTTCAAAGGATGAGAGACGAAGTTCTTCCAGTCACCGAGGAATTTGTTCGACCGAGGAGTTAGGAATTCGCCATCTGGATTGCCTACACAAAGAGGAACATGATAGCCCCGAGGAATTTGAGATTTAAATTTCCGATCGTTCTTTGTCTTCCACTATCCCAAAATATCTTATCCACCTAACGGTCATATCATTGAAGGGCATTTATGTCTTATCATGTCGGGCTGCTCCCTAGGCTATAAATAGCCGCCCCCTACAACCACTAGCTGGTTGGCTGCTCCAAGAGAACTTGACACTTGTCATTTGAGAGCAACCCATCCTCTGAGGACTTTGAGCGAAAATCATCGAGTGAAGAAAAACCCAAAAACCAAACCCCTACAAACCCAAAGTGATTGAGCATCACTGAAGAGATTGATCCTGCGTGGCTCCGACACTTGTTACCTTTGAAGACTGTGCTTCTTCCAGACGGTTAGGCGTCATGGTCTAGAGCATCGAAGAGGAATTGTGGATCGCCGAGTGACCGAGTCTGTGAAGGTTTGGAAGTCGCTCAAGACTTACCACGAGTGATTGGACGAGGTCTGTGTGACCTTAGTTAAAGGAGAATACGGTGAGGACTTGGTGTCCTGAGCTGAGTGCTCAGCGATCGGGTGTCCGGACTGTGTGTCCTCGAGTTTAAATACTCAGCCGCCCAACCAGACGCATAACCGAGACAGCAGTTGAAACTGGTCTACCAAATCATTGTCTTCACCAACCTAACTGGTTCTATTTCCTCAACCCTTTCATTTCCTCATTCTTGAGTTGAGTGTTTGTTCATATCTGTTTTTGAAGACTTTGATCAAGACTTTCTCAATTTCCTCAGTTCAATTTCTTCACCTGCTTTGTCTTCATCTTGTGCTATCCTGTGTTTACGCTTTCTGTACTCTTTGAGTGTCTCCATTTCATCATGATGACCATGCCCGCATTCTGTTATGCATATTTCTGAGTACTTATTCCGCTGCAAGTAGTTCTTCGCTAAGGAATTTCCTCACCGGCAAATTCCACAGTGAAGAATTCATAAAAATCGCCTATTCACCCCCCCTCTAGTCGATATAACGCACTTCCAATTGGTATCAAAGCAAGGTACTCCCTTGTTCTGTGTGAGTTTGGTTTAACCACCTGGAGTTTTAGTTATGTCGACCGCAGGTATGATCAAGGTCTCAGCAGGGTGTCCTACCTTTGATGGGACAGACTACCCCTACTGGAAGAACAAGATGCGAATGCATCTTGAGGCAATTGACAACGATCTTTGGTATGTTGTGGAAAATGGTGTTCCTCACCACACCTTCTCTGAATGCTGCCGATGTGAAGAGATTCAAGCAACTTGATTCTCAAGCGAAGAATATCATATGTGGCCATCCGAGCAAAGGACAATATGGAAGAGTGAGTGCTTTGAAACCGCTAAGCTCATCTAGGACAAAGGTCCAAAGTAATGAAGGAGTCTCAACTCAGCGTGACTCTCGAGTTGATGTTCTTCAAATCTCTTCAACCGCTTCAAAAGACTCGACAACGAAAATGTTCAACAAACCTTCGATCGCCTCATCGACATCTCAAATGAGCTTCAAGCGCTTGGTGCCACTAACATCACCGACCATGAGGTGGTGAAGAAATTGTTGAGATCGCTGATTCCTCATTTGATACTCGCACCGATGATACAAGAGCGTCTTGACTACAAGTCACTTGATCCAGTGATATCCTCGAGAGGCTAAATACTCATGAGTTCCACTTGCTGAAAGAGAGATCTCTATGGTTCTAGCTATGGAAAACACGTGCCTCAAGGCCAAGGCTGTATCTCAATCCGAGTATGAAGACTCGTAGTAGCCTTGGAGATCCTGAAGAATTAAGCCAGAGCTAGCACTGCTCGTGAAGAAATTCCAAGTTCTCAAGACGTGGTCGCTTTGGAAAATCCTCAAGAAGCAGTGATTCCTCATCCAAAGGACTATAAGAGAAGACTTTGCCACAAATGCAAGAAACCTGGTCACTACATTCAAGATTGTCCTCGGGGGAAAAGGAATTAAAGAAGAAGAAATACAAGGATTACAGCCGATGAAGCTAAGAAGAAGAAGAAATCGTCGAAATCGCATCATCAAAATCCTCAAAGCCCTCTTCTCACAAGAAAAGCAGCTCCAAGAAGGCTCGGGCATTCATTGGCAAGGAAATGGACTCTGAAGCTGAATCTGAGGAACATGAGGAACAGGAGGCATCAGAAGAATCGGAGTCTGGTGTGGCGAGTCTAGCTCTCGCTACTACTTTCGTCAGCAAGTCCATCTTCAACTCTAAAGAAAATGACCTCACCAACAAAGCTGATGAAGATAGTGATGACTACGCTCCCACCTATTGCTTCATGGCAAAAGGTGCCAACGTACTCAAATATACCTCCTCTGAATCTAGTGAAAATGAATCTGATGAAGATCTAAAGCCCAGTTACTCAAAACTTGCTAAGATTGCTGTAAAACAACAAAGGGCTTTTGAAAAGGTTCAAAACATGCTAGATAAGAGTGATGATATGTTAGGTGAAGAAATGGATCGCACTAAAGCCCTGACTAAAAATCTTCGAGACTTCACTAGGTTTGACAGCCTTCAAGGTCATCATAACACTCTCTTGTCTCGATCATGAGAAACTTTCTTATGAATTTCTTCAAAGAAAGCAAGATCTTGAGAAGCTAAGAGTGAGTTATGAAGATCTTCGAAGGAGCGCAATTCATTACTTGCTCAACAAATCAGCGCTTCTCGGAAGAATTTGTTCGTCCATGCTTAAAGTGCATTGAACGTGAATCGCTAATTCTTCACCAATGTTCAAATGCTTCAACTGTTACAAATTCTTCACCTGCCTCTGCTATCACTAATTCCTCATCTGAGGACATTGCTAGTATCACCGATGCAGGGGTTGAAGGAATTGTACATGACAGCATGTACAAAAGCCTCAAAGGGCATCGACTATTTGTGATGTGCTTAAAAAGCAGATCCTCAACAGGAACCCTAGGAAAGAGGGTATTGCCTTTGAGAGGAAACTCAATGCTGATGGAACATATTGGAAGGCTGAGCAGTATCCCAAAACCTCATGGTTTGCTGCAAAGGGACCTCCAGTTGATCCATCTAACTTATCTGGCTTTACATGCGAATCTCCTCATTCTTCTGATGAGTCATTTGACTCCAACTATAAACTGTTCAAAAATCAGAATGGTGAAGTATTTGCTAGATATGTTGGCACTAACTGTAGGAACGGTTCCCCTATGAAGAAAATATGGGTTCCCAAGAAGTGCCTTGAAAGTTTTCAGGTGAATGTCCTCATGACACCACCTGTGAAGAATAGGAACCCCAGATCAAATTCTTCATATGGACCAAATTCTTCATATGGATCTAAGTCCTCATACAGACAAAATTCCTCACGTGGATCCAATTCCTCAAAAGGATCAAAGTCCTCACATGATTATCATCGTGCTAACAACTCTATTTCGCAGGGTAGAGCTAAGGGCTATAAATATGTGCATTATTCTTCAAACCAATATGTTCATAAGTCCTCGAAGAATTTCTCTGCTTATTCATATGCTTACCCTAAGCCCTCTTATGTGAAACGAAATGGATTGGCCTCTATGCCACCATTCTCATATGGTGCACGCAGAGTGATGAACTCTTTGCCACCCCTTCAGATGTGGGTGGTGAAGAAAAAGAACTAACCTCTTCTGCAGGGTCAGGTCTCCAGACGTGCTTTAAACCTCTGAAGAATTTGCTGGGGGCCTGACAAAAATGCCTGAAAGGACGCAGGCTAATCATGATGAAATGAACTTTCATTTCACACGTCCTCATACTGCTTATCTATTATACTGCCTGATGAAATTCATCTGATGAACTTGATATCATATTCTTCACTGATGAAGTATATGAGATCGTAAGTTGCACTAATTCATCTGTAGGATGATCAACCCAAAGCCACTGAGTGGGTTCTCGATAGTGGATGTACAAATCACATGACTGGTGACAAGAATCTATTGATGGATGCTCCCTTATCACCGTCACATCTGAAGCATATCATCTTTGCTGACAAAGGCAAAACTCAGTTATTGGGTCTTGGTAAGGTTGCGATCTCTAAGGACATACACATGGACAAAGTCATGCTTGTTGAGTCCTTAGGATACAACCTCATGTCAGTCTCAATGCTTTGTGATCTTGGTATGGTTGTTATCTTTGGCAAGTATCGTTGTGTTGTGATTATGGAAGCTGACAATTCCAAAGTCTTCGAAGGCTTTAGGAGAGGAGACTTGTATATTGTTGATTTCTCTACAGGACCACAACCAGCCATGTGTCTACTTGCAAAAGCTTCAGAAGGCTGGCTATGGCATCGGCGACTTGGTCACGCAGGCATGAGGAATTTGCACACGCTTGCAAAGAAGAAGCATGTCATTGGCATTGAGAATGTCAAATTCCTCAAGGATCACTTGTGTGGAGCTTGTGAAGTTGGAAAAATGACCAAGGCCAAGCATCCAGCTAAGACTATCATGACCACTACTCGTCCCTTCGAATTGCTTCACATGGACCTCTTTGGTCCTAATCATTACTCAGCAGTCACTAATGATGCATCTCTATATGGCTTTGTTATTGTTGATGATTACTCTCGTTACACATGGGTACACATTGTTACTTACAAAATGAAGTGCGAAGTCTTCAAACGATTTTCCTCGAGGGCTTCAACTAACTTTGGTGTGAAGATCGACACATCAGAGTGACAATGGAACTGAGTTCAAGAATTCGGTCTTGATGCCTATCTTGATGAACTTGGTATTACTCATGAGTTATCTGCTCCCTATACTCCTCAAAGAAATGGCGTGTGGAGCGCAAGAATGTAACTCTTGTTGAGATGGCTTGCACTATGCTTGATGAATACAAAACGCCTAGTCGCTTTTGGATTGATGCAATTGATACTACGTGCCACATCATCAACAGAGTATATCTTCACAAATTCTTCAAGAAGACTGCCTATGAACTCCTCACTGACAAGAAACCCAATGTAAGTTATTTCAAAGTCTTCGGTGCTAAA
Source organism: Aegilops longissima (assembly GCA_021605205.1). Classification (NCBI taxonomy): domain Eukaryota; kingdom Viridiplantae; phylum Streptophyta; class Magnoliopsida; order Poales; family Poaceae; genus Aegilops; species Aegilops longissima. Next base: position 403,962,604 of record CM038682.1, read on the forward strand.
TGCTGGATTAGAGATCCTCATCACAATTCTAAATTTGCACCGAAAGCACATGAAGGTTTTATGCTTGGTTACGGAAAGGACTCGCACACCTACAGAGTCTTCAACATCGCTCTTCACAAGATTGTTGACATCAGAGATGTGCGGTTCGATGAAACTAATGGCTCGCAAAGAGAGCACCTACCTTCGTGTTAGATGAACCAGCACCGAGGAATCTATCAAGTTCAAGGCAACCGAGGATGTCATTCCCATCAAGAATCTGGTGAAGAATTCATTCTCAGACGCGAAGAACGCCGAAATGATGCACCAAGATAATGTCAAGACAATGGTGCCGAGGAAAATGATCAAATTCCTCGACGACAACCAGCTCATCCTCGCGTTGCAAAAGAAGTGCAAGTTGACAAGATCATCGATGACATTGAAGCGCCAGTCCTCTCACACGCCAAAAGCTTCACATTTATCTAACTTTTGTGGGCACTATGCTTTTGTCTCTATCACAGAGCCCACTAAGGTAGATGAAGCATTTCGAGCCCGAGTAGATTCAGGCCATGCAAGAGGAATTACATCAGTTCGAGCTCAACAATGTCTGGGAACTGGTCAAACGTCCAGATCCTCGCAAGCATAATATCATTGGCACAAATTGGATCTACCGCAACAAGCAAGATGAAAATGGCCTTGTGGTGAGGAATAAGGCACGACTTGTAGCTCAAGGCTACACATAGGTTGAAGGAATTGATTTCGATGAAACTTTTGCACCTGTTGCTAGACTTGAGTCTATTCGCATATTACTTGCCTATGCTAACCATCACAATATCACTTTATATCAAATGGATGTGAAAAGTGCATTCCTCAATGGTAAGCTTGAGTAAGAAGTATATGTTGCTCAACCCCCAAGTTTTGAAGATCCAAGGAATCCTGACAAAGTCTTTAGACTCAACAAGGCCCTCTATGGTCTCAAACAAGCCCCACGGGCGTGGTATGATACATTGAAGGAATTCTTCGTGAAGAATGGCTTCACACTTGGTTCACTCGACCCTACTCTCTTTACTAAATCATATGATGGTGAACTGTTTGTGTGCCAAATATATGTTGATGATATTATCTTTGGCTGTACTGACCAACGTTATAGTGATGAATTTGCCTATATGATGAGTGAAGAATATCGAATGTCTATGATGGGAGAGTTGAAATTCTTCTTAGGTCTTCAAATTCAATCAACAACACAATGGCATATTCATATCTCAGAGAAATACCTCAAAGATGTCCTCAAGAAATTCGCATGCAAGATTGCAAAGGCGTCAAAATCCCTATGCCCACAAATGGCCATCTATGCAATCGATGAAAATGGTATTGACTTCGATCACAAGGTATACCGCCCATGATTGGTTCTCTATTGTACTTATGTGCATCTAGGCCAGATATAATGCTTAGTGTTTGCATGTGTGCCCGATTTCAAGCTACACCAAGGAATCACACCATAAGGCTGTGAAGCATATTCTTCGATATCTAGCTCACACACCAACACTAGGATTATGGTACCCCAAGGGCTCTACTTTTGATCTCATTGATATTCGACTCGACTATGCTCGGTGATCGTGTGGACCGCAAGTCAACATCTGGTACTTGTCATTTCTCGGACGATCTTTGGTCCGTTGGTCCTCAAGAAACAGAATCGCGTGTCATTGTTCATCGCGGAAGCTGAATACATTGCTGCTGGCTCTTGTTGTGCTCAATTGCTATGGATGAAGCAAACTCTCAAGGACTACGGCATCAACGTGAAGAATGTGCCTCTCTCTCGTGACAATGAGAGTGCCATCAAGATTCCTCACAACCCAGCTCAACACTCAAGACAAAGCACATTCAAATTCGCCATCATTTTCTTCATGATCATGTGTTGAAGGGCTTACATCTCCATCGAGCATGTGAAGATCAAGAACAGCTAGCCGATATCTTCACTAAGCCCTTGGATGAGAAGAGATTTAGCAAGTTGCGGTGTGAGCTAAATATCTTAGAATCTTCAATGTTCTTTGAAAAGGACACACATCCTGACACTTATGCAAAATTGATGACTTAGATGTGCAACACATGAAGAAATGTTTTTCTTCAATCAATGAAGAATAACACCCTAAGTGTGAAGAAATTAATGAAGAATTTGATTCTCGTAACCCTCGACAATTGTACGCTGTGTCTGAAATCATCATTCTTATACGGTGGGTCACGCCACCACCAAAGTTGAAAATCTTCAATTTGAGTTTTTCCTCAGTTTTGAAATTCTTCAGTTTTTCAAATTCTTCAACTTTGCAAAATCTGAACTGTTTCCGTTGTTTTTCTTCATTGGCTATATATATATGGGTTTATGTCCTCTACAGCATTCACTTATGGCTATTTCTTCAAGTCGATTTTTCTGCTAAGTGAATGTGATCGGACCCTTCCCCCTCTATGCTATACTCAACCCAATCTATTCACAAATTCTTCATGTGCGCTTCTATTTGAAACTCGCTCAAAATCATCACCGTGTCCTTGTCACCAAGAAATTGCGAACGGAACTTTAAAACTGATCTTATCCAAACTTTCGGTTTTGCCGCTCAAACCGTTCCGCATCCCACGATGGATTTATCTATTCACCCACGATCTAACACGATCTCCATTTTTCAGTACGTGGGTGACACATGTCGAGCGAATGAGAAGGGTCAGGGGCACGTTCGTCCCAAATCTTCGGGCGAACAATTTTTCACCATGGCTATATATACCCCCTCTCCCCTTCCTCACTTACTTTACTTCGCTCGATCTCTCTCTCCCGCTCGAGCTTCTCAAACCCTAGCGCCGCCGCTACTCCATCGTCGCCGGTGAGGAAGAGCTTCACCGCCTCGACCTTGTCGCCGACGCATCGCTACCGACGGTGGAAATCTTCACTCCGCCGCCGCCGTAGCTGTCTTCCTCCGCCAAGTTAGGGCGTGAAGATCTGAACTGATTTAACTTCCCAACTGTCCTTCTTAGTTCGTCGTGTTCTTCACTTCGTAATTAAAAGTTACTTTTATTACTCGCTTTGATTCTCAAACCTTCCTGAAAATCTTCAAAGGTGTTTATTCTTCAAATCTTCACACATATGAACACCTCAAACAAAATATGCTCTTGATTCGCTTCTCTAAGCAATGATTTTCTTCAAGATTCCTCAATTGTGTGGATCCTCGATCTATACAACTCGAACCTAAGACAAAGATCGCTTAGTGAAATTCTTCAAGGCTCATCTGGTCAAATTCCTCAAACTAGTTCTTTTGAAAACCTTCGAGAACGCATATGACCTCTCCAAATTCCTCGCAACTATAATCTGTTCACAGTACTCATGTCCGCGCTGAATCACTAGGTTCTCATCAACTTAACTCATTTGCAGCGCTCCTCGAAGAAAACTTGCATACTTCTTCGAGAATTCGCTTGTTCAAATTCATCACCAAGAATATGGCGTAAGGAAAGAAGCCACGTAAAGGAGGAAAGAGGCCCGAGGTCATGACTGCTTTTGAAATCCACGAGGAAATATATGCTGATTATTGCACACCGATGAAGCCAAGTTCGAAAGAAAACAAAAATCAGCGCAAGGTGCGATTCAAAGGATTGAACGGAGATGGGCAAGGGAATGGAGGGAGTACAGATATGTAACTCCAAAGTACATGAAGAAATTCGCCTCAATCCTCCATGCCCAAGAGCTCCATTGGCACCTGGTCAAGAAGCTAACCCCACCAAAGATCAAGCGTGGTGAGGACTTTCTCAAGAATGGGCCAAGCGCCAAGCCAAATTGGCAAGACAAGCCAACGAGGCAAAGAGAAAATTCAATGAGGACTCACATCGCTGCTACTGCCACCGAGGCCTCTGTCAAGCCAAGAAAATCTATGGCAAAGAAGCCCGCACACAAGCCAAGTGCTTCACCAACAAAGCCCTCATGGCCAAGTTCTCAAGAAGTGCCCTCACGGCCAATTCCTCATGCTGCTCCTGCTCCTCCCAAGTCCTCACCTGCACCTACAACATCCTCAAGAGTTCGACAAAGTTCTCAAGACTGCATCCGCCACGTACAAAGGACTGCAGCTTCTCCATTGCCTCTGGTTTTTCAGCAAGTTCTTTAGCTGCACCAAAGTCTTCATCCGCCCGACTCTGCTGAAGACTAAGGCCACAGCTGGACGAGGTCCTCGCCAAGTCCCAAGAAGAAACAGGCCGCCTTCCAAGTGCCACCAAGATGATGAGGCTGATGATGATGAACTTGCGGAAATCATCGAGATCGCCAAGAAAGGGCCATAGAGCCAAAGGCACATCTGTGCCATCGCTGTTGATCCGAGGAAAATCCTTGATTACATTGACCTCTGGCACAAGGATCCAAACACCCCCATGCCTGACTTTCATCTGACTCCTGGACAAAGTCATATGCTGACCCATTTCATCACTGAAGAGAAATGGAAGTTTGAAAAGGCAAGAGAGATCAAGAAAGCTCAATACAGAAAGGAGAAGTTCCTGAAGAAATACGTTGTCAGAATGACACCTGAGGAACTTCTCAAGGTCCAGACTAAAATCCAAGCCCTCAGCAAAAACTTTGATGTGTATTATGCTGATTGGCAAGGAGCCAAGGTCAGATTCATCAACCTGACGAAGAAATTCACCAATGTTGCTGCCCCAACGCAACATGAAATTCCTCAAGCTGGAGCCTCAGCTCAGAAGACTAAAGAACATGCTAGCACCGCTGATGAAGCTCAGGCTGCTGAAGAAAATGCTAGTTCCAGGGCTGATGATCCCATTCCAGCCGCTGAAGAAATTTCCAGGGCATCCACTAGTGGTGCGCCTGAAGAAACTAAACAAGTCAGGGAAACTGCATCAGTTGCACCTGAGGAAAATCAACCAGATTCCTCAGCTCCTCCTGCGCCAACACCAACTCCAATTCTTCCATCTGCCACTGATGTGAACAAGACCAAGGTAGCAGAACGAGCTGCAGTGAAGAAACGGAAAGCATTAGCTGCGTCAAATTCTTCGGCTGCGAAGAAAATGAAGCCAATGACCAGCTCCTTTGAAAATCCTATTGATGCTGCTCCAATTTCCTCAATTCCATCAAAGGACCTTGTTCCTTTTGATGAAGATTATGTGATCCCAAGCGGATCTGATGAGGAAAATCATTCTGCTGCTTCGTCAAAGCAGATTGATGAAGAAATTGAAGTGGAAGCAATCCCTTCAACCCCAATCATTTCCTCGCCTATGCCTCAGTTCACAGCTGAAGAGGCCGGTGTTGAGGAAATTGAAGAAGATGTGGATATTGGAAGCACAACACCAGTGATGAACGATGACTTTTGGGAAAGTCAGCATCCAAATTCTCCACTCTTCACCCCAATCCAACAGATTCCTCAGTCCCCTGCTCCAACAGTTCAAATGGACTCTAAAAAAACTCATCCCACTTCATCTGTCCATGAAGAAATTCTAGCCACTAGCGCCGATGAACTCATTGATGCTGATCCTCGATCGCACTCAGAGAGGAACAAGAAATTCCTCAGCCTGAAGAACCTGAGATTGCGATTCCAGAGGTCGTGATGCAACTCACTGACACTCCACTGCCAAAGCCAAAGAATCCCTTCTCAACAAAGCAAAAGTTCAAGGCTGAAAACTTCTTCAATGAGCATGTATTCTTCATCGACATAATCCATATGATTCTGCTCGATAAGGAAGAGGCGCTTCGACTGCCACCAAGCCAATTTTATTCCTCAATGCTCTTCAACAAAGACAAAGTCTTCGATCATGCACATATTCCTCATGTGGACATGGAGTCTCTGCCAGGCTTTGAGCCAGTCCTCAGTGTTCTTCACGACGCCGGACTTCTGAATTTCTGCACTAACATCTGTGATTGGAATGAAGAACTCATTCTTCAATTCTCTGCAACGCTGCACATCACCGGAGACGCCAAGACGTGAACTCATGGGTGTTAGATCGATGTCCGAAAACACTCACTACAAGGCACCAAAGAATCGAATTGCTTCATGCCCTACCACTCAGTCCTCCACTTGATGGTGCTCGTTGTATCTACAACGAACCCGAAGCTTTCAAATCACTATATGCAAGTGCCGATGAAGCCTTTGAAGCCGTGGCAGGCCCCAAGAACCAAATTCCTCGTCAAGGAATTATTGTATGTGCCTCGGACTGTCCATCGGATTCTGACGAAGACAATGAGTCCTATCAAAGGCCATGACTCCAATGATGAAGAAGTCGTTGGCATCATGAAGAATATGCTTTTCAATATCATTCATAGCGTTCCCGTCAACTTCCATGATTTCTTCATGAGGACTCTGGCAAACATTGCTATGTCACCATTTGAGCTGAAGCCTTATGCGCCTTGGATAATGAGATTCATCAGGACAAGGTCTTCACTCAATTACAAGGCTGATACTCTGAATCACTGCAGCTACTTGCCCCAATTGAAGTCCTCAAACGGACATTTACCTCACCGATGACAAGGGCAAGGCTATCTGTGATCGATGAAGGCATTCGTCCATTGGATGGACAGTTTAGCAAAGCTGCATCCTACTCCACCAATGATGACTCGCCACACATGACTCTGCCGCAAATACCTCACCAAGCAAAGTCCTCAAGCCACAAAGACCTGTGGTGATGACTGATCGTGAGTTACTCCTCGCCTTCATCGGAAGGTTGATCGCAATCATAAATGGGTCAAGCGTCGCTTGGTTCAATTCTTCACAACATGACCTCAACACACAATGCAGTGAAGAAAACCACTACTACCTCCATGAAACCTTCAAACGCAATCGGGCTGTTCTTTCAAATGTCTACAAGACGGAATAACGGACGCCAATGGGTCTCAAGGAAGAATTTGACTGGTCTGCACCTCCTCCGAAGAAATACAAGAAGGTCAAAGTTCCTTCCTTGGTGGCCAGCTCCTATTCTTCATCACGAGACACTGATGAACATGAAGACTAGGACGACACCGCGGCAGGCCCTACTACAACAACTGACCCCAACAAAACTGGCGCTCCTTCATCAACTTGAAATTCTTCAGGGGGTTAGTCCTCAGTTTCGATCCCTTTTGGTCATTTGATGACAAAGGGGGAGAAATTTGAGTTAGTCTTCAAGCGGGTCTATTATATGGGCATTTCCTTAAGTTAAAACTCTCGTTCTTCTGAAACTTTTATTGGATCGAGTTGTAATCTTAAACTCGATGGTGCTTTGATACTTTTGATGCATTGTGCTCAGGCACTGTGCTCTGATACTTTATGTGCTCTGATTCCTCATTAATGTTATTGCACGCATGCTGAATTTCATCAAGCACCATATTTCATCATGCATTTCAAATTCTTCATATTATATGTCAAATGCGTGTATGAATTACAAGATATAGGGAGAGATCTCCATGATTCAACTCTTCAAATGTGCATTGCCTCAAAAGCAAATTCCTCACTATGCACATCTTCAGGGGGAGTTCTTCTATATCTTGCAATCAAATTCCTCAATATCAGTATTTACACTTCATATGTTTATCCCCGTTGAAAACTTAACCTATATTGTCATCAATCACCAAAAAGGGGGAGATTGTAAGTGCATCTAGTGCCCCTTAGTGATTTTGGTGTATTGAAGACTTATAGGTTAAGGGACTAATGTGTTTATGAGTGTACATAGGTCTATAAGTCTATGAGGAGTTTGATATTTACAGAGAAAGTCGACCCCTAAAATTGAAGTTCTTCGACTGAAGACTTTGACATTCTGAAGACTTTCTGAAGACTTTGAAAGTGAAGAAATTGGTGTGACCTTGAAGACTTGGTATTCATTTGAGGAACATGAAGCGTGAAGACTTTTGTTTTCGTAGTTTTGTTTTCTCTTTCTTGAGTCATAGGAAACACCGTAATGTTAAAGGGGGTCGAGGAAATACTAAGGAAAAATTTCCATGTGATGCTCAACTCAAAATCCTACACCTACCAATCCCTTGAGTGAAGCCTTTGAAATCTCATACGATTCACCAATTTCTTCAAAGGATGAGTCGAAGTTCTTCCGTCACGAGAATTTGTTCGACTAAGGAGTTAGGAATTCGCGAGCGGATTGCCTACACAAAGGAGGAACATGATAGCCCCGAGGAATTTGAGATTTCAATTTCCGATCGTTCTTTGTCTTCTTGCCACCTGTCCCAAAATATCTTATCCACCTAACGGTCATATCATTGAAGGGCATTTATGTATTATCATGTCGGCTACTCCCTAGGCTATAAATAGCCGCCTCTACAACCACTAGCTGGTTGGCTGCTCCAAGAGAACTTGACACTTGTCATTTGAGAGCAACCCATCCTCTGAGGACTTTGAGCGAAAATCATCGAGTGAGGAAAAACCCAAAAACCAAACCCCTACAAACCCAAAGTGATTGAGCATCACTGAAGAGATTGATCCTGCATGGATCCAACACTTGTTACCTTTGAAGACTATGCTTCTTCCAGACGGTTAGGCGTCATGGTCTAGAGCATCCAAGAGGAATTGTGGATCGCCGAGTCACCGAGTCTGTGAAGGTTTGGAAGTCGCCTGCAGACTTACCACGAGTGATTGGACGAGGTCTGTGTGACCTTAGTTCAAGGAGAATACGGTGAGGACTTGGTGTCCTGAGCTGAGTGCTCAGCGACTGGGTGTCCGGGACTGTGTGTCCTCGAGTTTAAATACTCAGCCGCTCCAACCAGACATACAACTGAGACAACAATTGGAACTGGTCTACCAAATCATTGTCTTCACCAACCTAACTGGTTCTATTTCCTCAACCCTTTCATTTCCTCATTACTGAGTTGAGTGTTTGTTCATATCTGTGTTTGAAAACTTTAACTGAAGACTTTCTCAATTTCCTCGGTTCAATTTCTTCAGTCTGTTTGTCTTCATCTTGTGCTATCCTGTGTTTACGCTTTATGTACTCTTTGAGTGTCTCCATTTCATCATGATGACCATGCCCGCATTCTGTTATGCATATTTCTGAGTACTTATTCCGCTGCAAGTAGTTCTTCGCTAAGGAATTTCCTCACCGGCAAATTCCTCAGTGAAGAATTCATAAAAATCGCCTATTCACCCCCCCTCTAGTCGATATAACGCACTTTCAGACATGCACTCGGTAGGACCGATATGGTTAGGATTAGGGCATAACGTAATCTCGGTGAGACCGATTACACAAACTCGGTGAGATCGAATTTGGTAATTAGCTAACCAGAGAGTTGGTCAGGCAAACTCGGTGAGACCGATTACTCAAACTCGGTGGGACCAATTTTGGTAATAAGTTAACCAGAGAGTTTGCATTGTATTCTCGTTAGTACCGATTACACAAATTCGGTGAGGCTGAATCTGGTGATGGATATACACAGAGAGATTACAATCCCATCTCGGTGAGACCGAGATCCCTATCGGTGAAACCGATTTGCCTAGGGTTTGTGGCAGTGGCTATGACATCTGAACTCGGTGGCGCCGGATAGAAAGAATCGGTAGGGCCGAGTTTGACTTTGGGTTTAGGTCATATGTGGATGTGAGAGAGTAGTGGAGGGTTTTGGAGCATATCACTAAGCACATGAAGCAAAAGGCTCATTATGCAACACCTCATCCCTCCTTGATAGTATTGGCTTTTCCTATAGACTCAATGTGATCTTGGATCACTAAAATGTAAAATGAAGAGTCTTGAGCTTGAAGCTTGAGCCAATCCTTTGTCCTTAGCATCTTGAAGGAGTTCCCACATCTTCTAGTCCATGCCACTCCATTGTTGAACTTATCTGAAACATTCTAGATAAAAGTGTTAGTCCAACAAGAGATATGTTGACATTAATTACCAGAACCACCTAGGGAGCACTTGTGCTTTCAAAGGGGCACCTCGTGAGGTTCGCGTGACGTGAGCCATGATGACTGAAGCCAGGCGGGCGCCAGTGGGCGCAGAGTACCAGTTGCCTCGTTGGTGCTAAAGGGGCAGGCGCAGGTGAGGAGTCCCGAGACATCAAGCAAAGGTTTCCATATCGGTGCAACAAGACCAAGACCAGCAGGACGGCAGGATGGAGGTCACCATGGAGCGCATTACGGCGTCACCACCAGAGGCTTGGCAGGCAAAGACCACCTTTTGTCAGGATAACTTGTACTAGTTGTCTCCCTTCAAAGTTGGCTGTTTTGGGATCCCTTCCCGCCTAATATATGGGAAGAGGACCAAGGCCACTATAAATAGGACTAGTCATGACCATAGGAGGCAACTCATCTTGGGACGGATCATCCAGATCTACCACACACACACAAGCTCATCGAGCTCAAGAACACCTCTCCTCAGGAGCTTGTTCATCCCTTGTACTTGTTCATCCCCAGCCTACAAGGCAATCCACCCACTACAAAAAAAATTACACTTCCGTGATGATACGTGTTTGTCACAGTAGGTCGCGTTTTTTGTCATGCATGTACATCCATGACAAATTTATGACAGAATCAAGATAGTCATACACTGTCTTTGTCGTAGAAGTGTTCCATGACATTATCAAAATTATCATCACGGAAGTGTCCACTTCCATGACGATAAATCACGCGTCACAGAAGTGCTTTCGTCAAGGGTGACCGACACGTGGAATCCACCGTAACGGAACGCCGTTAAGCTATCGGGTCGGGTTTTGGACCCGATCACCCGTTAACAGCCCCGACCAATGGGGATTTTGCACGTGTAAAATCATCATTGGCTGGAGGAAACACGTGTGGCTCACCGTTGGGACAGATGTCATCCACTCATTGGACAGAAGGCGCCTATGATACGTCAACACGTGGCATGGCCCAATAGAGGCCCATTCCTGTGAAAAGGACGACCCGTTTGACTTGGTCAAAAGGTGGCAGGCCGGCCCATGTAAAGCCTGTTAACTGCCTGTTCGCATATAGCCCATTTATAGCCCGCTAACCCAAGGCCCGTTACGCCCTATCCGAATTAGGCCCAGTAGCGTCATCTGGGCCACCCAATATGATTCCAGCCCGTTTTCACTTCTGGCCCATGTATGGCCCATGACGTCTTTCAGCCCATATGAGGCCCTATGTAACTCTTGGCCTATTAACGGCCCGTGGTGAAACTGGCCCGTAATGAACAGTGTATTACTTTACACCCATTAACGGCCTGTGGTGAAACTGGCCCGTAATGAACAGTGTATCACTTTATACCCATTAAGGGCCCGTTATTCCGTTGGGCCATTTCCAGCCCATGTTATCTTTTGGCCTTCTCAGAGCCCATTTATTCTTGGGCTCATTTCCAGCATTCATTTACTTACGGCCCATTACTGTCATTTTCTGCTTATGGGCCAAATTCAGCCCGTGGTTACAGTCGGCCCGTTTGTGGTCCGTTAACACGTTGGGTCATTTTCATAGCGTCATGAAATACGGCCTATTAACGATGGCCCGTTATGGTCGGCCCATGAACGGACGATTCCAACTCTAGCCCGTTTACGGCCATAATGCGGCCTGTTATTGGCCCATGTTTGTGTCGATCATCTTGCCGTATAAGGCCCATTGATGATACAGCCCATAGAAGGCCCATTGTTTCTACGGCCCGTAGAAGGCCCATTGTTTCTACGGCACATAGAATGCCTAATGTTTCTATGGCCCATAGAAGGCCCACTGTTTCTACGGCCCGTAGGAGGCCCAGTGTCACTACAGTAAATATTAGCCCATGGTTATTGTGGCCTAGTTTTAAAAAATAGGTTATTGCAGCCACTAGCAAACCGCGGAAAAAGAACTGCAATGACTACAAGCAAACAAATAAACAAGACAACAAGGAAATAAATAAGAAAGCAACTTATGCTAGGCTATCACGGCTATCACACATATTACATCCACTGGGCATCAAAGTTCGCCACCAGTGCAAATAAACGCGCCGACAAAAGAATATACAAAACTGAGAGCACTTCAGAAGGCACTAGGCCTGGCCAGGTCGGGCCCCCCAAACAGCAGAAGAAGCTGAGTAGACCTCAGTTTTGTCAACGATAGATGCATCAACACTAGATTTAAGGCATGATGGTGCGCACGGCAGTCCTCTGACATCTTCATTGCATCTTTGACTTCAAGTCAGAGCTGAGCTGAAGCAAGCCTTTCCGCTTTAAGTTGAGACTGAAGAAGTCAAACTGATTGAGGCAGCGACTGCACAGAGGTTGTCTCACACATGCTGGTGAGTAGCTTCAACTCACTGTCTTCATTAAGGCATGACCTTGGGGTCATCTCGCTGTCCTCAAGATGGTTTGGCTCACTATCTTCCCTAAAGTTCTTCCTGGCGTAAGAGATACGACTCTGAAAGAGAAACAAGGAGACACGTAACAGGTTTCACAATTATATAAGCAAATAAATGGATTTATTCTGCATAAGGAACATGTTTTTACAACTACAATTTGAAACTGGTAGTTGTTGCAAACATCCAATCAGATGTAAACAGCAAAGCAAAGAGCAGTGGAGGCAATGATGCCTATCCAAATCTATACTAGAACAAAGTTTGAAGGCTTGAGAAGGATGAACTTAGATTACATGTTAACACGGGCTGGACAAAGCCCTTCTCCATGTTGATGGAAGGATAATTCAATAAATTTCCCAAAGAAAATTGTTTATAAGCGTTGCCATTATTCTACATTTTGCAAAGAGTAAATATAGATCAAATAATATTGGAAGAAATAGAGGATAATGAAGCTCAGGTGCAGACTGATGATACATAATCAAATAGCATTTAATTAAGTACATCATTACAAGGCAAAAGGGAGAGAGGTACTGACAAGAGCAATGCAGAGCCCATTATTGTTTTGAGATCGTACGATCCTTTGAGCAAGGAGATTCATCTGAAGTTAGTTTTCATACAAGAGAGAAGGTAAGGCACAAGCAGAAATTTATGTGTTCAAATTTTGAATTGATATCATAGACAGTACCTAACGTTGGCTCCCAACAGTTCTAATAGGGGTTTAGCCACTGGAGTAGGGGTAAAGTGTGGTATAGTTGGGCATGTGTTTTCTGTGGCTGCTGATCTATCTGATTTAATAGGTACCACTACCTTTTCCAAATACCTAGTTTGTACTCCTTGAGGATCTGCACTCACCCTCTTCCTTTTGGACATCTATCACGAAAGAACAACATTTGACTGGAAAAACATAGTGTGACGACACACGGAATAGGTACAGAAAATGGATAGTTATGGCATATACTCATATATGATGCTTAAACTAAGCAGATGGTGTAACAAAGTAGAAGAAATGCAAGAGGTCAGATGCAAAATATGTGCGACCAATACAACTTTGCAAAGTTAGAGCAAGCACCTTGTTGGGTGAATAAGATAGGCCATCCTCGACCATGCCATGTTTGTTAGCCAGTGGATCGTTCAGCAATATTCCTCTCGTGCGCCCATTCTCATATTCATTTTGATAATGTTCAATATCTGACATGCATGAAAACATAAAAACAAGTGATATTTTATTTGTAATGCAGAAGTGATTCTAATCCAATACTGCCTCCCTGTAAACCCCTTTGTGCTATCTCTGCAATTCTTTTAAAAGATGCCATGCATGCTGTAATTTGTTGTGTGCATTAATATAATGTGGCCTACTACTCAAAATATGAGAGCTCCAGAAGTGATGACACTTCGCAGATGATAGCTTCAACATATAGTAAAGAAGAACAAGTCGACCTGACCTGACAGATTCAAAATATACTAAGAGAGAACAACTTGACCTGACCAGTCGACCGCAAGAGTAGAGTATCATCTTAAAGAAGAGCAGAAGAGCAAGCAGATGGAAGATATTACAAGTGTTTCAATACAATGTCGGTTGGCCACCCATGATGAACCAGAGCGCACAGAGAAATAATATTCTTCCGGTCTCTCCATATGTGGCTCACATGCATTTCGAAACTAAAGTAGGAACATTTAGCTAACCAATTAAACATCTCTCAGTTTTACGAATATCAGCAATAATATCAGATATGAATTTGTACAACTAAGCTTGTTTAGCTCGATGGGTGGAGCAGTGCTATTACGACACGAACCACGTAGGCTGATTGTGGTCATCATAAAATGGGGAAAACATAAGCATGATCAGTACAGTGTTGACCATGGCAGTGGGATGGCAGATCTGAAGCTGCAAACCGCGCAAAGGGTAGTTAGCAACCGATGTTTTCTTTGAAATAACAACTAAGATTTGGTATGGACAAGAAAGTACGGTCAACAAGTGACAAAGAAATGCAATTATGCTGTCTATCTATATGTCACGACATGCATTTGGAAACTCAAGTGGGACCTTTAGCTAACCAATTAAATGTGTCGGTTAACTAATATCAGTATCATATCACAATCATATTTGAACAACTAAGCTTTCGAATTCTGAGTGTTGTGTTGTTTAGCTTGAAGGGTGGAGTAATGCTAGTACGACAGAAAGCACCTACGGCGATCGTAGTAGAGTAGATAAAAGGGGAAAACCCTAAGCATCAAGAGAAAAATCAGGAAAGTGGAATTAGCTGGACCAGTGGGTGGCGCACATGCTTTTTGAAACGAATATAGGAACATTAGGTGACCAATTATATGTTCTCTATTTTAGTTATATGAGCATCATATCATATTCGTATTTGAACACGTAAGCTTTGGGTTGAGGTCTTGATGAGCAATGCTAGCACGACACGAAGCACCAACGAGGATAGTAGTGAATATAAAGGGGGGAAACCATAAGCTTTACGAGTATAGTGCCCGTGCCATGGCGGATCTGAAGCTGCAAACCGGACAAAGCTACTTCGCAACCAATGTTTGCTTTCAACTAGCCACTACGATTTGGTACGGACAAGAAAAGTACAGTAAACAAATTATGATCTATTTTCCGGGTGAGATCAATAACTTAAGCACATATGGAAGAGTACCACCTCTCTTGCGACGCCGTGTAGGCCTATGCTGATACGTTGAGGGTGTTGCGGGTGCGATGGCTGTCGGCGGCGGGGAAGAAGACTTTAGACGGCAGACGGCCGGGTCGGGGGATATATCATGTTGCCGTGGACGAGGCGGTCGTAGGAGCGGCAAAAGCAAGGTGGACGACGACGCCGATGAAGTGAGAGGAGGCGATGAAAGGATCCTAGTCCAGCGCCGTGGATGAGAGATGTCCATCTCTTGCAGTGGACGACGGGGTAGGGGTAGCGGCTCCGGCAAGGTGGAGGATGGGGTGGCGGACGGAGGAGGTTGGCCGCAATGCGGAGGTTGTCATGCCGCCGACGGTGTATGAATGGGGAAATGGAGGGGAGGGGGCGATCTCAAACTTTGGTACGCGCTTCTCTGAAATGGGGGAAAGTTACGGACTTATCTCCCGTTTAAAATATCAGACATCGTGTCGGTTGGGGATAGGACGGTAATCTTGCATCTCCCAAATATTTGCCGGTAACTATTTCGGGCGAGGAGAGGGTGTTTTTCCGCCCACGGTTGGCGCCCACGGTGTATGAACGGGCTGACAGTAGGGCGGTTGTGTCACGTCGATGGAAGTTACACATCTGCCCTATTTAAAATATTAGCCTACATCGATTTGGACGAGGAGAGTTTGTTTTGCCACCCACCGTGTATGAATGGGGAAATGGAGGAAGAGACACATGTCTTTTGGACGAGCTTGAATCAAATGTGTTTTGCCGCCCGCGTTTGGCCCCCACCGTGTCTGAATGGGCTCAGAGGCCGTCGTGTCACGTCTGATTGAAGTTACTAGTCTACCCCAATCGACAGCAGTGTAAATCCGGTCGATAAGGATGTCAAGTGTCAGGGGTAGATGAAGGAAATATGCCCTAGAGGCAATAATAAAGTTATTATTTATTTTCTCATATCATGATAAATGTTTATTATTCATGCTAGAATTGTATTAACCGGAAACATGATACATGTGTGAATACATAGACAAACATATAGTCACTAGTATGCCTCTACTTGACTAGCTCATTAATCAAAGATGGTTATGTTTCCTAACCATAGACATGTGTTGTTATTTGATTAATGGGATCACATCATTAGGAGAATGATGTGATTGACATGACCCATTCCGTTAGCCTAGCACTTGATCGTTTAGTATATTGCTATTGCTTTCTTCATGACCTATACATGTTCCTGTAACTATGAGATTATGCAACTCCCGTTTACCGGAGGAACACTTTGGGTGCTACAAAACGTCACAACGTAAGTGGGTGATTATAAAGGAGTACTACAGGTGTCTCCAAAGGTACATGTTGGGTTGGCGTATTTCGAGATTAGGTTCTGTCACTCCGATTGTCGGAGAGGTATCTCTGGACCCTCTCGGTAATACACATCACATAAGCCTTGCAAGCATTGCAACTAATAAGTTAGTTGCGAGATGGTGTATTACGGAACGAGTAAAGAGACTTGCCAGTAACGAGATTTAACTAGGTATTGGATACCGACGATCGAATCTCGGGCAAGTAACATACCGATGACAAAGGGAACAACGTATGTCGTTATGCGGTTTGACCGATAAAGATCTTTGTAGAATATGTAGGAACCAATATGGGCATCTAGGTTCCGCTATTGGTTATTGACCGAGAATAGTTCTAGGTCATGTCTACATAGTTCTCGAACCCGTAGGGTCCGCACGCTTAACGTTACGATGACAATTTTATTATGAGTTTATAAGTTTTGATGTACCGAAGTTTTTTCGGAGTCCCGGATGTGATCACGGACATGACGAGGAGTCTCGAAATGGTCGAGACATAAAGATTGATATATTGGCAGCCTATATTTGGATATCGGAATGGTTCCGCGTGAAATCGGGATTTTACCGGAACACCGGGGGGTTACCGGAACCCTCCCGGGGGATAATGGGCCTTAGTGGGCCATGAGGGAGAAGAGGAGGGCCGGCTAGGGCAGGCCGCACGCACCCTCCCCCCTAGTACGAATAGGACAAGGAGAGGGGGGGCGGCGCCCCCCTTCCTCTTTCCCCTCCCCCCTTTCCTTCTCCAACAAGGCAAGAAGGGGGAGTCCTACTCCGGTGGGAGTAGGACTCCTCGGCGCACTCCTTGGGGCCGGCCGCACCTCCCCTCCCTCCTTTATATCACGGGGCAAGGGGCACCCCACAATGAGACAAGTTGATCTAAGGATCGTTCCTTAGCCGTGTCGCGTGCCCCTCCACCATATTCCACCTTGGTCATATCGTCGCGGAGTTTAAGAGAAGCCTGCGCGGTAGAGCATCATCATCGTCACCACACCGTCGTCTTGACGGAACTCATCCCGACACTTTGCTGGATCGGAGTCCGGGATCGTCATCGAGCTGATCGTGTGCTGAACTTCGGAGGTGCCGTCGTTCGGTACTTGGATCGGTCGGATCGTGAAGGCGTCGACTACATCAACCGCATTGTCATAACGCTTCGCTTACGGTCACGAGTGCGTGGACAACACTCTCCTCTCGTTGCTATACCATCACCATGATCTTGCGTGTGCGTAGGAATCTTTTGAAATTACTCGTTCCCCAACAGTGGCATCCGAGCCTGGTTTTATCGTTGATGTTATATGCACGAGTAGAACACAAGTGAGTTGTGGGCGATACAAGTCATCTGCTTACCAGCATGTCATACTTTGGTTCGCGGTATTGTGAGATGAAGCGGCCGGACCGACATTACGCGACGCTTACGCGAGACTGGTTTCACCGCTGCAAGCACTCGTTGCTTAAAGGTGACCGGCGGGTGTCTGTCTCTCTCACTTTAGTTGAACCGAGTGTGGCTACGCCCGGTCCTTGCGAAGGTTAAAACAGCACCAACTTGACAAACTATCGTTGTGGTTTTGATGCGTGGTAAGAACGGTTCTTGCTCAGCCCGTAGCAGCCACGTAAAACTTGCAACAACAAAGTAGAGGGCGTCTAACTTGTTTTTGCAGGGCATGTTGTGGTGTGATATGGTCAAGACGTGATGCTATATTTTATTGTATGAGATGATCATGTTTTGTAACCGAGTTATCGACAATGGCAGAGCCATATGGTTGTCGCTTTATTGTATGAAATGCAAACGCCATGTAATTGCTTTACTTTATCACTAAGTGGTAGCGATAGTCGTAGAAGCAATAGTTGGCGAGACGACAACGATGCTACGATGGAGATCAAGGTGTCGCGCCGGTGGCGATGGTGATCACGACGGTGCTTGAGATGGAGATCACAAGCACAAGATGATGATGGCCATATCATATCACTTATATTGATTGCATGTGATGTTTATCCTTTATGCATCTTATCTTGCTTTGATTGACGGTAGCATTATAAGATGATCTCTCATTAAATATCAAGAAGTGTTCTCCCGAGTATGCACTTTATGCGAAAGTTCTTCGTCTTTGAGACACCACGTGATGATCGGGGTGATAGGCTCTACGTTCAAATACAACGGGTGCAAAACAGTTGCACACGCGAATACTCAGGTCAAACTTGGCGAGCCTAGCATATCTGATATGGCCTCGGAACACGGAGACCGAAGGTCGAGCGTGAATCATATAGTAGATATGATCAACATAGTGATGTTCACCATTGAAACTACTCCATCTCACGTGATGATCGGACATGGTTTAGTTGATTTGGATCACGTAATCACTTAGATGACTAGAGATGTCTATCTAAGTGGGAGTTCTTAAGTAATATGATTAATTGAATTAAATTTATCATGAACTTAGTACCGATAGTATTTTGCTTGTCTATGTTTCTTGTAGATAGATGGCTCGTCTTTGTTGTTCCGTTGAATTTTAATCGTTCCTTGAGAAAGCAAAGTTGAAAGATGATGGTAGCAATTACACGGATTGGGTCCGTAACTTTGAGGATTATCCTCATTGCTGCATGAAGAATTACGTCCCGGAAGCACCGCTGGGTGCCAGGCCTGTTGCTTGATCTGGCGACGCGGCGTTAAACGTCTGGCGAGCAAAGCGATGACTACTCGATAGTTCGATGTGCCATGCTTTACGGCTTAGAACCGGGCCTTCAACGGCGTTTTGAGCGTCATGGAGCATATGAGATGTTCCAGGAGTTGAAGTTAATATTTCAAGAAAATGTCCGGATTGAGAGATATGAAGTCTCCAATAAGTTCTATAGCTGCAAGATGGAGGATAATAGTTACGTCGGTGAACACATACTCAAAATGTGCAGGGTATAATAATCACTTGATTCAACTGGGAGTTAATCTTCACGATGATAGTGTCATTGACAGAATTCTTCAATCACGCCACCAAGCTACAAGAGCTTCGTGATGAACTATAATATGCAAGGGATGGACAAGTCTATTCGAGCTCTTATAATGCTAAAAGCATGGAGTTAGAAATCAAAAAGGAGCATCAAGTGTTGATGGTTAACAAGACCACCAGTTTCAAGAAAAGGGCAAAGGGAAGAAGAAGGAACTTCAAGAAGAACAGCAAACAAGTTGCTGCTCAAGAGAAGAAACCCAAGTCTGGACCTAAGCACGAGAGAGTGTGCTTCTCTGCAAGCAGACTGGACACCGAAGCGGAACTGCCCCAAGTATTTGGCGGATAAGAAGGATGGCAAAGTGAACAAAGGTATATGTGATATACATGTTATTGATGTGTACCTTACTAATACTCGCAGTAGAACCTGGGTATTTGATACTGGTTCTGTTGCTAATATTTGCAACTCGAAACAGGAACTATGGATTAAGCGAAGATTGGCTAAGGACGAGGTGACGATGCGCGTGGGAAATGGTTCCAAAGTCGATGTGATCGCGGTCGGCACGCTACCTCTACATGTACCATCGGGATTAGTTTTAGACCTAAATAATTGTTATTTGGTGCTAGCGTTAAGCATGAACATTATATCTGGATCTTGTTTGATGCGAGACGGTTATTCATTTAAGTCAGAGAATAATGGTTGTTCTATTTATATGAATAATATCTTTTATGGTCATTCACCCTTGAAGAGTGGTCTATTTTTATTGAATCTCGATAGTAGTAATACACATATTCATAGTGTTTAAACAAAAAGATACAGAGTTGATAATGATAGTGCAACTTATTTGTGGCACTGCCGTTTGGGTCATATCGGTGTAAAACGCATGAAGAAACTCCATACTGATGGGCTTTTGGAATCACTTGATTATGAATCACTTGGTACTTGCGAACCGTGCCTCATGGGCAAGATGACTAAAACACCGTTTTCCGGAACTATGGAGCGAGCAACTGATTTGTTGGAAATCATACATACTGATGTTTGTGGTCCAATGAATGTTGAGGCACGCGGCGGGTATCGTTATTTTCTCACCTTCACAGATGATTTGAGCATATATGGGTATATCTACTTGATGAAACATAAGTCTGAAACATTTGAAAAGTTCAAAGAATTTCAGACTGAAGTGGAAAATCATCGTAACAAGAAAATAAAATTTCTACGATCTGATCGTGGACGAGAATATTTGAGTTACGAGTTTGGTTTACATTTGAAACAATGCGGAATAGTTTAGCAACTCCGCCACCGGAACACCACAGCGAAATGGTGTGTCCGAGCGTCAGAATCGTACTTTACTAGATATGGTGCAATCTATGATGTCTCTTACTGATTTACCGCTATCGTTTTGGGGTTATGCTTTAGAGACGGCCGCATTCACGTTAAATAGGGCACCATCCGTTGAAACGACACCTTATGAACTATGGTTTGGCAAGAAACCAAAGTTGTCGTATCTTAAAGTTTGGGGCTGCGATGCTTATGTGAAGAAACTTTAACCAGATAAGCTCGAACCTAAATCGGAGAAATGTGTCTTCATAGGATACCCAAAAGAGACTATTGGGTACACCTTCTATCACAGATCTGAAGGCAAGATTTTCGTTGCTAAATTCGGATCCTTTCTAGAAAAGGAGTTTCTCTCGAAAGAAGTGAGTGGGAGAAAAGTAGAACTTGATGAGATAATTGTATCTGCTCCCTTATTGGAAAGTAGTTCATCACAAGAACCGGTTCCTGTGACAACTGCACCAATTAGTGAGGAAGCTAATGATATTGATCATGAAACTTCAGATCAAGTTTCTCTTGAACTCGTGAGGTCAACTAGAGTAAGATCCGCACTGAGTGATACGGTAATCCTATTCGGAAGTCATGTTACTTGACCATGGCGAACCTACAAACTATGAAGAAGCGATGGTGAGCCCAGATTCATAAAATGGCTGGAAGCCATGAAATCTGAGATGGGATCCATGTATGAGAACAAAGTATGGACTTTGGTTGACTTGCCCGATGATCGGCAAGCCATTGAGAATAAATGGATCTTTAAGAAGAAGACCGACGCTGATGGTAATGTAACTGTCTATAAAGCTCGACTTGTTGCGAAAGGTTTTCGACAAGTTCAAGGGTTGACTACGATGAGACTTTCTCACCCGTGGCGATGCTTAAGTCTGTCCGAATCATGTTAGCAATTGCTGCATTTTATGATTATGAAATTTGGCAAATGGATGTCAAAACTGCATTCTTGAATGGATTTCTAGAAGAAGAGTTGTATATGATGCAACCAGAAGGTTTTGTTGATCCAAAAGGTGCTAACAAAGTGTGCAAGCTACAGCGATCAATTTATGGTTTGGTGCAAGCCTCTCCGAGTTGGAATAAACGCTTTGATAGTGTGATCAAAGCATATGGTTTTATACAGACTTTTGGAGAAGCCTGTATTTACAAGAAAGTGAGTGGGAGCTCAGTAGCATTTCGATATTATATGTGGACGACATATTATTAATTGGAAATGATATAGAATTTCTGGATAGCATAAAGGATACTTGAATAAAAGTTTTTCAATGAAAGACCTCGGTGAAGCTGCTTACATATTGGGCATCAAGATCTATAGAGATAGATCAAGGCGCTTGATTGGACTTTCACAAAGCACATACCTTGATAAAGTTTTGAAAAAGTTCAAAATGGATCGAGGCAAAGAAAGGATTTTACTGTGTTACAAGGTGTGAAATTGAGTCGGACTCAATGCCCGACCACAATGAGAAGATAGAGAGAAAATGAAAGATGTTCCTATGCTTCAGCCATAGGCTCTATCATGTATGCAATGCTGTGTACCAGACTGACGTATGCTTAGCAATAAGCTTGGCAGGAAGGTACCAAAGTAATCCAGAGTGGATCATTTGGGCAGCGGTCAAGAACATCTGAAATACCGAAAAGGACTAAGGATATGTTTCTCGTATATGGGGGTGACAAAGAGCTAGTCGTAAATGGTTACGTCGATGCAAGCTTTGACACTGATCCGGACGATTCTAAATCGCAAACCGGATACATGTTTTTATTAAGCGGTGGAGCTGTCGGTTGGTGCAGTTCTAAACAAAGCGTCGTGGCGGGATCTACATGTGAAGCGGAGTACATAGCTGCTTCGAAGCAGCAAATGAAGGAGTCTGGATGAAAGAGTTCATTTCCGATCTAGGTGTCATACCTAGTGCATTGGGACCAATGAAGAACTTCTGTGACAATACTGGTGCAATTGCCTTGGCAAAGGAATCCAGATTTCACAAGAGGACCAAGCATATCAAGAGACGCTTCAATTCCATCCGGGACCAAGTCTAGGTGGGAGACATAGAGATTTGCAAGATACATACGGATCTGAATGTTGCAGACCAGTTGACTAAGCCTCTTCCACAAGCAAAACATGATCAGCACCAAGACTCCATGGGTGTTAGAATCATTACTGTGTAATCTAGATTATTGACTCTAGTGCAAGTGGGAGACTGAAGGAAATATGCCATAGAGGCAATAATAAAGCTATTATTTATTTCCTCATATCATGATAAATGTTTATTATTCATGCTAGAATTGTATTAACCGGAAACATGATACATGTGTGAATACATAGACAAACATATAGTCACTAGTATGCCTCTACTTGACTAGCTCATTAATCAAAGATGGTTATGTTTCCTAACCATAGACATGTGTTGTTATTTGATTAATGGGATCACATCATTAGGAGAATGATGTGATTGACATGACCCATTATGTTAGCCTAGCACTTGATCGTTTAGTATATTGCTATTGCTTTCTTCATGACCTATACATGTTCCTGTAACTATGAGATTATGCAACTCCGTTTACGGAGGAACACTTTGGTGCTACCAAGCGTCACAACGTAATCTGGGTGATTATAAAGGAGTACTACAGGTGTCTCCAAAGGTACATGTTGGGTTGGCGTATTTGAGATTAGGTTTTGTCACTCCGATTGTCGGAGAGGTATCTCTGACCCTCTCGGTAATACACATCACATAAGCCTTGCAAGCATTGCAACTAATAAGTTAGTTGCGAGATGATGTATTACTGAGCGAGTAAAGAGACTTGCCAAGAACGAGATTGAACTAGGTATTGGATACCGACGATCGAATCTCGGGCAAGTAACATACCGATGACAAAGGGAACAACGTATGTCGTTATGCGGTTTGACCGATAAAGATCTTCGTAGAATATGTAGGAACCAATATGGGCATCCAGGTTCCGCTATTGGTTATTGACCGAGAATAGTTCTAGGTCATGTCTACATAGTTCTCGAACCCGTAGCGTCCGCACGCTTAACGTTACGATGACAGTTTTATTATGAGTTTATAAGTTTTGATGTACCGAAGTTCGTTCGGAGTCCCGGATGTGATCACGACGTGACGAGGAGTATCAAAATGGTCGAGACATAAAGATTGATATATTGGAAGCCTATATTTGGATATCGGAATGGTTCCGGGTGAAATCGGGATTTTACCGGAACACAGGGGGGTTACCGGAACCCTCCCGGGGGATAATGGGCCTTAGTGGGCCATGAGGGAGAAGAGGAGGGCGGCCAGGGCAGGCGCGCCCCCTCCCCTAGTCCGAATAGGACAAGGAGCGGGCGGCGCCCCCTTCCTCTTTCCCTCCCCTTTCCTTCTCCAACAAGGCAGAAGGGGAGTCCTACTCGGTGGGAGTAGGACTCCTCTAAGCGCACCCCTTGGGGGCCGGCCGCACCTCCCCTCCCTCCTTTATATCACGGGGCAAGGGGCACCCCACAATGACAAGTTGATCTACGGATCGTTCCTTAGCCGTGTGCGGTGCCCCCCTCCACCATATTCCACCTCGGTCATATCGTCATGGAGTTTAGGCGAAGCCTGCGCCGTAGAGCATCATCCTCGTCACCACACCGTCGTCTTGACGAACTCATCCCGACACTTTGCTGGATCGGAGTCCGGGATCGTCATCGAGCTGAACATGTGCTGAACTCGGAGGTGCCGTCGTTTGGTACTTGGATCGGTCGGATCGTGAAGACGTCGACTACATCAACCGCGTTGTCATAGCGCTTCGCTACGGTCTCACAGTGCGTGGACAACACTCTCCCCTCTCGTTGCTATACCATCACCATGATCTTGCGTGTGTGTAGGAATTTTTTTGAAATTACCAGGTTCCCCAACAGTAGACAGTAATTTCCATCTCGCAAACACTTGCTTCAGGCAGCCCACAAATTATAGTGGGTGTTTAGCCGCTTCGTTCAAAACTTGGAAGAATTAGCATTCACGTTTGCCCTGGGACCTGGCAAGCTAAATTCAAATCCAGTTTGTATTTGATTACGAATATCCACAGTTTATACGTCTTGTTATTTATTTCTTCAAAACCACAACAAAGATTTATTCCACCTTTATATATGATTATGATTTAGAAATGCCATGATCTTCGAATTCAATTGGTTGGATACACTATGATTCAAACAGTTATTTCATCCAATACAATATGCTCACACGAAAAACAGTTCAACTTATGTCAATCATATAAGTACTGAGGATTACCTCGCCTAAAAAAATCGGATCATTACAACACATGGACAACATGGAATTCCGGACAACATAGGGGGTCTTGCAACATAATCCATTCAGAGACATGACACAACATGCGAGTACAATAATCTAATGACAATTTCAACTGGTATCTAAAGAAGAACCGGGATTACCTTGGGCTTCAGATAGCAGAAACAGCAGGACCTCCTCCGTCTTCAAATGCAACATTCTTACTTCCTCCAATTCTTGGGTTGCTTGCATAATGCGTGCCGCTAATTCCGTAATTTCCAGCCTCAAGATAAAGATTACCTCATTCATGGAAGCCACACCATCTCTTTCTGCCTCTAGTAGAGCCTCAAGCACTATAATATCTATGCTCAGACTGCTCTCCGTCGGTGTTGCCTCTGAACTGCTACCATCTGGTAACATGGATGGCGCACTACTTCCACAAATAGATTCTGGGATTGTACATTCTGTCCTAGTGTGAACGGCATCCTGAAAGGTTTCCGCTAGACATAAGTAAGAGATAGTTATCGTATGATCCAGGCAGTAAGCTTACATGGTAAACGACGGACGAATTATTGCCGAGCATGGCAAACTATATTTAAATGTTTCGAAGCAGTATTAGCCGAAAAGAAATTAAAATGGTAAGACGAATGTTGAAAGGGAGTGTACAACCGCTATATTTAAGTTGCCAAGCCATCTAAGCAGTTGAAATAATCTGAGAAAGCACTTAATAGTGTGGCCTCATATAAACTACGAAGACAGTCATGTGATGAAGTTGAGAGGAAAAGTTAAGGACTCAAATGAAATAGGCATGCATTTCTTTACGATAGTATAGCGAATCTTTGCGACATATTAGCCAACTCGGTATAACGTAACAACAAACAAGCATTGAATCAAGCAATACAGCAAAGCAGACAACTGAACTATTTCTAATTCGGTAGGATTACACGTTGAGGGCACAAGCCAAGAAAGCAGCCCACTCACATTACATTTAACATGTACTAAAACACATTGGCTTACCATATGTTGCTGTGAAGCCTAGCTGCTGTTGCAATGTTCTTTGAAGATATCGTCAGCATCCCGTGGTTGCAAATCTAGTTGTTGTAGTTTATTCTGCTGTAACATCCCAAAATTCTAAATTTTGGAATGTTATAAACACATAGATAGTTTTGGTTGATTGTTTGATTGATTGACTGAAAGTGAGTGAATTTGAAACTTTTTGAAAGTTGAATGAGAGGGAATAAAAGGACTTTCTCAAACTTTCATTTTTGCTTTTATGATCTTCAGGAATTCAAATTCTTTTCATCACAAAACCCTGGAGAGAAGATGACATGACTTCTTCCATTTATTTAAATGACAAGGGGTGTTGAAAATATTTGAATTTCATTTGGAAAATATTTCCAATTCTGAAACTTTATGCAACTCAATGATTTTCACGAGAGAAGATAAAATGACTTCTTCAAATTAAATGAAATATGAGTTGGGAGTTTTAAAAGAATTAAATTCAAAGTTCTTTTGAATTTATTTCCAATTGGAGTTATTTGAGTTTTATTCAAATTATTTTCTCCAAAACAAAATATATGGAAATAGGGTAACATGATTCCCTACATCGAGAAAATTGAGGAGAAATTAATTTGAAGTCATTTTGGTATTTTAAAAATGATTTTTATTGGATTTTATTGGACCGGTAGCACTGTGTGAATTATTAAAATTTGTGTGTATTTCATTTCAAGCTAAAATACTGTTCATGTTGTAGAAAATCTTTTCTGAAAATTTTGATATATTATATGCCTATATAAAATTTTTTATTTTTATTTTGTTGTCTCTGTCTTAAAAAACGCTGCACCCTTGAAGTTAAGGGCCAAGGCCCAAGGCCAAGCCAGCGACCGGCCGACCACAAGGCCATCGCCAAGACGCACTAAGGGAGCCAGGAGCCTCCTTTTTCCAATCCTAGTAGGATTCTTTTCCTACTTCCGTTTATTCCGATTTGTTTCTAGATCTTTTCCTTTTGTTTCCTAATCCTAGTCTATTTCTTGTCCCCTACCCCAAGCAAACCCTCCCTCCCCACTATAAATACCCAAGCACCCTCCCCTCCAACACATCAAACCAACACCTCTCCTCACCTCTCCTCTCAGCAGCAGCAGCCCACACCAGCCTTGCCGCCCTCACCAGCCCTTGCCGCCGCCCGCTGCCACCACCGCCGCCCGCCAGCTGCCGCCGCCCTCGACCTCTCCTGAGGTTTATATGATCTCATCTCCACCGTCCCGTGATCTCCTTTCCTCTAGGAGCAACCGCAACATCGGATCCGATCTTCTTCCCCAACTCCAACGACTACTCCGTGAGATCCACGAAATCCCGTAATTCATTTTTTTCAGAAAATAGCAATCTTAGAAAATTCATATCTTTTAGAGTTTTTAGTATTTTGAGTGATTCCAATTGCTATGTGTCACAAATTTGCTGAAGTTTCTGTTAGTTCAATTTTATTTCACATTTGAGCAGTTTAAATTTGTGTTTGTATGAATTTTCTCAAATCACTAGATTTGAGCTATTTTGAGTTAGGAATATTATTTTGACCGATTCTTTTTGCTCCTGGTCTCTAGGACCTTTGTTTATCAGTAGTATTTAGTATTTTATTTCTAGGTTAATTTAAATTAGGTTTTAGCAAAACAGTACTGTTTTATTATTAGTTCTGTTTTAGCTTTTTCTTTATTGTTTTTATTAGTTTTAAATTATTTCTTTTTGTCACTTTTGACAAAATTAGTTGCGTTCTGTTAGAAAACAGGAGAAAAATTTATTTTATTTTAAAAATTTATTTTCCTTAGTTTTGTATGAAACCTTCTATAGGTCATAGTTAGAGTTCTATAAAAGCTTTTTATTTGTTTCTTTTTGCAAATAAAATTTTATGTAAAAATACTTTCTGTTAACTTAGTTGTTTTACTTTTTATTTTCTGTTAAATTATTAGTTTAGTGTTTTAATTGCTCTTAAGTTTTTTTTTACTTAGGGCAAAACTATGTTAGATGCTTGTAGCAAAGTCATAGATTTTCGTTAGTAGTTTTTCTTTCTAGTTTTATTTGAAGCTTCTTTGGACTTTGTTGGAGTTTTATTATTGAGTTTTTTTGTTTTAATTGTTATTATGAGTGTTAAAATTGTTTGCTAGGATGTTTGCTTATATGAATGCTATGTTTGACTATATAGATTTTCAGCGGAGTGACGATTAGTTCTACCAAGTCATTTTCTGACAGCGTTGTTATCTTCATCAAGTATTACGAGGCAAGTTCACTTTGACCATGTTTTTCATACCTATGTGTTTTATTGCATCTAGTGTCATCTTCGCAACAATCCCTCCAAGAGTGATATTGAATCCTTGTAGTTGAGTAGTATGCATGAGGTAGGAACCCATCACCTGTTACCAAGCCCGGGCGTTATTTATTTTAATGCTACGCTATAGTAGGCGGGGTTGGTATGAGTGCTTCGAAGTGGTGTGAGAATGGAGGATCTCGTCAATGGCGACAACTCCATGATGGAATCTGCAAGGACTGCATCTTCAAGGCCTCAAGACTTCAAGACTCGAGACAAGAATTCAATACACACTCTTGGGTGAAGGACGGTTGACGGGCACCTGGAGAAACCAGGTGGTTGGCGGGATGCATGGAGAAGCGCCATGACATCTTGCGAAAGCTTCACCCAGACTCAAAGAGACGGAAGAATACTTCATGCCCGGAAGCTTACCTGCAACCGCAAGTCACTATGGGCTCGGCTTGGTTGACCTTAGTTGTGACTCTGGCTGGGGCGGTGCTAGCAGATGTAGAACTACGGTAGGATTGGATGAGCACCGACGGTGGTCGGGGAACTCTTGGAAGACCATGTTTGATCGTCTTGTTCTCAAACACCCTGAAGTGCGAGAACGTAAAAGAGGATCGAATCTTGCGGGTAAAGTGTACAAACCTCTGCAGAGGTTTAAAACCTAATCGATTAGCCGTGTCCCGGTTATGGACAATTTGAGCCTCTGGACTTGGATCTATCTCGGAACTCTCAACACCGATGATAACTTAATTGTGGGCAACTTATGATGATTTTGGGCTATGAGACATCGGTTAGCGGAACCATGTCATGATAGAAAACTCCATAGTACAGACTTCATTTATTCCTTTGATGTAGGGAAAATAAAACCAGCTTTTACGCAAACAAAACTCAGACCCAGAGCCACAAAGCCAAATTGCATATAGTATAGTTTTACCATCTGTTTTCTCATGTTGTGATCTTGCCGGTACATTCAATGTACTGACCTACACGGCTGCAACGTATCATGTTGCAGGATTTTCTTCGACGAGTAAGAGTTAGGATATAGGGTTACGGTCTACACTCAACCTGCCGATGGCGTTGATGGGACTCCACATCCAACTATTTGTTTCCGCTGTGACTTATGAGGTATATATCAGTTTTACGTTATTTATACATGTGATTGCACTTTGATATATACATTGATGTACTGTGTGTGCCAGCATACTAATCCAGGGATGGCACAGGAACACAGAGGCTTGACCGTCTGAGGTCGGGTCGCTACATCTGCACCATCTATTTAGGTAAAATTAATTTTAATCACATGCACTGGTCCGAATTGATCATCAATGGTTCATCTAAACTAATGAAAGAAGGGTGTGTGCATACACAACAATATATCTGCTTTCCTCTATTTTTATGCTTGTTCGAGGTGCCAGCACCAAAAGAACAAATATTTTGCTTGATGGGGTTGGCAGCTCCATAATTAATAGAAGCATCAAATTAGTCATGCAACTTGGGAAGATCAAGAACACACAAATAAGTAATGAACAGAGGCTCAGAGCAGTGATGTAATAGCTAGCATCAGAAAATGTAGGGTAAAACGAACAAAAAGCAGTGGAACCACATGCTAGTTTGCTTATGTGTAATTAAGCATAGAGAACATTAAGCAGTCTGATAGAACCAACAAGTGGCATCAAAACAAACCTAAAGCATATTAACTATATGTGCACTGGTATGTAATTTAACACATGTAACATGTTCATCGCCGTAAGTATGGCCCTCTGGTGCAAGCGAATAACGCGTCTCATGAAAAACTGAATGATGCCTGAAGAAATTCAAAGGTGCGGTGCTTATGCTAGGAAACTGAACGTACGCGCCGGCCGTTGGATAATAGTACCTGATTCTCGGCGGCGTATGGGTATCGTTGTCATACTTGATAGCTAAGGATCATCGATGGTGCTCGTGTTGCGGTTGAGTTTGGGCCGGCTGTCACCGTTGCTGAAGCTGCTCCGGTGCTACGGTTGCGGCGCCTGTCGACATACAAGAAAGCTCATCTATGGTAAGTGAATAGTTGCACGATAAAGAGAAAAACCGAAGGAGTACAAATCGAAATAACCTGATGAGGCTGCGGCATCGGTAAAGCAGGGCCGGTGGAGTTGAATATGGCATCCGTGGAGTGGGTCCGGTGCAGTGGACGAAGGCTTCGGCGGGCGTGTTGTATAGTGCTTTTGGTGAGGCGGATCTGTTGCGTCGGACGAGGGCTTGTATGAAGGGCCAGTGAAGGGGTGGACGAGGGAGTCAGTGAAGGGCCTACGCTGTGGTGGAGGGCGCCGGTTAAGCAGATCCGGTGCGGTGGACCATGATGGCGGTCAAGGAGATCTGGAGCGGTGGACAAGCCAGTCGCTGAAGCGGCTCCGGTGAAGTGGTGAGTTGGCAGGTTGGGGTTCCAAGGTGCGGAAGGTAGATCCGGCGGAGTGTGAGGTCCACCGCTGCGGTGAAGGACTAGATTCGGCGGCTTGCCGTGGTTAGGGGGGTCGGGGAGGGGAAGGGGAGGGGCTGTGGGGAAGAATGTTGGGGGCAAAGAGGGGAAAACAATGGAGTTACCAAAGCAGCCCTTTTCCGTTCATGTGGCAGGGGTAAAACAGGAATATCGTAGGGCTAAACTTTCGGGCGCGTGATATTTAGATGTGAGCGGGAAGTTTGAAAGCTTTTGGCGCCTAAAATTATAAGTATTCTGCTCTCGCACGGCCGACTATGATATCATGGCCGACAATTTGTTTGTTTTGCACGCAAAAAAAAATGTGCAAGTTTTGAAAATCAATTTCTCCAACTCGAAACTTAGATTGTCCATTCAATTCAAAAATGGATCATTGAGCTACTACAAGCAAATACCATCATACGGTCCAATTCAAATGAAATTCCAAATGTGTTTATCCTAAATATGATGACAACAGCAAAAATGTGTATGTGTATGAATAAAGTGGATGATTATAAAGTTTAAACATGTCTGTATGTGTATATCTCTAGGTTTGATATATGAATTTGAAATCACAAAATCCCGGCTTAAAAAATGTACCTCCGTTTAAATGAATTACAAAAGCTAATGATGGAGTCGAATTCCAAAATTCCAATCTTAGGTTTGTAATTCGGGTACATCAAGGTATATCACGAATGTTCAAAAGTATCGTTATCTCATAGTACAAACTGTGAAACAAATGGATCGACCATGAGTGCACAATATCTCAATTACGCTAAAGTCCCTCCAATATAGACACCTCGCTCTTTATCTGAAGTCAACCCCCCCCACCACCACCACACACACACACACACACATTGAGAAGTCGTTCTATCCCCCAAACACCAACACACGAGCACATTAACACCCCTCTATCGTGTAAAGTCTGGACCCCAACATAGGTCTCTAACACTTTGTCTCTCGGGCATGCACACATCTCTTCCCTCACTCTCTAGGTCTCCCGCTATCTCTCTTACCCAAGCACACGCACTATGTAGAGTGTATATTTCCCATACACACAAAACATCACCCCCAAACGTCTATCTCCCTAGTTATGTGGTTCTCGCGCACTCACCTCACACACCACCCCCACTGCAAACAAGCATACTTTGTCTCCTTGTGCACCACTCTCCTCTTTCTATCTCTCCCACATGCGGACCCGTCCCAGCTCCTTCCCTGCATACATATATGTCGTGACTCTTTGCATAGCTCCCTAATGAATAATCATTCTCAATTTCGCACATTGTTCTCTACACCATCTATTCTAGATCTCTCATGAAGTCCCTATCACACACACGATGACTCGCTTCCCTCGCATCTCCGTTCATAGGCCAATTTCGGATAACATCAACATTGTCTCCCTATCTATACACCATTTATGGACACAAATGACCCCTCTCGCCCCCTCTCTTCCTCTCTCTCTCTCTCTCTCTCTCTCTCTCTCTCTCTCTCTCTCTCTCTGTTGCTAGCTCTCTCTTTCTCTCGCTCTCACACCCCTCTCCCACACACACACTCGATGTCTCTTCCAAATAGTCTGCTCCCCAGCCCGCACCGTGCTATCCGCTACTACACATGTCACACCATTCCCCTTCCCTTATACTAGGTTTACATCATCAGTGGTCTCTCTATTCCACGTACACTCTCTCCCTCTTACACACAAACGCGTGCACAAACACACACAAACACGCACAAACACCCATTTATCTGGATCCTCGTCTCTCCCCATGTCCGCATGTGTATCTCACACACTCACTTTCTAATTATGTATATGTGTCTCCACGTTACACAACACAAATCCCCATGTACATGTCTCTCTCTATCCTCCACACACATAGACACAAAGAATCAGTTATCATTGCCTCAGTCTCTAACATATCACACACGCACACTCTTTCTCTCTCTCTCTCTCTCTCTCTCTCTCTCTCTCTCTCTCTCTAAACACGCTCATCAAGGGTTTCCCCGTGAATAACTTACCGTCTATTCATCAACAGTCGTGGCAGTACGGCGAACACGAGACGTGAAAAATAATAAATCTACACGTGCTTAGACCACTTAGTATGACTACTAGGACTAGAGCAAGCCAAAAAGCGCACCGCCGTCACCCCTCCTTGTCGGCGACGGAAAATCTTTGTTTTACACAATGAGAAGTCATTGTGCTAAGGCCCCACATGCCGAGGCGTTGAATAGAATGTAGATTCTAGTTTACGGAAGCAAGTATCGATAATACGTTTGTATCTCCATACTTATATTTCTTCTCTTATAAAAAACCGAGGTGGTGATGATGGTACGTGTGCCATCTTGCAATATAGACCGTCCGATCTATATCTGACGGATGGAAATTAAACTAAAAGATACCCGCACCCCTCTCCACATTTGCAGACAAGGCCTTCCCTCGTTCATCCCTATCTCCAACAAACCTCATTGTTGAGCAATTAAGAAAGGAAGCCTCTGGAACAAACTGGCCCGGTGGCCGCTGCCGGCGTTGTCAATCCCCATGCCTCCGCTCAGTCCGACCACCAACCACCACCACACCCCACTCCTCTTCACCTTATCTTAATTTCTCGAGATATCATTAGTTTTTACACATGGGATTACTCCCGCAAGGGTCAGTCACAACAAGTGTTTTATAAAAAAATGCATCTTGATGTTCCATGCAATGCACGGATCTTGCTAGTACTCCTACACAAGACTAAGTTGGTGATGCTGGTGTGTCTGCCATCCGTCGTTTCTGACCATTAGATCTACATCTAATGATTGTGAGGTATGTCGTTCCCTTTTCTCACCAACATCCCACTTGTCTACCAATTTGCAGAAAAACTCATAATTAGTATCTTAAAACCAACCACATCCCTCCCTGACCTCACCAAAGCAGCCCAAGGAATATATTCTAATTGAAACATATGTATATCAAAATTAGAGTGTTTTGTACCAAGTTTGTGAATAAGTATTATTCTAATTATGATTCGTGTAACGGACATGAACATTGCTAGTATTTCCAACCATGCATTTTTTCCTAGTATTCCATAGTTTGAGTTTTCCATCAAGATATTAGTCACTCATGGTTGATATTTACTTTCAATCATGTACACATATGCACTATGTAACTAGCCTTGCTTATTGGATTCCAAAGCTTAACTTTCACTCCTACTTACAATATGTAGAGTATTTAACAAAAAACTACCACTTTCAACCAGCCCTAGGAAGAATCTATTGTACAAAAAATAGCAAAAACATACCCAAAATTTCTTAATCCATGCCAAAAACTACTACCTAGTACTCCTACCGATTAGGTTCATTTAAACCCATTTATGACAGGGTTGGCCCACACGTCCGTGCTGACGAGGCAGCTTAAACCAACACATTTTATTTGACCGTTGACACAAGGGACCCACATCTGACCTTCTAGCATGTTATTCCCCCTCAAATCATTATTTTTCCTGAACATTACTTCAAACAGTACTGATGCGTGTTCGTCGGTGGCGCCGGTGATGAGCAAGTTGCCCGCCGCTCCGCCGGACGGGCCGGACGCCGCGCTGGCCTCCGCACGGGTTGACAGGCTGGCCCGAGTGTGACTCACGAGCGAGCAAGCCGCCGCGCTGGCCTTCGCTCAAGCCAGATGGCTGGCCTGAGCGCGACGCGCACGAGCAAGCCGCCACGCTGCCGTGCCAATCTAGCTTGCAAACCTTGCAGACAAGCAGCTGGACGGAGCTATCTTGGCTAGCTAGCGGCCGCGAGCGCCGGACGAAGCTGGTATCCGGGCTGCCACAACATGGGCTCCGCACCGCCGATGGTTTTCACCTCGCCTTCTGCTGGCGGCGGTAGTATACTTAGTATTACTAGTAGGAGTACTTTTTACCTTGGAGGACGCATATAGCTAGCTAGGCCCTTGAAGACTTGAACCCACTAGCTGCCACCATTTTTGTTTTTCCATGTCTTACTATCTCATCCATGTAACCAAGAGTGGCTATATATAATAAGTCGGTTATTTTACTTCCTCTATACCGGAGTAGTACTATTTGTTGCACAGTATTACTGACCGCCATATTTGAGCACAACATTGTTATGCATGGACCATGACTATGTACGTCACCATGTGTCCAGATCTGGATGCCGCGTGTACCAGATGAACGGCGCCGAGTTCGAGCCCCGTGATGCTACGTGGGTGCCGAGGAACACTCTTGGAGAGTACTCGCTTTTCGCCGGGACAGCTACCCCATTGTGAAGCGGATGCCACCTTCCGTGCCGACGACACGGAAGGCCTGCCGTTCATGAAGTATGGTTGTGTCTTGATGCGCGCACGCGGATGAGCGACATCTTTGGGACACGCTATCCCTGATTTATCTGCTTCAGCTTGGATGAGTCTCCATCATGTGGAACCGACTAGAAAGCTGCGACCATGATTCCGTTGCCCACCGCTATGGATCGTGCCATCCATGAAGAACACACAGGACTGGAACACGGAGGAGGACATGCATGTAGTCCATCTATAACGTGTAAGTGGAGTACGGTAATTGTGAATGGTAGCGCTGTGAATATATGTAGACTAGTCGTGCACAAATTTATCACATGATTTGGAGATGAACT
This sequence comes from Aegilops longissima, assembly GCA_021605205.1. Lineage (NCBI taxonomy): Eukaryota > Viridiplantae > Streptophyta > Magnoliopsida > Poales > Poaceae > Aegilops > Aegilops longissima. The sequence continues at coordinate 403,997,712 of CM038682.1, forward strand.
TGTGTGGCATACTGGCATTTGTCCTTTAGAATTTATTGCTAGTAAATGTGTTATGTGTACGTGCAACTTGTGTGGTTGTTGCACGGGCTCCAACACGCTCTTTGAGAAAAAGGTGGCACAGCTTTGGATATACGTGATGTGGCGGCATCATAGAGTAGCATCATTCGCTATAGTTGTAGTACACTCCTACTAGGACGACAACTCCTATAAAACATTGCGCTTGGCTCTTCACCTCTTCGGGAGGTTCAACAGTTCGCACTTGTGTGAACCTTGCACTTGGCTCTTCGCCTCTTTCGAAGGTCCAACAATGATGATACTATAGTACAATATGCTTCTGGCAATCTGACACCGATTGAACTGCTGCACGTCCACCGCGAGGGCGAGGGCGAGGGCGAGGGAGAGGGAGAGGGAGGGAGAGGGAGAGGGAGGGATAGGGAGAGGGCGCTGTAGTCAAAACCCTCTCCTCGTCCTGCGAACCACCGCGCGCGTGGGCGAGGGAGAGGTGTAGTAAGCAAGCTTCTCCTCATTCGGCTAGTTGACGGGACACATCAAAGGAGTACTAGTACTAGTAGTAGTCCATACTGCGTCCTTTTCGATTAATATGGCTTAATTTGAAACAAGAAAAATACACTAGCGGTCAACATATGTGACAATACGCTCTTTACGGTCACTATATATAGTTTTGCGGCGATTATACGTTCACTAGCTCATCGTAGAGCACCGTATTGCACCCTACTGACCGGCCACATAGTCGACGTGGCACTTTGTTGACTGGTTAAATTGTCACCTGGTTTCTGGGTCCCACATGTCAGTTGGCAGAGCAAAGAAATCAGTTAAACCAAACTTTACGCTGGCGCGACACGAGTCCAACCCTTGCCGCGAACCGCCCTGGCTGTGTATGTGAGTGCATGTACGTGTCCTCCCTCGGTCTTCCAACAAAGAGTGTACATCGGCTACAAAACAAAGAGTGTGGTACATAATGTACATCTACACTTCCAATGCATTTAGCCTTTAATCTAAATCGATATTGATTGACTAATGCACCAACTTGTGCTGTAGGTATAGGCTACATGTCTATCCTTAATTACAGCATGGAACGGCCTTCATTTAATCTTCTTATCTCAATGGTCGCATGCACACATAAGTCTGCTACTTTTGGGCGTTAATTATGCCCTTGTCAATGTGTAAATCTCTAAATGTACAGTCTTTCACGGACGTAGGGAGTAGGTTGAGCACTTGAGCGTGAGCTGTGTGTGTTGCGTCGTGTGCTGTGTGCCGCATGGGTGCGTGAGTGTTGCGTGTGTCCATGTGTACGTGTGAGTGTTGCATGTTGCATGCATGCATGGGGCTTACTCCCTGCCATTGACATGTTCATATTTCAAGCTTCCTCTGTTCCCTCCATATGGTGATACTCCCTCTGTTCCCTAATAGTACGGAGTAAAAGCCTCCCTCTGTTCCCAAATATGGAGTATTTTTCTTTCTACAGATTTCAACAACTGACTAGGTACGGAGCAAAATGAGTGAAGTGAGCGTAGAGGCATAGGGATACTGTAGAAAGGAAGTCCTTGCGATCCATTATTCCCCATCTTGGTCAGAGAGAACTATTCAACTAGTCTTCGCAGTGAAGTGACAATACACGCTGCAGCAGATGGGACACGTAATTAATAAGCTGAACCAGCATGTTGTTGTTACTAAATCAGCCTTACCCAGTACTGCCATAATGTTTGCCAGTAGAGCACGCTTCCGCAAATACGCCTATGCACCTCTGTCCTCCATTAACTGACATATGGGCCCTCTTGTGGTAGACCCACATGTCATCTGTGTAACTATTTACACTCCGAAGGACGGTATATCCTGGTAGTAGTACTAGTAGAATTGAGATTTAATGCACTTTCTTCCCGTTTTCCAATCTTCTTCCTTCTCTCTTCCCCATCGTCGGCCGCACACCATTTACCTCCGCTCACTGCTCGCCCACCCGCGCCATCTTCCTTGGTAGCTCGCCCGTACCATATTCCCCGCCACTTTGCTTTCGCCACACGAGGAGAAGCTTCTTCGCTTCGCCCAAATCCACTTCCCCAGCGCTCGCAGCACCGAAAACCCCAATGGCAGAACTGATGACACGCAGAGCTGCGATTAGAATTCCCTCCCCGATGTTCTCTTGGAGAAGATCTGTAGTCGTATGGACCTACTCCGCACCGTCCGTCTGCCGCATGCTCGGTGTCTTTGTACCGCCTACTGCTCGCAACCGCCGCTCTTTTCAAGACACCCTGCTTGCGATGCCCGATCCTCGCAGTGGCCCGACACCGACTTGACGATCCTACGGAGGTTGCCGTGGTGCCCTCGACATGCTACCACTACCCGTCCACCTGTCCTTCATGCGCGCCACTCTCGGGCGGACATGAAGGCCAACTGGATCGTCCTCATCCACCACACCGGTAGTCCGTTGCGTCTTGTGGATATCTACACCCAGCGAGAGATCACCCTTCCATCGTTGGATACCGCCGACATCGAGCCTCGCAGCCTGCCGGACACTCCTGCCTACTACGCACGAGACGCGTCAAGCTTTTGGCTCGACCTCTGTTTGTAGAAAGTTGTAATCTGCCAAGTGCCCACACCATCAGAAGACTACATGGATTACAAGCTCATTGCCTTGTTCAACATGGGATTAGTCTATCTGGAATTCGGTCACCATACATGGTTATGGCTCATCATCAATCCTGTTGAGGCAACATTTCTGTCTGATGCTATAGTGCACGATGGCATCGTTTATGCGGTCGACGCACAGATTGGCTGCCTATACTGGTGGAATCTGTCATCGTGTAATTGTTCTATCTCATCTCATCTTTACCTTATCAATATGACTGCCTGTTCATTTGTTACAAATTTAGAATGATAGCATGTCTATAACCACATCATTGCTATGTGTTCCTCTCATTTCCTAGATTTTTATGACCACACATGTTATTGTTAGAGTTGATATGAGAACAATTGGCATCTAATGATTGTTAGAATACATATTATGAGCATAACATCATGATTGCTATATGTTACTCTCATTTACAAGATTTTTATAACAACACATGTTATTGCTTAGAGTTGATATGAGAACAGTAGTAGTAAGTGCTATGGTAGAATATGAGTAGGCGCTGTCATAGCTGTTTTCCTCTCATTGTTACATGATGTTTGAACCATGACATGTTGCTAGAATATGAAAGCCATTGGCTTATTTTTTTAACTTGGGGTATGATTATGACCACGGCATTGCAATTCTCTGTCTATGATATGTGTCACTTTTATAATAATCTTAATTCCACACATACTCTGAACATGATTGTCTATTTTTGTCCTTTTGGTCTCCAATTTGAATTGTTGCAGCAGACGCAAATGCGCTGGCCTTCATGATTCCAGGACCTGGAATCATACCAGCCGATGGGTGGTGGTTTATCGCTCGTTCAGCTGACGACGGTCGTTTGATGCTCATTTGCACGTACCAAATTGACCAAACCATTACATCAAACTGTTGGGGAACGTAGTAATTTCAAAAAATTTCCTACGCACACGCAAGATCATGGTGATGCATAGCAACGAGAGGGGAGAGTGTTGTCTACGTACCCTCATGGACCAAAGCGGAAGCGATCACAACGTAGAGGAAGTAGTCGACGTTCTCCTCGCGATCCAACCGATCCCAGCGCCGTTACTCGGCGCCTCCAGTTCTTGACACACGACAGCTCGGTGGCGCTCCTCGAGCTCCGATCCAGCAAAGCTCCGGAGAGAGTTCCGTCGACGATGGCGTGGTGACGATCTTGATGTTCTATCGACGCAGGCTTCGCCCAAGCACCGCTGATATGACCGAGGTGGAATATGGTGGAGGGGGCACCGCACGCTGAGGAACGATCTCAAGGATCAACTTGTGTGTTCTAGGGTGCCCCCCGCCCTGTATATAAAGGAGCAAGGGGAGGGCGGCCGGCCCTAGGAGGCGCGCCAAGGGAGAGGGAGTCCTCCTCCTAGTGGGAATAGGACTCCCTTTCCTAGTCCAACTAGGAAGGAGGAAGGGGAAGGAAAGAGAGGAGAGGAGAGGAGAGGGGGCGCGCCCCCTTCCTTGTCCTATTCGACTCCCCATGGGGAGGCGCGCCACCTCCCGGTGCAGCCCTCTCTCCCCCTCTTGGCCCAATAAGGCCCATTACTTCCCGGGGTTCCGTAACCCCTCGGCACTCCGGTTTTCTCCGGAAACTTCCGGAACCTTTCCGGTGTCCGAATATAGCCGTCCAATATATCAATCTTTATGTCTCGACCATTTCGAGACTCCTCGTCATGTCCGTGATCACATCCGGGACTCCGAACTCCTTCGGTACATCAAAATACATAAACTCATAATATAACCGTCATCGAAACCTTAAGCGTGCGGACCCTACGGTTCGAGAACAATGTAGACATGGCTGAGACACGTCTCCGGTCAATAACCAATAGCGGGACCTGGATGCCCATATTGGCTCCTACATATTCTACGAAGATCTTTATCGGTCAGACCGCATAACAACATACGTTGTTCCCTTTGTCATCGGTATGTTACTTGCCCGAGATTCGATCGTCGGTATCCAATACCTAGTTCAATCTCACATCGGCAAGTCTCTTTACTCGTTCCGTAATACATCATCTCACAGCTAACTCATTAGTTGTAATGCTTGCAAGGCTTAGTGATGTGCATTACCGAGAGGGCCCAGAGATACCTCTCCGACAATCGGAGTGACAAATCCTAATCTCAAATCGCCAACCCAACATCTGCCTTTGGAGACACCTGTAGTACTCCTTTATAATCACCCGATTCGTTGTGACGTTTGGTAGTACCCAAAGTGTTCCTCCGTAAACGGAGTTGCATAATCTCATAGTTATAGGAACATGTATAAGTCATGGATAAAAGCAATAGCAACATACTAAGCGATCGGATGCTAAGCTAATGGAATGGGTCATGTCAATCAGATCATTCAACTAATGATGTGACCTTGTTAATCAAATGACAACTCCTTTGTCTATGGTTAGGAAACTTAACCATCTTTGATTAACAAGCTAGTCTAATAGAGGCATACTAGTGACACTCTGCTTGTCTATGTATTCACACATGTATTATGTTTCCGTTAATACAATTCTAGCATGAATAATAAACATTTATCATGAAATAAGGAAATAAATAATAACTTTATTATTGCCTCTAGGGCATATTTCCTTGATCTCCCACTTGCACTAGAGTCAATAATCTAGATTACATAGTAATGATTCTAACACCCATGGAGTCTTGGTGCTGATCATGTTTTGCTCGTGGAAGAGGCTTAGTCAACGGTCTGCTACATTCAGATCCGTATGTATCTTGCAAATCTCTATGTCTCCCACCGACTAAGTCCGGATGGAATTGAAGCGTCTCTTGATGTGTTTGGTTCTCTTGTGAAATCTGGATTCCTTTGCTAAAGCAATTGCTCCATATTGTCACAAAAGATTTTCATTGGACCCGATGCACTAGGTATGACACCTAGATCGGATATGAACTCCTTCATCCGCACTCCTTCATTAGCTGCTTCGAAGCTGCTATGTATTCCGCTTCACATGTAGATCCCGCCACGACGCTTTGTTTAGAACTGCACCAACCGACAGCTCCTCCGTTTAGTGTAAATCGTATCCGGTTTGCGATTTAGAATCGTCCGGATCGGTGTCAAAGCTTGCATCAACGTAACTGCCATCGATGAGCTCTTTGTCACCTCCATATCGAGAAACATATCCTTAGTCCTTTTCGGTATTTCAGGATGTTCTTGACCGCTATCCGATGATCCACTCTGGATTACTTTGGTACCTCCTGCTAAGCTTATAGCAAGGCACACATCAGGTCTGTACACAGCATTGCATACATGATAGAGCCTATGGCTGAGGCATAGGGAACATCTTTCATTTTTCTCTATCTTCTGCGGTGGTGGGCATTGAGTCTCACTCAACTTCACACCTTGTAACACGGCAAGAACCCTTTCTTTGCTTGATCCATTTTGAACTTCTTCAAAATTTTGTCAAGGTATGTGCTTTGTGAAAGTCAATTAAGCGTCTTGATCTATCTCTATAGATTTTGATGCCCAATATGTAAGCAGCTTCACCGAGGTCCTTCATCGAAAACTCTTATTCAAGTATCCCTTTATGCTATCCAGAATTCTATATCATTTCCGATTAGTAATATGTCATCTACATATAATATCGAAATGCTCTGAGCTCCCACTCACTTTCTTGTAAATACAGGCTTCTCCAAAAGTCTCAGATAAACCCAAATGCTTTGATCACACTATCAAAGCGTTTATTCCAACTCGAGATGCTTGCACCAGTCCATAAATGGATCGCTGGAGCTTGCACACTTTGTTAGCTCCTTTGGATCGATAAAACCTTCTGGTTGCATCATATACAACTCTTCTTCCGTAAATCCATTCAGAATGCAGTTTTACATCCATTTGCCAAATTTCATAATCATAAAATGCGGCAATTGCTAACATGATTCGGACAGACTTAAGCATCGCTCGGGTGAGAAGGTCTCATCGTAGTCAATCCCTTGAACTTGTCGAAACCCTTTGCGACAAGTCGAGCTTTGTAGACAGATAATATTACCGTCGGCGTCGGTCTTCTTCTTGAAGATCCACTTGTTTTCTATTGCTTGCCGACCCTCGGGCAAGTCAACCAAAGTCCACACTTTGTTTTCATACATGGATCCCATCTCAGATTTCATGGCCTCAAGCCATTTTGCGAATCTGGGCTCACCATCGCTTCTTCATAGTTCGTAGGTTCATCATGATCTAGTAGCATGACTTCCGAACAGGATTACCGTACCACTCAGTGCGGATCTTACTCTGGTTGATCTACGAGGTTACAGTAGTAACTTGATCTGAAGTTTCATGATCAACATCATCAACTTCCTCACTATTTGGTGTAGATGTCGCAGAAACGGTTTCGTGATAAACTACTTTCAAATAAGGGAGAAGGTACAGATTACCTCATCAAGTTCTACTTTCCTCCCACTCACTTCTTTCGAGAGAAACTCCTTCTCTAGAAAGGATCCATTCTTAGCAACAAATGTCTTGCCTTCGGATCTGTGATAGAAGGTGTACCCAACTGTCTCCTTTGGGTATCCTATGAAGACACATTTCTCGATTTAGGTTCGAGCTTATCAGGTTGAAGCTTTTTCACATAAGCATCGCATCCCCAAACTTTAAGAAACGACAACTTTGGTTTCTTGCTAAACCATAGTTCATAAGGTGTCGTCTCAACGGATTTTGATGGTGTTCTATTCAGCGTGAATGCGGCCGTCTCAAGAGCATAACCCCAAAACGATAGCGGTAAATCTGTAAGAGACATCATAGATCGCACCATATCTAGTAAAGTGCGATTCTGACGTTCGGACACACCATTGCGCTGTGGTGTTCCGGGTGGCGTGAGTTGCGAAACTATTCCGCATTGTTTCAAATGTAGACCAAACTCGTAACTCAAATATTTGCCTCCACGATCAGATCGTAGAAACTTTATTTTCTTATTACGATGATTTTCAACTTCACTCTGAAATTCTTTGAACTTTTCAAATGTTTCAGACTTATGTTTCATTAAGTAGATATACCCATATCTGCTTAAATCATCTGTGAAGGTGAGAAAATAATGATATCCGCCACGAGCCTCAACATTCATCGGACCACATACATCTATATGTATGATTTCCAACAAATCTGTTGCTCTCTCCATAGTACCGAGAACGGGTTTTAGTCATCTTGCCCATGAGGCACGGTTCATAAGTGCCAAGTGATTCATAATCAAGTGACTCCAAAAGTCCATCAAGATGGAGTTTCTTCATGCGCTTTATACCGATATGACCTAAACGGCGATTACCACAAATAAGTTGCACTATCATTATCAACTCTGCATTTTTGGTTTCAACATTATGAATATGTGTATCACTACTATCGAGATTCATTAAAATAGACCACTCTTCAAGGGTGCATGACCATAAAAATATTATTCATATAAATAGAACAACCATTATTCTCTGATTTAAATGAATAACCGTCTCGCATCAAACAAGATCCAGATATAATGTTCATGCTCAACGCGGCACCAAATAACAATTATTTAGGTCTAAAACTAATCCCGAAGGTAGATGTAGAGGTAGCGTGCCGACCGCGATTACATCGACTTTGGAACCATTTCCCACGCGCATCGTCACCTCGTCCTTTGCGGTGTTCGCAATCCGTAGTCCTGTTTGAGTTGCAAATATTAGCAATGAACCAGTATCAAATACCAGTGCTATGCGAGCTCTAGTAAGGTACACATCAATAACATGTATATCACATATACCTTTGTTCACCTTGCCATCCTTCTTATCCGCCAAATACTTGGGGCAGTTCCGCTTCAAGGACCATCTGCTTGCGGTAGAAGCACTCGATTTCAGGTTTAGGTCCAGACTTGGGTTTCTTCTCTGAGCAGCAACTTGTTTGCTGTTCTTCTTGAAGTTCCTTCTTCTTCCCTTTGCCTTTCTTCTTGAAACTAGTGGTCTTATTGACCATCAACACTTGATGCTCCTTCTTGATTTCTACCTCCGCAGCCTTTAGCATTGCGAAGAGCTCGAGCATAGTCTTTACTAACCCTTGCATATTATAGTTCATCACGAAGCCTTTGTAGCTTGGTGGCGGTGATTGAAGAATTCATCAATGACACAATCATCCGGAAGATTAACTCCCGCTTGAGTCAAGTGATTGTAATACCCGGACATTCCGAGTATGTGCTCACCGACAGACCCATTCTCTTCCATCTTGCAGCTATAGAACTTATTGGAGACTTCATATCTCTCAATCCGGGCATTCATTTGAAATATCAACTTCAACTCTGGAACATCTCATATGCTCCATGACGCTCAAAACGTCGTTGAAGACCCGTTCTAAGCCGTAAAGCATGGCACACTGAACTATAGAGTAGTCATCAGCTTTGCTCGCCAGACGTTCTTAACGCCGTCGGTTGCATCAAGAAGGCACGGCACCTAGCGGTGCATCCAGGCGTAACTCTTCGTGCAGCAATGAGGATAATCCTCGATTCGGACCCAGTCCGTGTAATTGCTACCATCATCTTTCAACTTTGCTTTCTCAAGGAACGCATTAAAATTCAACGGAACAACAAAGACGAGCCATCTATCTATAAACAAACATAGACAAGCAAGATACTATCAGTACTAAGTTCATGATAAATTTAAGTTCAATTAATCATATTACTTAAGAACTCTCACTTAGATGACATCTCTCTAGTCATCTAAGTGATCACGTGATCCAAATCAACTAAACCATAACCGATCATCACGTGAGATGGAGTAGTTTTCAATGGTGAACATCTTATGTTGATCATATCTACTATATGATTCACGCCGACCTTTCGGTCTCCGTGTTCGAGGCCATATCTGCATATGCTAGGCTCGTCAAGTATAACCTGAGTATTCTGCGTGTGCAAAACTGGCTTGCACCCGTTGTAGATGGACGAGAGCTTATCACACCCGATCATCACGTGGTGTCTCGCACGACGAACTTTGGCAACGGTGCATACTCGGGAGAACACTACTTGATAATTTTAGTGAGAGATCATCTTAAAATGCTACCGTCAATCAAAGCAAAATAAGATGCATAAAGGATAAACATCACATGCAATCAATATAAGTGATATGATATGGCCATCATCATCTTGTGCTTGTGATCTCCATCTCCGAAGCACCGTCGTGATCACCATCATCACCGGTAGCGACACCTTGATCTCCATCGTAGCATCGTTGTCGATACGCCATCTATTGCTTCTCGACTATCGCTACCGCTTAGTGATAAAGTAAAGCAATTACAGTATGCTTGCATTTCATACAATAAAGCGACAACCATATGGCTCCAGCCATTGTCGATAACTTCGTTACAAAACATGATCATCTCATACAATAAAATATAGCATCACGTCTTGACCATATCACATCACAACATGCCCTGCAAAAACAAGTTAGACGCCCTCTACTTTGTTGTTGCAAATTTTACGTGGCTGCTACGGGCTTAAGCAAGAACCAATCTCACCTACGCATCAAGACCACAACGATACTTCGTCAAATAGACTCGTTTAACCTTCTCAAGGACGGGCGAGCCATACTCGGTTCAACAAAAGTGAGAGAGACAGACACCCGCCAGCCACCTTTAAGCACGAGTGCTGCGCAAGCGGTGAAACCAGTCTCGCGTAAGCGTCTGGCGTAATGTCGGTCCGGCCGCTTCATCTCACAATACCGCTGAACCAAAGTATGACATGCTGGTAGGCAGTATGACTTGTATCGCCCACAACTCACTTGTGTTCTACTCGTGCAAAACATCAAACCATAGAAACCTGGCTCGGATGCCACTGTTGGGGAACGAGTAATTTCAAAAATTTCCTACGCACACGCAAGATCATGGTGATGCATAGCAACGAGAGGGGAGAGTGTTGTCTCGCACCCTCGAGACCAAAGCGAAGCGATCACAACGTAGAGGAAGTAGTCGACGTTCTCCTCGCGATCCAACCGATCCTAGCGCCACACTCCGGCGCCTCCGAGTTCTTGACACACGTACAGCTCGGTGACGCTCCTCAGTTCCGATCCAGCAAAGCTCCGGGAGAGAGTTCCACAAGACGACGACGTGGTGACGATCTTGATGTTCTACCGACGCAGGCTTCGCCTAAGCACCGCCACGATATGACCGAGGTGGAATATGGTGGAGGGGGCACCGACACGGCTAAGGAACGATCTCAAGGATCAACTTGTGTGTTCTAGGGTGCCCCCCTGCCCCTGTATATAAAGGAGCAAGGGGAGGCCGGCCGGCCCTAGGAGGCGCGCCAAGGGAGAGGGAGTCCTCCTCCTAGTGGGAGTAGGATTCCCTTTCCTAGTCCAACTAGGAAGGAGGAAGGGGAAGGAAAGAGAGGAGAGGAGAGGAGAAGGGGCGCGCCCCTTCCTTGTCCTATTAGGACTCCCCATGGGGGCGGCGCCACCTCCTGGTGCAGCCCTCTCTCTCCCTCTTGGCCCAATAAGGCCCATTACTTCCCGGGGTTCCGTAACCCCTCGGCACTCGGTTTTCTCCGAAACTTCCGAACCTTTCCGTGTCCGAATATAGCCGTCAATATATCAATCTTTATGTCTCGACCATTTCGAGACTCCTCGTCATGTCCGTGATCACATCCGGGACTCGAACTCCTTCGTACATCAAAATACATAAACTCATAATATAACCGCCATCGAAACCTTAGCGCATGGACCCTACGGTTCGAGAACAATGTAGACATGGCGAGACACGTCTCCGGTCAATAACCAATAGCGGGACCTGGATGCCCATATTGGCTCCTACATATTCTACGAAGATCTTTATCGGTCGAGACCGCATAACAACATACGTTGTTCCCTTTGTCATCGGTATGTTACTTGCCCGAGGTTCGATCGTCGGTATCCAATACCTAGTTCAATCTCACATCGCAAGTCTCTTTACTCGCTCCGTAATACATCATCTCACAGCTAACTCATTAGTTGTAATGCTTGCAAGGCTTAGTGATGTGCATTACCGAGAGGGCCCAGAGATACCTCTCCGACAATCGGAGTGACAAATCCTAATCTCGAAATACGCCAACCCAACATCTGCCTTTGGAGAGACCTGTAGTACTCCTTTATAATCACCCAGTTATGTTGTGACGTTTGGTAGTACCCAAAGTGTTCCTCCGGTAAACGGGAGTTGCATAATCTCATAGTTATAGGAACATGTATAAGTCATGGATAAAAGCAATAGCAACATACTAAACGATCGGATGCTAAGCTAATGGAATGGGTCATGTCAATCAGATCATTCAACTAATGATGTGACCTTGTTAATCAAATGACAACTCCTTTGTCTATGGTTAGGAAACTTAACCATCTTTGATTAACAAGCTAGTCTAGTAGAGGCATACTAGTGACACTCTGTTTGTCTATGTATTCACACATGTATTATGTTTCCGGTTAATACAATTCTAGCATGAATAATAAACATTTATCATGAAATAAGGAAATAAATAACAACTTTATTATTGCCTCTAGGGCATATTTCCTTCACAAACCATGCAGTACAATGCGTGGGGCGTTCGTGACATTGATGGCTATGGCTGCTTCGTGTTCGAGAATGATCCCAGCTCCGTTGGGCAGCGATTCAATCGAGGCGGGTTTACAGCCTCGCAACTACTCCTTGTTCCTCGGGCTCAATTATCCGATCATCCAACCAATCATCGATCATATCACCGGTGATGATTACTGTGGTACGGAACTTCCATTCGCGAGGGGGGGCTGTGTTTACACATCATACCATGGGTTTCATGAATCACCATATCCAGAGATACGTCGACACCGCTTGTTGCCGTGTAATCTTCAGCAGCGAAGGCATCAAGCTTCCATGCGATGGATGGCTTTTGCAAACCCGACATGCGGCGATGTGGTTCATGCCAACAGCAAATATGCACAACTTGATTCGTCTTGATACCTAGATCGAGCCATGTATTCTCTTTGTTGTAGCATGACCCTCTTTTGTTGGATATTATGTACTTGTTGTTAGTTTGAAGCACTCCTCTGTTTGAAGGATATATACCTTCCGGGATCAAGTGCATCCTAACTCACCCGTAGTATGTACCGATAATGATGATGGAGATGCTGTGCGAAGCCATATATATATATATATATATATATATATATATATATCAGTTAGGCTTCAAGTGCGTACTTGTTAGTTAAACCTATGTATAAATTGTGACACTAAATATGACTAGTAAGTAGTACAGTGGCAGTACTACTATACGTCGGTCAAATTATTCATCATGTCCACACATTGAATTGACGTGACAACACGCTGCTGCGTGAGGTGACACAAGAATCCCGCGGTCTGTTCGGTATTCGACTTCAGATTTGGAGTACGGTTATCTGTCGAAATCTTTCATCATTCACTTAAAACAGTCGATTGATCATACATTGAGTACCATATAACTAGAATTATCGATGCAAGTCGAAGAAGGATTGGCCGGTGCTGCCGGCTGGCGTCAAGTTCGATCCCACGGATCGAGGAGCTGATCGAGCACCTTGAGGCCAAAGTGAGTCTTGCCAATAACGAGATTTCATCTCTCATCGATTTGTTCATAGCAACTATCGACAGCGAGCACAGCATATGCTACACCCAACCAGAGAAACTTCCAGGTAAGTGTCACACCCTGATTATCATGGAACAACACTTAAGCTAATAAATCATGATAAATTGTGGTTTGACAAAAACTTTTGTGTGTTTTGTTCTTTGCTTGATTTGATTTTGTCTGCTGTTGACAAGTGCTCTAAAAATCAAATAAATCCTCCAACTCTTATACTCCTTCTCCTTGATCCAAAGACCTTGCCCAATGATCATGCCATGTGTATAGGACACAAAAATAATTTCTTACAAAAATAATTTGGCAAAATAGTATTTTCAAAAATTAGTTTTTCAAAAACCCCTGAATTCAGGGTTGCACTTCAAGTACTTAATTAAAGGCAGTAAAAATCTTTCCAAAAATATATTTGACTCCTATTAGATATAGGATACCCATAAACCATAAAAATATAATTTTAAAAGTTATTTTCCTATTTTATTTAAAGGCTTTTTATTAAGGCCAGAAATGGTCTTTAATAGGTTAAAATTATTTTAAAGCTTTAAAAATATTTGGGAAAATCTAGGGAAACTCAGTGGACATATATTGTCCATATATAAGAGTTTCAACACATGGTCATGTTCAAAATATTGGTCAAACTCCTCAAAAACCCTTTCTGGATATTTCAAGCTTTTGAAATATTTACAAAGGAAATATTCTCCAAAAACTCCAAGAAAATTCTAGCATGTCACATATGACATGTTTGATGATCTGGACAAGTATCATGTCATGGAGAATAGTATAACCCCATGAAACCCCCTCAAAACCATTTTTGTCCATTTTGAAGTTTGAGCAACTTTACATTGCCAAACATGTCCAAATGTTCTCAAACCATGTGAACATGCTCAAATGGTCTAATAATTCATCTAGACCAAATGGCACAAGTTGGAGAACAAGTTAACTTGATCAAAGTGCCCCAAAACCCTTCCTGTCCAGAACTAATTTGAACAACTCTACGTTGGAAACCTTCTCCTTTTGATCTCAACTTTTGTGGACATGTTCAAAAGCTCAAATGATGACACTACACCAAGTGGTACATCAAGGAGAATAGGTTTGCATGAATAAATCTTGGGGAGTCCATTTCTATTGATTTCTAGGGTTTACCAAAGTTGCATTGTCAACTTTCTTCAAATGAGCTCCAACTGGGTGATGAACCTCATTTATATATGACACTTGATCCTGTTAATCTTCATATCATTTGGAATTCATTTGCTTGATCAAACCACCATCAAACACCTTCTGGCAGAAATTTAAAATGCATGTTTTGGCCATTTCCACTAATCTCCATGAGCTAAGCTTTCTCCCACAGCATCATCTGGTCCTCCTCTAACCCCTGCATTTTTCCCTGCCCGAGGAGCCATGATGATGGGGGTGAAAAGCTCTTTTTCCCTCTCTGGACAACACCATTTCTCTCTCTCTCAACCTCCCTCCTCACTCCAGTGGATCCTCAGGGCATCCAATGCCATTGTCACATTGTTTACTCCCCCCTGCAGCTGCCAGACACAAGTGGGCGCGTGAGGACGCGAGGAAAAGCCGCGGGTGCCGGCAATTTGGGTGCTCAGGAGCACGTCAGCGTGCTCCCGACCGTTGACGCCGCGTCCCCCGACCACCTCGAGCCCCCCCCCTTGCGCCAGTCGAGGTGCCTCGACGTCCGCAACACACCACCGTGCTGCCCACCTCCTCTCTCTTCCACCTGCTGCCTCCTCTCGCACGTGCACCGGCCGACCGAGAGCTCCAATGGGCAGCCTCACACGCGCGATGCCTCTGACCCGTCCCCACTCCCTCTCTCTCTTCCTGGCGCCCTACTCCACGCCCACGAGCGCCGCGGACAACCTCGAGCCTCCTCCCATGGCCACCATGGCCATTTCCACGGGTGCCCATGGACCACGTCCACGGTGAGCCCACGACCTCGCTATATAAGGCCGCCCAAGGCCTCTCTATGGAGCCCTTTTTGCCCCCTTCTCCCTCCCGTACGTCACCCAGAACCGGCCATCCCTCTCCCCGTGCCCCCCATCCACCGCAATGGCCGGAGTGCCACCGCCGGCATCCACCTAAATTCAGCCAAGCCCGAGCTCACCTCCCTCCTTTTCCTCCACCCAAAGACTCCCCGTTGTCCGGCGACCCTCCCCACCTCCTCAAACCATCGTGGGGATGCTCGAACGCCGAGAGCCACGGAAGGTGGACGACCTCCCCCGCCACCATGAAAGCTGCGGTCACCTCGGCCCCCTCCGGTGGCCGTGACCTGCACTAGCGAATGCGCCGCTCCGCGCTGAGCTCGCCCATAGGCGGAGCGCCGCGGGAGACGGCCGGAGGCGCCGGCTACCGCCGGACGAGCGCTGGCGTGCGCTTTGCCTCCCCTGCTCTGCCTCGAGTGGGAGGTAGAGGATGATCGCCCCGCCAGATGGCAGGGGCCTGCCCGTCAGCGGTAGTGGCGACCGAGCCGGCCCACCAGCCGGGTTAAGTGGAAACGGCTTCAGGCCGATCCGCTTTCCCCGCTGGGTGGCGCCCTCCCGCAGTGCGCCTTCGACGTCACCTCCTCTGCCCGCGCAGCCGAGCCGCAGGGCCGGCCCAGTGCGCTGTGGTGTTAAGCTGCGCCGAGGGCACAGTTTAGGTAAAGCCCAAATGTTTTTCTTTTTGTTTTCCAGTGCGCTTCTAAAATCGATAGTTAATTCATTTCTTGTCCAAATTTGATGATTCAAATTTCCAGAGACTCCATAAATCATGTTCTATTTAATGGGCCACAGCGGACATTTTTGTTGTTCTTGGTTTTCACTGGACCTTTTAAAAAGGTCATTTATCCACATAAGTCCACTTCAAAAATCCATATTATATTCATTTCAATTCCAAATCCAGTGAAACCAATTTCTAAATGTTTCTAAAATCATGCCTGATTTAATGGGTACTTTTACCCATATTTATAAAAAGGCATTCTGTAGACAACTTGCAGATCCATTAAATCCCTTGTTTCCATCATATTGAAATGTTCAGAAATAACCACTGATCCAATTCCAATGAAACCACTCTGGTTATTCTTCATATAACCAGAGATGTCCTAGAAAAGTCAAATTAATAATTTTAGAGCACTTTTATTTTCTGCCTTGTTGTGTTGCTTATTATGATTGTTTCCGACGTTAGTTGACGAAGTAGACGGAGTATTTGGAGAAGGACCAGAAGATTTCAAGACTCTGATGAATCAGGCAAGCAGCCCTTTGACCATGATGAACCCTTTTTATCATAGTAACATGTCCTTCGGTTATTGTTGAATGCATGATATCTTGAATGGCAAGTTGCCAGGTTTGCCTTTGTTGAACAACCCATTGATACTTGCATTGTCGATAACTCTATCCTTGTTTAGAGTTGTGTTGTTGGATTATAGAAATACGCTATAGTTGTTGGCTAAGCAAAATGGGTCGGAGTTATGCATGGTAAGGAACAAGTGTGGTTGACATACTTGCAAATAGCCCCAGTGGGTGCCACTAATGCCCCTGGGAGATGATGATGATCTAGGTCACTACATGGTGGAGAGGTAGTGTACCGAAGCTTGATGAAAGTGCTGTTTACAGAGACGGATTAGATTTAAGATTTGTCGACTGTCCCAACCTTACATGCGCAACCACGCTATCCCTTATGGGATGGGGCATTATTGATTACCTAGTTCGTGCTAGCATGGATGCCCGCATTACTAGTGACGGGAGAGTTGTTGGTGCGCTCTCTCGGGACGGGGCCGTGCTTGGATAGGCGGCCATGACTGTTTTCACAGGGCACCGGACACACCGTTGGTACCCCCGTGCATGTGAGATGTGATGAGTATGGGAGCGTGGCTCCACCTGATTAAGTTGTGAAAATGATTGGCACGGGGGCTGTTACCAATCGAGTGGACTCTATGTTGGTCACGACTAGGGAAAGGTAGTGATCGGGTGCTTACCCTGGGTACTTAAGGTCTCGCGGGTCGTGGATGACACGAAAGCTTCCCGGATCTTGTGGGTAAAGTGCGTAACCTCTGCAGAGTGTCAAACTATTCGAATAGCCGTGTCCACGGTCAAGTTCAGTTGGGTGGTGCTGCTTAGACTATGTCCGTATGTTTCTGACAAACAACACAGTTTGGTGATATTGATGATGTGACTCGTGAGGAAGTCACGATGAGCTTGAGCATGAGTTGTTTCTAACTCTTCCTCGACGTTGATGTCTGTAACCTCCTGATACTGTTTGCAGACGCATTCATGTCCTAGATAAGTGTTGATCATACTTGCATGAGAAAAACTAGCTTTCCGCAAAAATGCCAACTAAGCAGTAGAGCTTTGCATGATTATTTTGTTATCACTCTCGGGTTGCTTGCGAGTACATTCAAAGTACTCATTGGCTTGCCACTGGTTATTTTATTGGCCAGGCATGAAAGACAAGATATATTGAAGAGTTCTTTGGTGACGATCGTGCGAGCTAGGACGCTTTCCCAGTCAGAATGCCTGTAGGGTTAAGGAAGATAGCATGGGTCCAAGTTACCAATGAAGATTCGCTGCGATGATATACTCAAGACTTGACCATAATGGTCCTACTTGTGCAAAACGTTATGTATGGATGTAAGACTCTTGTTATTCAGCTTCTGTGTGTTCAGTGAGCATTGATCTCTGGGATCACTGTACACGTGCATTCGGAGATCATGACTTATGAGTCGGGGTCCCCACAGAGCTGGTATCAAAGCCATCCTGACTTTAGGAAGCCTTAGTTAGCATGGTCGTTAGTTAGGGTAAAATATTTCCAAAACTACTACTAGTTTTCAAAACTATCTATACTTCTCTCCCCTTCTGAGTTTTTTCGAACACTATGGTATACTTTCCTTATTGGTCTCTTCCCCGTCAAAACCTTTGGTCGCTAGAACCCTTATGCCCCTAACCACTGGATTCCTTGTAAACCTCGATGATAATCCAGAAGGAAGATGCATCGCCAGACATTCACCCACATCTCCCGAACACAAGATTGGCGACACCACAACAAGACGATACCAATAGAAGATACATCCTTGAAGAATGAGGACATGAAGACCCAGGAGATGGTGACACCCTTGACACTGCCCCAAGATGACGCAACCCTATCCTACGATGATCAGGGCATAGGATATGCAAGATATTGATATACATCGCTAATAGAGTAACCCTGTCACTACCATTGCTGTATCGGCAACCACCGGTGGATGAGAACCTAGCCATTTGGTCCGCCTCACTATAGTGAGCAGGAAAACGGTTCTCTTCGTCCCCCGCTCTTGGTATCTATGTTGTCATCAACGTAACTGATAGGATGGACCTCTATTATGCCTTGTTAATGTCATTGCATAAATGATTGCTTACCCGAAACCCTTGACGCCTTAAAAGGAAAAAGGGATCGTCATGATTAAGAAGACAACAGAAGGCCGAGTCAATGCCAGCTACGAGGAGCCACCTTCACCCCATCACTTCAACAGGCGAGAAGTTGTTGAAGACTCTTCAAGCTCAACCAGGATCGTTTCATCGAACAACTACAAGAGACGTATCAACACCTGTGGAAAACCTGGAAGACTGCACGAGGCACAAGGCACGACTATAGAATCCGAGAACCCCTAGGGTAGGATGAGTCGTGTACCCCCTATGCGCAGTCGAGTCCATATGATGGTTCGAATAGAACCATGAGTGTGTGTTGCTTGTTTTTATTTGTTGGTGTTTTGATATCAGTCACTCTTTTTTCCCTAGGCAACAAGTACGCGACAATATCACCTGCCTTATTTTGTTGTTTGTTTTTGGCCCTTCGGCACTTGCTTGTTTGCACTTGCACTATAGAACCCCATTTAGGCAACCCACCTCCTCTATGCTACTTTTCCCTCTCATCTCTCTCCTCAACTGAAGACCGGCAAGACAATCTACACTAAGGATTCTGCCTCGGCAACCGACTAGCAATGACGACTTCTGCTACAACCTCCATGATCAACTGCAACCCTGTAGAATTATGATTTAACCCTTCAGACTAGAAACCCATTCCTAGACCCTTCGGGACTTCACAAGATACCCCAGCTCTAAACCTTAACCCTGAGCTTAACCTACGAAATCACAAGAGAACCAGTTAAGCCTCTGTAACCTTGCACAAGACTGGGTTCATTATGGAACTAGTGGACGTAGTTAGCGAGCACATTGTCATCCTAAGGAAGCACCAGAACTGACGATGCCATAGGAAAGACCAATTTGGAAATATATGAACGGAGGACAAATGACTTGATGAGTTTATATCAGTGACCTTGAGGAATTATCTGAGACTCTTTGGTAGATTATAAGGCTACCATGTTGGTAGATGAACTTGGTGGGATCATGATTATGGAGTAGCATAGCTTTCATCACCCCAGAGTAAATTGGATTTAGACTGATGATCTCGAACATGATACCATGTTTCTCGGTGGACGATAAACTAGGAGATTAGATTGATTGTTGAAGTCGATTTAGGATTCTATATAAGCTTGACTTTGGAGTTTATCAGATCACAATAGCGGGAGTTGGTGGACTGTCTATAGTAAGGGCAACCCTTTCAAGTATTTGGGGGATTATAAGGACTTTAGAAGATCATGTGGAACACCATAAACATTGGATTTGTAGAATTGATGGATTGTGTAGTGATTGATGGAAGTTAATGGGCTGCTGGAGTTGATTCATAGGAAGGAAATATGATCTTGGAGTGGCTTACGACGTGTTTCCTTAGGATAGAGGTGCTTTATCTTAGACCTTGGAAGAATAGGCTGAGCCCTTGGATTGTCACGTTCAAGTTTGGCAGCTTATATGTTATACCCATAGATTTTTAGGGGTAGCCATACATATGAGTTTGGGGATTGTAGACATATATGATTTTGTTAGACCTCCTCTCGAGAGTCATGAGGATATGAATCACATGAGTGATGATTGGAGTTGACCTGTACGAAATGACGCTATCAGTGATATGATGTGATTTGTTTAAAGGACTAGATATCACAATTGGCATCTCAGGAACTGTGCTCAAGGATGGGATGATAAACATTCACTCACACACTAGAATCCTTGAAACCCTTACGTCCTACCAAGCCACAACATGGTCGGATCCTGACCTTGCGCTTTGGCTCTAGATCGATAAGACCTTGGCCAATGCTCAACCGTGACCATCACCAATGCCTCAGCCCACTTTACGTACCCCATAGACTTCATGGAGTGCTTGGACAAGTTAGTTGTCATCTTTCTTTGATGACATACTTGTCTACCAGAAGACGGAAGAAGAATCGCTGAGCTGGTCAAGGAACATCTGAAGATCGTCATGTCTAGGAGGAAGAACTATATCAACCGCCATCGCCAAGAAGTGAACTTCCTCGTTGAAGACCGTGTGTATCTACAAACCACTCCTCTCTAAGGAACCAAGCATTTCCATGACAAGGGAACCCACACCAAGATTCATCGGCCCTCTTCAAGATCACTGCAAGACGAAGAATAGACAGCTACCAGCTAGAGTTACCACCTGACTCACCCACTGTGCACAACGTTTTTCCACATGACACCACTCCGGAAACGTTTCCAACTTCCTAACTAGCCCGGTCTCTGCAATGACATTGACCACCGAGCCATCGACCCCTAGCCCAATCTACCCTACCACGAGCTACCCATTAGCAACATGGATCAAGAAGAGCATCATACAGGAAGCCACACCATCAAGTACTTCAAGCTCAATGGAGCACTACACGGAAGCAGAAGAAACATGAGGACTTGAAGACTACCCCAGATCCAAGTTTCTGTATCCCTCTCCGCACCTAGTCTGGGAATCTCGGGGACGAGATTCTTGTAAGGGGGGTAGGTCTGTCACACCCTGATTTTCATGGCACAACACTTAAGCTAATAAATCATGATAAATTGTTGTTTGACAAAAACTTTTGTGTGTTTTGGTCTTTGCTTGATTGGATTTTGTCTGCTGTTGGCAAGTGCTCCAAAAATCAAATAAATCCTCCAACTCTTATACTCCTTCTCCTTGATCCAAAGACCTTGCCCAATGATCATGCCATGTGTATAGGACATAAAAATAATTTCTTACAAAAATAATTTGGCCAAATAGTATGTTCAAAAATTAGTTTTTCGAAAACCCCTGAATTGAGGGTTGCACTGCAAGTACTTAATTAAGGGCAGTAAAAATCTTTCCAAAAATATATTTGACTCCCATGAGATATAGGATACCCAGAAACCATAAAAATATAATTTTAAAAGTAATTTTCCTATTTTATTTAAAGGCTTTTTCTTAAGGCCAGAAATGGTCTTTAATAGGTTAAAATTATTTTAAAGCTTTAAAAATATTAGGGAAAATCTAGGAAAACTCAGTGGACATATATTGTCCATATATAGGAGTTTCAACACATGGTCATGTTCAAAATATTGGTCAAACTCCTCAAAAACCCTTTCTGGATATTTCAAGCTTTTGAAATATTTACAAAGGAAATATTTTCCAAAAACTCCAAGAAAATTCTAGCTTGTCACATATGACATGTTTGATGATCTGGACAAGTATCATGTCATGGAGAATAGTATAACCCCATGAAACCCCCTCAAAACCATTTCTGTCCATTTTGAAGTTTGAGCAACTTTACATTGCCAAACATGTCCAAATGTTCTCAAACCTTGTGAACATGCTCAAATGGTCTAATAATTCGTCTAGACCAAATGGCACAAGTTGGAGAACAAGTTAACTTGATCAAAGTGCCCCAAAACCCTTCTTGTCCAGAACCAAATTTGAACAACTCTACATTGGAAACCTTCTCCTTTTGATCTCAACTTTTGTGGACATGTTCAGAACCTCAAATGATGACACTAAACCAAGTGGTGCATCAAGGAGAATAGGTTTGCATGAATAAATCTTGGGAAGTCAATTTCTGTTGATTTCTTGGGTTTACCGAAGTTGCATTGTCAACTTTCTTCAAATGAGCTCCAACTTGGTGATCATTTGGAATTCATTTGCTTGCTCAAACCACCATCAAACACCTTCTGGCAGAAATTTAAAATGCATGTTTTGGCCATTTCCACTAATCTCCATGAGCTAAGCTTTCTCCCACAGCATCATCTGGTCCTCCTCTAACCCCTGCATCTTTCCCTGCCCGAGGAGCCATGATGTGGGGGTGAAAAGCTCTTTTTCCCCCTCTGGACAGCACCATTTCTCTCTCTCTCAACCTCCCTCCTCACTCCAGTGGATCCCCACAGCATCCAATGCCATTGTCACATTGTTTACTCCCCCTGCAGCTGCCAGACACAAGTGGGCGCGTGAGGACGCGAGGAAAAGCCGCGGGTCCCGCCATTTGGTCGCTCTGGAGCACGTCAGCGTGCTCCCGACCGTTGACGTCGCGTCCCCCGACCACCTCGAGCCTCCCCCTTGCGCCATTCGAGGTGCCTTGATGTCCGCAACACGCCACCGTGCTGCCCCCCTCCTCTCTCATCCTCCTGCTGCCTCCTCTCGCACGCACACCGGCCGCCCGAGAGCTCCAATGGGCAGCCTGACACGCGTGATGCCTCTGACCCGTCCCCACTCCCTCTCTCTTTTCCTGGCGCCCTACTCCATGCCCATGAGCGCTGCGGACAACCCCGAGCCTCCTCCCGTGGCCACCACGGCCATTTCCACGGTGCCCGTAGGCCACGTCCACGGTGAGCCACGACCTCGCTATATAAGGCCGCCCAAGGTCTCTTTCTGGAGCCCTTTTTGCCCCCTCTCCCTCCCGTACATCAGCCAGAACCGGCCATCCTTGTCCTCGTGCCCCCCATCCACCGCAATGGCCGGAGTGCCGCCGCCGGCATCCACCTAAATTCAGCCAAGCCCGAGCTCACCTCCCTCCTTTTCCTCCACCCAAAGACTCCCCGTGGTCCGGCGACCCTCCCCACCTCCTCAAACCATCACGGGATGCTCGAACACCGAGAGCCGCGGAAGGCCGACGACCTCCCCCGCCATCATGAAAGCTACGGTTACCTCGGCCCCCTCCGGCGGCCATGACCTGCACTAGCGGATGCGCCGCTGCGCGCTGAGCTTGCCCATAGGCGGAGCGCCGCGGGAGACGGCCGGAGGTGCCGGCTATCACCGGACGAGCGCCGGCGTGCGCTCTGCCTCCCCTGCTCTGCCTCGAGCGGGAGGTAGAGGACGATCGCCCCGCCAGATGGCAGGGGCCCGCCCGTCAGCGGCAGAGGCGACCGAGCCGGCCCACCAGTCGGGTTAAGTGGAAACGGCTTCAGGCTGATCCGATTTCCCCGCTGGGTGGCGCCCTCCCGCAGTGCTCCTTCGACGTCACCTCCTCTGCTCACAGAGCCGAAAGGCGGCCCGCCCAGTTGGCATAGGGTGTTAAGCTGCCCCGAGGGCACAGTTTAGGTAAAGCCCAAATGTTTTTCTTTTTCTTTTCCAGTGAGCTTCTAAAATCCATATTTAATTCATTTCTTGTCCAAATTTGATGATTCAAATTTCCAGAGACTCCATAAATCATGTTCTATTAATGGGCCACAGTGGACATTTTTGTTGTTCTTGGTTTTCACTGGACCTTTTAAAAAGGTCATTTATCCACATAAGTCCACTTCAAAATCCATATTATATTCATTTCAATTCCAAATCCAGTGAAACCAATTTCTAAATGTTTCTAAAATCATGCCTGATTTAATGGGTACTTTCACCCATATTTATAAAAAGGCATTATGTAGACAACTTGTAGATCCATTAAATCTCTTGTTTCCATCATATTGAAATGTTCAGAAATAACCACTGATCCAATTCCAGTGAAACCACTCTGGTTATTCTTCATATAACCAAAGATGTCCTAGAAAAGTCAAATTAATAATTTTAGAGTACTTTTATTTTCTACCTTGTTGTGTTGCTTATTATGATTGTTTCCGACGTTAGTTGACGAAGAAGACGGAGTATTTGGAGAAGGACCAGAAGATTTCAAGACTCTAATGAATCAGGCAAGCAGCCCTTTGACCATGATGAACCCTTTTTATCATAGTAACATGTCTTTCCGTTATTATTGAATGCATGATATCTTGAATGGCAAGTTGCCAGGTTTGCCTTCGTTGCACAACCTTTTGATACTTGCATTGTCCATAACTCTATCCTTGCTTAGAGTTGTGTTGTTGGATTATAGAAATACGCTATAGTTGTTGGCTGAGCAAAATGTGTCGGAGTTATGCATGGTAAGGAACAAGTGTGGTTGACATACTTGCAAATAGCCCCAATGGGTGCCACTAATGCCCCTGGGAGATGATGATGATCTAGGTCACTACATGGTGGAGAGGTAGTGTACCAAAGCTTGATGAAAGTGCTGTTTACAGAGACGGATTAGATTTAAGATTTGTCAACTGTCCCAACCTTACACGCGCAACCACACTACCCCTTATGGGACGGGGCATTATTGATTACCTAGTTCGTGCTAGCATGGATGCCCGCATTACTAGTGACGGGAGAGTTGTTGGTGCGCTCTCTCGGGACGGGGTCGTGCTTGGAGAGGCGGCCATGACTGTTTTCACAGGGCACCGGACACACCGTTGGTACTCCCGTGCATGTGAGATGTGATGAGTATGGGAGCGTGGCTCCACCAGATTAAATTGTGAAAATGATTGGCACGGGGGCTGTTACCAATCGAGTGGACTCTATGTTGGTCACGACTAGGGAAAGGTAGTGATCGGGTGCTTACCCCGGGTACTTAAGGTACCGCGGGTCGTGGATGACACGAAAGCTTCCCGGATCTTGTGGGTAAAGTGCGCAACCTCTGCAGAGTGTCAAACTATTCAAATAGCCATGTCCATGGTCAAGGACAGTTTGGTGATGCTGCTTAGACTATGTGCATATGTTTCTGACAAACAACACAGTTTGGTGATATTGATGATGTGACTCGTGAGGAAGTCACGATGAGCTTGAGCATGAGTTGTTTCTAACTCTTCCTCGACGTTGATGTCTGTAACCTCCTGATACTGGTTGCAGACGCATTCATGTCCTAGATAAGTGTTGATCATACTTGGATGAGAAAAACTAGCTTTCCGCAAAAATGCCAACTAAGCAGTAGAGCTTTGCATGATTATTTTGTTATCACTCTCGAGTTTCTTGCGAGTACATTCAAAGTACTCATTGGCTTGCCACTGGTTATTTTATTGGCCAGGCATGAAAGACAAGATATATTGAAGAGTTCTTTGGTGACGATCATGCGAGCTAGGACGCTTTCCCAGTCAGAATGCCTGTAGGGTTAAGGCAGATGGCATGGGTCCAAGTTACCGACGAAGATTTCCGCTGCGATGATATACTCAAGACTTGACCATAATGGTCCTACTTGTGCAAAACGGTATGTATGGATGTAAGACTCTTGTTATTCAGCTTCTGTGTGTTCAGTGAGCATTTATCTCTGGGATCACTGTACACATGCATTCGGAGATCACGACTGATGAGTCGGGGTCCCCACAGTAAGACACCGATCGGCCGTCTACTTGCACAAACGTATTCCTTTGTTTATAGCTCTATATTTTTTAGACGCAGACCTGGTGAAGCAATTACTGTTTGACAGTTAATAAAAAGTGAAACAAGTGACTGCAACATGCCAAAGATGTTATGGAAATGCCAACTACGTACACTAAAACCTGTATTCCACAATACTGCAGGTATCACACTGAGTGGCCTAAGGAAGCAATTCTTCCAACGCAATTCGTATGTTCAAAAGGGCACGTGGACGCGTCGCAAGATACAGTCGGAGTGCGGCATGCAAACGATGTGGCACAAGACCGGCAATACCTTGCCGGTGATGGTCAACGGCCGGCAGACGGGCAGCAAAAAAGGTTCTGGTGCTGCACACCAACAAGAACTTCGACAGCAGAGGACCAATTGGGTGATGCACTAGTACCACCTCGGGAACCTGGAGCAAGAAAAGGAGCGGGAAATGGTCCTCTGCAAGATTTTCTACCAGACGAACACTCGGGCCAGTAGTAAAAAGATTATAAGTTAGTTAGGTATTGGTAGTTGTACTACCTTGTCGTCCGCAAGTTGGTATTGTTGGCGTGCAGAAGAGATTCCGAGGATCATAAATCGGAGGCAAACAGGATTGAGCCTTCTGGTTCCTCCTCCTCATCACCTCATTAGATGCGTGCATGCTCATCGTAAGCTGGAAAGCCTCTGACTGGATCTGTTGAGCCCGAGCATCCAAAGCCGCCCGCTCCACGACCAATCTGGTGTCCTGAGCTGCTAGGGCTTCTTTGGCTCGGGCTATCTCCTCACGTACCTGTGCTACCTCTGCATCATGCTCAGCTTGACTCGCCGGAATAACTGTGGCGGTTAACAGGGCCGTCAATTTTTCCATGAGATCAATCAACACCTGAGCCGGCGGGCAAACAGGGCCTCCTGCCCCGGCCGCTCCTGACCCAGAAGTTATTGCTGTCGCAGCCGTAGAATTTTGGCCGGGTTGAGTGCTAGCCATGAAGATCCTTACTCTGCTCGGCGGATCAAAGGGGTCCGGAATACTGTTGCCATCGGAACAGCCCCCAAGCCCGCCATCTTGCAATTGGTATAACGAATCCGTCTCACCAGTGGATGACTCACCATCGGAGTAGACGGCCGTCTCACCGCCGTCCATGGATCCTTCAGAAAGTTCTCCTCCATGGATGCAACCAACAAAGGCACGCTTCACGGCGGGCTGAGCCCGGGCGGGTCTCGCACGCTGAGCTGTCTCGATGATGTCAGTGCAGATGTCCGGCTCTGGGCCCGGCTCACCAATCCGGCCGATGAAGACGTGGATTCCGACGAAGGGGACCCGGTAACCGTACTCAATTGAGCCGGCGTCGGGACCCTAGCCGGCGTCGGGACCCTAGCCGGCGTCGTCGATGTAGAGCTTGCCGCGACGACTCTTGGTCATCCGGCCCACAGCGTATCCCTTGATCCCTTCGAAGTTGCCCCTCAAGAACTCAAATCCACCATGCGCTGGCCCCACGGTAGGCGCCAACTGTCGTGGAATTGTCACGGCAGATGTCCTTGTGAAAGGACTTAGTCGTGAAGCCATCGCAACTAGGAATCTTAAAGGCGTTAAAGTGGGACAAAGGACACGAGGGTTTATACTGGTTCGGCCCCTTGCGGTGAAGGCAAAACCCTATTCCAGTTGAGGTGGAATTGCTAGGGTTTCGATGACCAGGGAGCAAATCTACTTTTCCTGGCTCTCGATTTGATGTTACTTTCCCTAAGCCGCCGGCGGGTCGTCCCCTTATATACACGGGTTGACGCCCCGCTGCCTACAGAGTCCCGTCCGGCTCATAAACAGTGTCCGACTCGGTGACTAGTTAATCTTGCCTTACAACACAAGTCATGCTATTACGACGGTTTATCACTACGGGCCTTAAGTCGCCTGCGGCCTTTAGGCCCTTTATTGAACCGCCATCGTCAAGCTTGATATTGCGCTTCATATGATCAATCGTCATAGGTAACCCGGCCCCTCCTGGGCGGGTTACACTAGTAGTTATATCCCCAACATATTGCGTACATGTCATTGAAGAGTGAAATGATGTTTGCTTCGTCCAACTAACTTACTGTGTGAATTGACTGCTCCTCAGTGGCCCCTGCACGTACTCCCCCTATGTGTATGACCGTTCCTGAGTCTCACATGTACTTATCTCTATTTTCTTGCATGACACGTAGACAGGATGCACATAGAGGGATTTTGTTGCTGCACGTTGTTATGTATCTACTCCCTCCTTCCGGTTCACTACTAGTAGTACTC
Organism: Aegilops longissima; assembly: GCA_021605205.1. Taxonomy (NCBI): domain Eukaryota; kingdom Viridiplantae; phylum Streptophyta; class Magnoliopsida; order Poales; family Poaceae; genus Aegilops; species Aegilops longissima. The sequence continues at coordinate 404,025,673 of CM038682.1, forward strand.
CCTCTGTCTTAGTTTAATGGTCCCCTTTGTACTTAATTCATGGGCTTGTTTTCCTCAAGAAATTGTCTTTACCAACATATTAATATCGGCAATGCATACGTGAGCAACGAATGATTAAACCTTGCATGCAACATTTTGACAAAGCATTGACATATGAACATGTGAATGTGAGGGACTACAACCTCATGCATGCATGCAACAGTCACACATACACATGCATGCAAAAACGAGTGCGGCGCCCTATTGCATACATGTCTGAGCACATGACGGAGCACACACTGTCACGCTCAAGTGCTCAACCTACACTTGCATGCACACACATAGTCAACCAGGGTGAGCTAGTGACCGTATAAACACCGGAAAATGTATATATTGCCCGCAATGAGTGTATTATGAAGTCCAATGTCCATATTTTTACAAATATATAGTGACAGCCAGTGTATTTATCTCATTTGAAATTAAGCCATATTAACCTGAAAGGAGGCAGTATTGACTAACATTACTTTGTTGTGTCCTGCCAACTTGCAGAATGAGGAGAAGCTTGCGCGCGGTGGCTCGCGGGACAAGGAGAAACTTTTCACTAATGCAAGCTCTCCCTCGCTCAGACGGTGGATGTGCAACAGTTAATTCGATGTCAGATTAGCAGAAGCATACATTGTACTAGTAGCATCATTGTTCGACTTCCCGAAGAGGCGAAGATCCAAGCGCAAAGTTTACTACAGTAGTACTTATTACTCCGTATATAGGTACTACTAGGAACCGCATGGTGGAGCATCTGCACTTTTTTGCCTCCTTTGGTTTGTAGGAATTTCATAGGATTTCTATAGGATAGGATTTACAAAGGAAATTTTCCTTTCAATCCCTTTGGTTTTTAGGAATGGATTCCTATTCCTATGTAAGATACGAATCAATCCTTCACATTTTGGTGCAAAAACCATTAGCTAAGACTCAATGGAAAATTTCCTATCCTATGCACCAAAAATGACATCTCTTTCTCTATAAGAATTGAGATGCATGTCATCTCACTTCCTATGATTTTCATATTCCTATAACATTCCTACCCTATGAACCAAAGGAGGCCTTATTTTATTTTAATCTGTGATAAAGCAATATTCAGCGCATTTGCTTCTCTTCGAGGGTTCTCGCATGTGATAATTGAAGTTGATTGTATGGAATTGTCGCCACAATTCTCGCTTAGTTTTGGCTCCTATCCTGTTAGAAACATGAGCGATCAGTAATATTTTCTCTTTTTTGTTATTCAGGATATAAACAGGTCAGCAAACCTTGCGGCGCATCTTTGTGTGAACCATGCTTGCTGCACTTTGAATGTGACCGAGAGCTGGCTTGATGAAACACCTCGCTTCCTTTTTTGTGGGGTACCTCGCTTCCTAGAGACCAGTCTCTTGGCTGATTGTACTAAGAATGCTTATATACGAATAAAGCTCTCTCATTTACCCGCAAAAAATATTAAGACGTATTAACCGGAAAGGAGGGAGTATGGACTAGTACTACTTTGTTGTCTCCCGTCAACTCGCAGAACAATGAGAAGCTTGCAGGACAAGGTGAAGCTTGCTTACGCCCTCTCCATCTACCTCAAGCGTGGTGGCTCGTAGGACGAGGAGAATCTTTGGACTAATGCAACCTACCCTCGCCCAGGCGGTGGACGTGCAGTAGTTCATTCATTGTCAGATTGCCAGAGGCATGCTGTCGGTGTCAAAACCGGCGGATCTCGGGTAGGGTCCCGAACTGTGCGTCTAAGGCGGATGGTAACAGGAGGCGGGGGACACAATGTTTACCCAGGTTCGGGCCCTCTCGATGGAGGTAATACCCTACTTCCTTCTTGATTGATCTTGATGATATGAGTATTACAAGAGTTGATCTACCACGAGATCGTAGAGGCTAAACCCTAGAAGCTAGCCTATGGTATGATTGTTGTTGTCCTACGGACTAAACCCTCCGGTTTATATAGACACCAGAGGGGGCTAGGGTTACACAGAGTCGGTTACAAGGGAGGAGATGCACATATCCGTATTGCCAAGCTTGCCTTCCACGCCAAGGGAAGTCCCATCCGGACACGGGACGAAGTCTTCAATCTTGTATCTTCATAGTCCAACAGTCCGGCCGAAGGATATAGTCTGGCTGTCCGGATACCCCCTAATCCAGGACTCCCTACATGCATTGTAGTACCATCATTGTTCAATTTCCCGAAGAGGTGAAGAACCAAGCGCAAGGCTTAGTAGTACTACTAGTATACAGGTACTAGGAACCGCATGGTGGAGCGTTGTACTCTTATATATTTTCATCTCTGATAAAGTACACATTTATTTGGGAGAACTGCGGAAAAATAGCGATCGGCCTGAAAAATAGCATTGGTAGTTATAGCACGGCGTCTATTACTAGATAAAATAATGCGTACACACATGCATGTAGTGCTTCCACCCCGGGTACACACATGCATGCACTTACTCCACTCCGCGTACACACCTACATCGAGAGAAAATTGTGAGCTTGATTGCAGTTACCACACCCTAATTATTTGAGCACTAAACCAAACGCGTATAATAGCTCTCTGGTGGTGGAAATGCATGAGAATATAAGCACGCCCTGTTAACTGTGATGGAGGGTAGTATGAGAGTATTGATGGTCGCTTCTACCGAGCAACTTACAGCGGGAAAGGTGGGCCTTATGATTTAACTGCTCATTACTGACTATTAGTGAGGCGCAACCACCGGCTGAGTCTCCCATGCGGTTGTGCACTATAATTTGGTGCATGGCACATGGACCTGGATGTTGAATGGCTTCTGGCAATGCTATCAAGCTACCAGCATTTTTTTACATAATTGACGTATACAAATAATTTTCCACCGACATGAAATTGTACAGTGCTCTAAAGCTTTCATCTTTTGTTTCTTGTGTCTTGCCAGCTGGAAGGTTGTGTCGTTACAACATCAATCAAAATACTAGAAAGGAAACTAGCATACATGCTCTTTTGGAAAAAATAAAAAACTAACTTCCTTGCTAATGTATCTCAATGATTAGGAGATCAGAGCTAATATTTACATCACAACTGAAGACAAAGTTGTGAGAAGGTGTTAAATTAAAATAGCTGAATCAACAAGACACATTGGGAAAAAAAGTAGCTGTCTGGAGCATGCAACTTTCCAATCATTTTCTATAGTTGCACTAAAATAGAGCCGATCGTCCCTGTTCCAAAGATATTAAGTGTAATTACAATAATAGAGGATTGTTGATGAAACAATAAACACACAAATAGAAGCCGGTCACCTTTGTAGTCTCTCTTAAGACTAACTAGTTGGAGAAGATTAAGCAAATAGTTGGAGAAGATTCGGCTCGGAGGTTGATGAGGAGGATAGAGCAAAACCAATCTCCCTTTGTGAAGTCGAATTGAAATGTAGTGACGTTGCCCGTGTGACATTTTAATAGAACGGCACAAAACACTCTTGAGAAAAAAGTGATTTGTGTAGTTCACCAAAAGGTCACAATAGCAATGAGGTGAAATGGACAACCCTGTTTGCAAAAAAGAGGTAGAAAGTAAACAATTACTGGTCAATAACAATTGATGACACAAACAACGACAAAAAAGAAGCATATTCCTTGTCCTAAGGGAAGATAACAACACGGTTGTTTATCTAAAATGGTGTGAGGACGAGATTGCATTATGGAAAATACGCCGGACGAGCTACATTTTGGGCAAAGAACTAGGGAAGATCCACATGCAAGATTTTCCACATGCAACGACATGGGAAGATGGGCAGTGGAGCAAGGTCGGAGGGGTGGAAGTTGTACCTGGGGGTCGTCGGGATGTAACTACGAGGGCGTCGGCGGGCGAGATCTGCCCATACTACGGCAGTGAGCCACTTGCATGTGGCACCCCAGCTAAGAGCAAATGGTTTACCTTGCATTGCCTACCCAGATATCAAGTCTACTGGCAACACACAACATCTTGGTACAGAAAACAACCACTTTATCGATGCTAGCTGAAACATAGGTTCGATATTACGTCAAGTAGCGAGGCCAAGCGGCACACACGGTGCGACTGAACAATATGTAAATTATTTAATGAACATGAAGGGGCCTCAATCACGACAACTACGCGGCAGCGGAACAACTACGAAGTGCAACACCATAGCACAGGGACACCGATGTGGACACAATCTAGACACGGGAAGCACTCCAATCCGGTAAGACTTCCCTGAAATCTGGCATGACATGCTTGGTCAGTGCTTTGAATGTACTTGCAAGCTCACAACAAGCATAAGCATAACGGCAAAAAATATCATGACAATTAATCAGTTAAATGCAATGCAACAACATACTACTTATGTAGTGAATCAAACATGTGCACTGAGTCCCATGGACTCTCTTACCAGACGGGTTACCTCATAACCAAAACGGTGATCATACCTGGATCACAAACTAAACCAACACTTTGGTTCCCACAAAGATCATCTCAAGATCCCACATCTTGAATATTACTTAATCATGTTGATCCATGGTCTAACTTACTTACGAGCTATGTCCGTAACCAAGGACGCGGCTATCGATAGATTTAGTAAACACTCTGTAGAGGTTAGAACACTGCACCCACACCATGGAATCCATGGCCTCGCACTCCCATTTGGGTGGACCAACGACATTCCGACAGAACCCTCCCATTTTCATGACACTCTCCCGGCCACTCCGACCAACTCCCCTCTAGGATAATCCATGGCTGGCCTCGTGTCTACCAAAGACATGAATGGCCACCGTCGTGGCAAAACTTAAACGGTCCCAAACGGGGACAAGGTACCATAACAACAAATGGGCACACAAGGTTATGTCTGCTTACTGGGCTAGGGTACCACACGCCCATAACCTTCCCTCATTGGAGGTACTGGCTAGAGGCATGAAAACGGGCTGAATAATGGTCTTTCCATAAAGGCAAATGTGGTTGCACTGGGAAAACTCGATTCAGTGGCACCATGACTCAATCAACATTATGTTCAAGTTGAATTAACATCAGGTTTAACTTGAAATAAAAATAATTCGGGTCACATTATGCCATGAACATGCAACTATCCGACATGCATCACGTAACACTTAAAGTAAACATATCAACATAATCAAAGTTTTCTACTTGCACTAGTCATCATTAAGCTTCACTAGTTTTCCTTCATTGGTTTAACACTCATCATTTTAGTTATGCCATAATATATTAAAATCAATAACTCTCATAAATAAAATACAACCGATCATATCCAAAAGCATAACCACACAATCAAAACTACATCTACTACCTCATACTAGTCCATGCATTCAAATACTACTGTAAACTAAGCATTTCAACTAGGACAAAGTAACTAGCATATGCAATATTCCTTTAAATAATTAAATGCATGAAATAACTCATATTCAAGTTGGGAAAATCATAAATATTGAATGACACCATGCAAATGTTGGTGTGGCTTGCCTTAGTGCAGAGGAGATTCACATTCCTCCTGGTTATCTTCAAGACAAGCTTCTCTCTGAAAATATTTAAAAACAACAAAAGAAAATATCAAGAATCATTCTGAAAATCACCAGAAATTCTAGACAGCAGAGAAACTCTCCATTTCGGTGTGCTGCTAGAACATTTCAGTACAAACACAATGCAAAAAGAATAAATTCATTTGGACTTATGGTTTAAAAGTTATGCTGGTCAAAGTGTCGGGTCAAAATATTTGAACTAAATTAAAATAAAAGAATTCCAGGGGGTGACATCGAAAGCGTATTCTGCAAATACACCTCCAATCGTACCGCTTCGGGCGCGAGTGGAGAGGCTGACAGTGGGCCCCACCCGTCAGGTGTGAAGAGAGAGGGAGAGAAACAGAGGGGTGGTGGATCTCCGTTGGAGCTCACGCTGGCAAGGAGCGCGCGTCGGCCGATTTGAGAGGGATAGATGCTTAGAGGGGGTCACAACGCACCTGCCTGTACTCGTGGCACGTCGAGAGGTCGCTAAAGCAGCTCAAGCCAATGTCTCAAGCTGCGGCTGCGGCCGGGTCTCACCGGAGTTGACGGAGGGAGGCGGTTCCAGGGGCTCCAACAGGGTCAGCAGGCACCAGTGAAGCACCAGGGACTGGCGGGAGAAGTGGCACGAGTTCGAGAGGGGCTGGATGGGTGGGGAGCAGCAGAGGGGATCACTGGTGAGCTCCGGCTACGGACGGTGCCCAGAGCCCTGCCCAGCCGGGCTGTGGCTCCTCTACTACTTGTGGTGGATGGCGGAGTGGATGAGTGAGCTCGGAGAGGCCAGGGGGCTCGGTATTTATAAGCGGAGGGGTGGGAGTTCGTGGCTCCGCCGGAGCTCTCCGGAAGGCAGTGCACGGCGACAAGAAGTGCCGGGGAGGGGTGGAGAGGGCTCGCAATCATGCGGCGACTGTGGAGCTTGCGGACGAGCATAGGAACGCGGGCGCGGACTAAGACAGTGGCACATGGCACACTGTGGCTTTGGCCGCATCGTGCCCATGCTTCCTGCGGCGGCTCCTGCGTTGTTGAGTGCTAGGGAGAGGTCAAGCGTGAAGAGACGAAGCTGGTGGCGCGGTGCGGCAGTCGGCGGCGAGCCTGAGACGAGCACGCGCCAAATAGAGGCTCGAGCGCAGCGTAGAGCGCGTCGAATGCGTGCCAGAGCCCGTGTCCATATGCGGTCACCACGCTAGCTCGGTCAAAACGACGCCCACACGATGCCAAACACATGGGGGAGCCGATCCCGAAACTGGCGAAGAGGGCCGCATCCAGTTTGGCCCACAACTGAATATGATTCTGGAGACCCATATGGCTACGAAGTCGAGCGAGCAGCCCCTTTGAAGGAGGGGGGTGCGCCACTTCCGCCGGTGGTCCCTGTCCATCCAGGAATGCCGGATAACCTGATGGAGGCGCTACGAGGTGCCTCCGTTATGGACCAGCACCGTGTCCTTATGGGTGCGGTAATCGAGAAGGCTCAGTCTGCCAAGAGTGGACTGAACGAAGCCTGCAGCAACCTGTTGATAGGTTTCGAGGTAAGTGACATAGAAAGAGAAAAACCCCATGTAGTCAGTAGCCCCTGAGACATTGTCCGTTGCTCGGCGAGAAGAACCGGACAGAGGATCGATCTTTTATTGTTGGAGACTAACTTGATAGGTATGCATAAGCCGGCATCGCTGTTGGCCGCGACCTCGTATGCTGCCAAAGTCTTTGAACTGAGGCAGAGGCTGGAGCGGACCGAGAGCGAGCTCGGCGAGGTTAAGGTTCGGCTTCAGGAGCAGCAAGGTGAGTAACGACTTGCTGTGTATTCGGAAAGCATAGGCGCTGTGTATTGAATGTTGTGTCGTAATATGTGCAGGAGCCGTGACCGAGGTCGAGGCCCTGGGCGAGGCCGAGGAGAACGCTGTCTAGCAGCAAGCCGCCCATAAGAAGCTCGAGGCCCGGGTCAAAAAAATCCAGCAGGAGCTCCAGGATGCGGTGAAAAAATGTGAGACCTTGGAGCATGATGCGTCGGCTCGAGGGGTCGAACTCACCGAGGCTCGTCAGAGCGCGAGGACCGCACGGAATGTGGCCCAGGCCGCTCTCCAGGAGATCGAGGAGGCCAGGAAGATCACGGCGGGTAAGGATTTTATGATGCAAAGCAAGTATGCGGAGAAGCAGTACCTTTTACTAACCCGGGTTCAGAGTTCCCCAGGGGCTTATGCGGATCTACCACGCAGCGTATCAGACGCTGCGGAGTTCTACCAAGCCGAAGGAGGGGGTTCTACGGAGAAGCTATTCTGGTCGCAGTATGCGATGCCAGAGCATCCTGTGTCCTTCACCGATCAGCTGAAGCAGCTAGTGGAGCTGCACAGGGTGGCCAAACTAGCCATGAAGGACTTGATGATCCGGCTGTGGCCAATCGAAGCTATGCCGGGCAGCTACTTCGGACTCATGAGGCGGCTGGTGGAAGCCTGTCCGCGGCTGGACATCGTAAAGTGCTCTGCCTGTATTGAAGGTGCCCGTATAGCCTTTTCTTGTTGCAAGATGTGGTGGGCAAAGATGAACGCCGTTGAAGTTGCCAGCGGGCCGCCGGAGGGAAAGGAGCACCGCACACCCGAGAGATATTTTTCGGATGCCATAGAAGGGTCTCGACTTGTGGCAGCTCAATGTTCGCAGGACATTGTATTTGAATAAATGTATTCATGTTGCCCTTGCCTTGTATTATGGAAACAAAGCCTGTAATGTAATTTTGTTATGCTTTAATTGTTTCCTCCTGTGTGGCCGTGTTGTTTGTAATCTGAGGGTTGGCCAGTCGTCGGCTTCTGCCCTCGCGTAGGTAGTACGGAGGTGTTCAGGATGGAATCTAAACAATCTTTATCCAATTATATGGTCCTTTGAAGGAGTTGTTTAGCGCAACGAACAAGGCAATCAGACTACACGGCTTAAACACCCTCACTTAGCCATAGGAGTTTTATAATAAAGCAAGTGCGCAGCCCCTGGTCCAAGCCAGGGTGCTGTCAGCATCTGATCGGGAAGTATTGATCCTTCGCATAACACGGAAAAAATCTCCAACGATTTTGTAACCCTCGAATAGCTGACCGGCTCTCGCCGTATCATCAAAGTCCGTCTTCGGATTTCTCTACTGAGGTGCTCATCCGGTCAAGCACAGGAGCCGGGCAACCCAACTATTAACCAAAGACATGATTTGTAGCCAATGCATATAATGCTAAATTCGGGGTGCCGAACTTATATAAAAGAAGTGTTCGGACTTTGCTGCCGTATTGTGGTGTGAATGCCACTACTTCATCGGGACTGGGACGGAGGCCGAATTGCTAATCGAGCTCTTGACGAGCCGCGCTGTCCTTCTGCAGTGTAGTCCGGAACCTCTTGATGATGTCCAGGGGCTCGACAGCCGTACCATGGTGCTACTTGAGAAGGCCGCTCTGTACCTCTGCTTCTAGGGCGGCGGTGTGCTCCTCTACTCGGAGGGAGCATTCCGTATTGCCATTGACTATTATGACGTCGCGTGGACCGGGCATCTTGAGCTTGAGATAAGCATAGTGTGGCACTGCGTTGAATCTAGCAAACGCGGTTCGTTCGAGCAGTGTGTGGTAGCCGCTGCGGAAGGGGACAATGTCGAAGATTAACTCTTCGCTTTGGAAGTTGTCCGGAGAACCGAAGACCACCTCTAGCATGATTGAGCCCGTACAGCGGGCCTCTACGCCTGGTATGACTCCTTTAAAGATAGTCTTTGTTGGTTTGATTCGTGAGGGGTTAATGCCCATCTTCCGCATTGTGTCCTGACAAAGCAGGTTGAGGCTACCACCACCGTCCATCAGGACTCGTGTTAGGTGAAACCCGTCAATAATTGGGTCGAGGACTAGTGCGGCTGAACCGCCATGGCGGATACTAGTTGGGTGATCTCGATGATCGAAAGTGATCGGGAATGATGACCATGGATTGAATTTGGGGGCGACTGGCTCTACTGCGTAGACGTCCCTAAGTGCTCGCTTGCGCTCCTTTTTGGGGATGTGTGTAGCGTATATCATGTTCACCTGTCGGGACCCCAATTCTAAGTCACACCGATCTAGCATGTAACACCTCATATCACTTTGCGGCCTCACGCACGGTATTCCCACGGGTGTCGCCTTACCATGGCCCAGGACCATTTGCGCCTTTTGGCTCACGTATATGATAGTGTCGCTAGCATCAATATGACAGAGAACCCGGGCCGACATGACTAGTCGTGAACCCAAAGTGGCACTAACTTACGGGGACAGGCATACATGAAACAACATCGAGCATGTCGGTCAGCAGCGTGTGAATCCGGGCTGTAGCAACTTGGCTAACAGGACTCGAGGAACCCGGGCTGTAGCAGGCTAGGCAGGACTCCGGATGCCACTGCGTGACATTTCCCTGAAGGAACAGACACAGGAACAAAGTGAATCACATGTCGGCCAGTCTAAGTGTTCCGGAGCAGTAGTGCTAGGCTAGCAGGACTCCGGTAAACCGGGCTGTAGTGGACTACCATGGCTCGGTGGAAGCACTAGACTACATTTCCCCATCAGAGAGGCTACCAAGGATAGACAACCAGTGTCGGCGTTCTGGGAACGGGGGTACCCAGACTTGCCTGCCTGCGGCGTGGCTCAAGGGGTGGCCCAGCAAGGCCCATCTTCATCAGCACAAGCTCAAGACCCTCGCGAGGCCAAGATTGCAGGGCGGATTTACAGGAGCTTCTCGTGCACGGCCTCGTCAGGCTGGCTCGCGAGGAGGCGGAGAGATCAAGGCGGGGTACCTCACGAGGTGCCCATGATGCAAGCCATGACGACCAAGGCCGCTCAGTGTCCTCCTTTCCTATTTGGTGCAAACGGAGCAAGCGCAGGCAAGAGCATCAAGCAAAGGCATCCGTTTTGGTGCAACAAGACCAAGACCGTCGCAACGGCAGGAAGGAAGTCATTGCGGAGCCCAAGCCAGCGTCATCACCAGAGCCTTTGACAGGCGAGGACCAACTTTAGTCAGGATAAGTGTACTAGATGTTCCCCTTCAAAATGGCCAATTGTTGGCGCCCTTCCTGCTCAATATTTGGGAAGAGGCCCAGGGCCTCCGCCTATAAATAGGACTAGCCACCCACAGGGCTGGAGGCATCGAGAAATCTTGGAGATTGCATAGAGAGAGAGAGAGAGAGAGAGAGCGACTGAACTCCCCCTAGCAGTTCATCGCACCAGCCAAGGGAAGACCCTCGCGAGGCTGCTCTTCCTTGTATTGTTCATCATCAGCCGAAGAGGCAATCCACCACACCACAAACTAGAGTAGGGTATTACACCACAATGGTGGCCCGAACTAGTATAAACCCTGTGTCTCTTGTGTTGTTCTTTTCATATTTTAGATCCTAGCGAGGTGCCGAGGTGCAGTTAGGTAGAGGGCGAGATCTCCGTGAGCACCCCAGTGTTCGAACCTAGAGGGTCTGCCGGAACCCGAAATCTGACATTTGGCGCGCCCGTAGGTGCGCGCGGAATCCACCTTCTGCCACTTCGCGTCCCGTCGCATCGTCATCATCATGTCCGGCGACCAGGCGGGCAACCCTGATCCCTGGGCGGCTTGGCCCGCCCACGTAGAGCCGCTCGCCCCGGGCGACCCCATGCCCCAGGCAGCTCGTGGTCCATAGGGCGCTGCGGGCCGCGGGCGACACAGACAAGCAACGACAGCTCTCACGCTGCGGCAGGCGTGGTCGACGGCGAGGGCCTCCAACCACGTCGCGGCCACGACGCCGTACACCCGACGGGAGCAGGTGAACTCAAGGGCCGCGCTCACAGTGGCCCGAGAGCTACTGCAATGCAGGTTGCTGGAGGGCGGCCGTGACGTGCTGCTATAGCGGGTGGCAGAGTTCCTGGGCTTCGCCGCCTCAGGGGCTCACCCCTTCTGCACCCAACTCCCACCTCAGGTCTAGCGTGGCCCTCGGGGAGGCTCCACGCTCGCCAGCCCAGCTCCAGTCTGACTCCAAGGCCACCCCAACGCCAGCCAGGCCGTCAGCCCCGGGCCAGCAGGGGCGCTGCCTCTGCCCCCGGCCAGCGAAGAAGGACTCATCACGACCCACGGCCCCGGTGGGCTGCCGCGCTACCACCCCCAGGAGGGCGCCTCAAGCAGAGCTGCATGGCACATGGAGCACTACGGCCCAGCCTTCTGGATGGCGGCCCGAGAAGAGTACGTGCCCCACATGATGCATCCAGGGCACGCGCGTGAGGACGAACACGGCTCGCTCCTCGGCCCAAACTGGGGGCGAGGCACCAGAAGCTGAGCTCGTCCAGGAGCCCCGGGGAAGCCCCGTCGGCCACGCTGGAAGCGGCGATTATCGGGTACCGCTAATTCCTCAGGAGCAGGAATACGCTAACCATGGATCGCAGGAGGTACAGGTCACCGCAGCAGACGGCTGCCCCACTCCCGAAGTTTCCTACCCCTCAGGAGGAGGGCGTCGGGGACTGCAGGAGAGGGGCCGAGATCCGGCATCACCACCGTGGCATTCGGAGCAAGGCATCCTCAGGAGGTAGGCCCTCTGCCGGGGAGGTGCCTCGTGGCCTACCTCGGCAGAGGACCTGTGGTCGTCGGGGAACTGGCTGGCGACCGCTCTACCCCACCGGGCGCGCCCTGGTTTTCGGTCGTCGTCGGTGGCACTAGAGTGTGGCGTGGAGGGCCTCGTGCAGCGATATGAAGCAAGGCGGTACTGTGAAGAAGGCCCAAGCTCGTGAAGCTCGCCGCCCGTGACACTCTTACATAATAATGAGTGGTGTTGTACACGCCCCGGAGTCTCAGGGGTGCCGGCTTCAGGCCCTGGGGCTCCCTCCCATGCCCAGTGGCAGCACTTAGCTCCGCGCTGGTGAGAAGACGTCCAAGACTAGACTAGGTGCCGGACGCGGCCTTTTTCTACTTTCATTGCTTTTCCCTTGGCTGTCGTTTTCCCCGGTTGGATTTAAGTTGGATTTGAGCTTGAGATTTGCGTGTGTTCGGGGAAGGGGTGTTTAGTCTCGTTCGAGCAATCTTTCGCGTTCTCGTTACCACTTTGCCTCAGCTGCCTCCCCTCGTGAGCCCCTCGCGAGCCGGGCCAGGCCTAGCTTGCGTGCAGCCCGGACTGCCGTCACCACGCCCTCTCAGGAGGTTTTCATTACAGGATCAGTGGGCTCGTTCAGGAGACGCTCGAGACATCACAGCCCTCCGCAGGCTATCTCGGGGCCCACGCGGTGTCGGATTTCGGGTTCCGGCAGACCCTTGAGGTTCGAACACTGGGGTGCGCGAGGAGATCCAACCCTCCACTGTCTCGCACGTCGCCGAATCGTTGGGACCTAAACTACTAAACAGGACAGCACAAGAGACACAAGATTTATACTAGTTTGGGCCACCGTTGTGGTGTAATACCCTACTCTAGTTTGTGGTGTGGTGGATTGCCTCTTGGGCTGATGAGGAACAATACAAGGAAGAACAGCCTCGCGAGGGTCTGTTCTTGGCAGGTGCGATGAACTGCTAGGTGGTATTCAGTCGCTCTAGCTATTGGTTCCTTGATGAGGATTCCGATCTCATCCGGGGGCGGATCCCTCTGCCCTGGGGGTGGCTACTCTTATTTATTGGCGAAGGCCCTGGGCCTCTTCCCAAATATTGAGCGGGAAGGGCGCCAACAATTGGCCATTTTGTAGGGGAACAACGGGTACACTTATCCTGACTAAAGTTGGTCCTCGCCTGCCAAAGGCTCTGGTGATGACGCCTGCTTGGTCTCCACGATGACTCCCTTCCAGCCGTTGGGCTGGTCTTGGTCTTGTTGCACCGAAATGGATGCCTTTGCTTGATGCTCTCGCCTACGTTTGCTCCCTTTGCACCAAAGAGGAAAGGAGGACGCTGGCTGGCTGGCGCCTCGATCGGCGCCCTTGGTCGTCATGGCTTGCGTCATGGGCACCTCGCGAGGTACCCTGCCTTGAACTCTCCGCCACCTCATGAGCCAGCTGACGAGGCCGTGCACGAGGAAGCTCCTTGTCGTCCGCCCATGAGGCTTGCCCCTCGCGAGGGTCTTGAGCTTATGTTGATGAAGATGGGCTGTCCTGGCCTCCTTTGAGCCACGATGCAGGCCGCAGCGAGCAAGTCTGGGACCCCATTCCCGTAACATGACAGAGCCCCCTGGCCCACGGCGCGCCCGAACTTGGCCGAGCAGAGAGGCGAAGGGCAAGTCTGGCGTCATGGGCCCTAACAGCCTCGGCCTTGGGCGCCGTGTGGCGGTTGATTGGACGTGGGCGGCACTGTTCCCCCACGCCTCCTTATTTCGTGCCTTGCTAGTGCACATCCGTTCCCCTCTCTGCTGCTCGTGCACCCCTGTCCTTCCCCCTCTCGAACTCCAGCTTCCATTTTCAATCCAATCTCGAATCTCCCCCCTTTCAATCGCCATGGCTCCGACGAAGAAGGGGAAAGGGAAGAGACCTGTGCCTCCGCCTCGCTCGCCGCCGCCGTCGGCCTCCGCCGTCGACCCGTCGATCATACTCAATCTAGAGGGCTTGGGCAAGGTTAGCTTGGCTCTGGCCACCACCTTCAACGAATGCGGGAGGACGACGGCCTGGCCCGCGTCCCACTTCTCCATCGACAGGATAGTCACTGAGGTCCAGTATTTTGCCGACGCCCTGTGGGCGGGGCTCGTTCCCCCCTTTTCTGATTTCTTCAATTCCGTGCTTTCCCACTATCAGATCCACATGATGCATCTGGGTCCTGAGTCCATCACTCTCCTCTCGGTCTTCGCCTTCGTTTGTGAAGCAATGATGGGCATCCTTCCTTCGGATGCCTTGCTGCGCCACTTCTTCTCTCTGCGCCTTGTCGACCCCACCCAATGCTCGGCGTGCATGAGCTTTGTCACCGCGCTCGAGACAGCGGCCTCAGAGATTGACTTCAGCCTGCCTCCGCCCGTGGCTGAGTTTCGCGAGAGGTGGTTGTACGTGGATGTGGGGGTGCCCAGCCCCCTGCTATCGGAGCCAACCTCGCTTGCTGTCCCCAGTTCAGGCTGGGGCCAGGAGACGCTTTCAAGCCCTCGGCTTATTTTTGTCTGGCACCGCTTCGAGTTCCTAAGAAAGCTTGGCGTGACAGCGCCCAAGGTGGTGAAGAAGTTCCTGATGTGCCGCGTTGCTCCTCTCCAACGCCATTCCCACCGGATGTGGGCCTTCAGCGGGCCTGGTGACCGTATGAGGCTCCAGGAAGAAGACCTGACACCTGAAGCGCTAAGGAAAGTGCTCCTGGTCCTGACTGGCGACCCCAACCTGTGACACTCCAAAATTTTTCCTTTGGTTTTCTTCAAAATTTTGTTGGATTTAAACGAGGTCTCCAAAACCCTTCCAAAAATCTCTCTCAAAGCTTTTTCCCTTTAGCAAATATTTTATTTTTTGCATCTCCTTCAACTCTAGTGTTTGGTTTTAAATTTTTCTTCTGATTGCCCTCTTCTCAAAGTTTCAAGAAAAATCTTTGGAGTTTATTTTCTTTCAAAAGGAAACTCTAGGAGTTTTTCATCCTCTCCCATATTTGAAACCATTCATGATCCTTCCATGCACCACATGGTAAAACCTTCCCAAAAATCTCTCCTTCCACTTTGGTACAACTCAAACATTCTGTCCAAACTAATAAAATCCATTTTTGGATTTTATTCCAATTATTTCTCCTCCCAAAATAATTCTGTCTTTTCTTTTGAGCCTAGGTGATTTGCAAAGCAAGTACCCTAATGCTTTTGATTTTTGACCTCAACTCCACACCTATGGATAGTCCTTGGTATCCACAACCCAGAACCATCTTGATCCACTCTTCTCCTTTTCAAATATTTCAAATTTCACTCACTGCAAGTTTGGACCAGATTTGCCAAATTTGGTGAAATTCATATCTACACTTCTCCAAAAATTCCACCAAAATTCAGGCAACCTCTAGTTGCAATGAGAGACCACTCCACCAAAAATCAGCTCAAGGAAAAATCCTGGATACCGTAATCATTTTGTCGAACACCGCATGCAATCGCTTTTGTTCATATTCAGTAAATTCAGAAGTTCGGTGTCGATCTCCGTCAAGAACTTCACCACGAGTCCACAGTGCCCTTGGCTCGATGCTCGCAGCCTGGCCTACTTGTCCGGTGCTCCACACGCCGCTACGCCTTCCCGGCGTCGGTGGCGCTCACCCGCCTCACGCCCGGCGTGCTTTTGCGGCGGCAAACACCGTGAACGGGCGACAGGGGCAAAACTGCGGCGCAACGCCGTTCGGCGCCGCCCAAGCGTCCTGGTGGCTCCGCGTGGCCACCTCCTTGCCAGCACACGCATGTGGCACCGTCACCGTGGCTTGGCACGCGCAGAGCGCGCTCTCTACCGCCAACGGGCCGTGCGGCCGTTCCGTCGAGGGCAAGCCATAAACCTTCCTCCCGTGCTGAGCTGGACCCTAAAATGGTACCACTACTCCACCTAGGCGATGCTCAAGCTCCTAAGCCGACCGTCCAGCCATAGCGCCGCCTTAATCAACTCGCCGGACTTATCCGTTCACGGCAACCGACTCGGGCCGGCTATATATAGCACCCCCGAGCCTGCTCTCGCCCCCGCATGACTCCACCACCTCACTAGACCCCGCCTAGCCACTTGAGGGGCCTCGAGGGGCCTTTCTTCCTCGACTCCGGCCACTTCCGTCCGCCTCGGGCTCCGGCATCGTTCTCTCCGGTGAGCGCTCCTCCGCCGCCCTACTTTCGCCCGTAGCCTCGTACCATCTCTAGTAGGATAACCCCCACCCCAATTTTGGCCCCGCAGCTCTCTCCGGCGAGATCCACGACTGTCCGAAACGCCGTCCACCGGAGCAAGGGCCGCCGTCGACGTGGTGCTCGCCGACGACCTCTGCCACCACCCACAGTAGCGCGAAGGGTGCATCGATCTCAAGGTAACCCCCGATCACCTTGCCTCGCCGTGGATCGCCGCCGGCGACCACCGCACCTCTCGGGCGCCGTCGTGCTCGGTTTCCTCCGTTTGAAATTTCAAACCCGACAGGTGGAGCCCGCCTGTCAGCCTCACAGCCGTCTCTTTTAAACGAAACGTTATCTGGACTTCTCCGCAGAACCCCCTGGAAACTTTCTGTTTCATTACAGATGGGTCCTTGCACCAAAACTCTTATAATTTTTAATCAGAAAAGTATTTTTGATTGATTCTTTTTCTGTCCTCTTTAAAATTTTGTCTAGTTTTTTATCAGATTTATTTGAAAAATATTTGGAGTAAGTTTTGTGCACCTCACGGTATTTACGTTAGCGCGTATGTTTTCTTTATACCGTAGATACCGAAGGAGGTGACGGGACCGCAAACTTCACCGAGCTAGGCTCCGACTACTCTGAACCAGGCAAGCAAAGTTTGAACTTTTGATATGATGAGTGTCTGGGCATGTTTGCATTACTTTTGTATCATAGCACGTTCATGAGCATTTTTCGATGATAGTTTATCTCGTGAGCATTGGGGCAAATGAGCTCGGTAAATCCGTGAGTTGCTGGAAACTTGTTGCATGGCCATGAGTTGGCATGAGTATGGGCAAGATGGCAGTGTTGTAGCATGCCGTCTTATGCCATATCGCTGACCCAAAGTCAACATAAATCGGTCGATTTCCGTCCGTCTTCCTTTCCGTACTACCACCTGTTTCCCGCAAGGGATACGGCCTAGTAGGTTGCAAACCACTTCCTGGTACACACCAAATCGAGAGGCCGGGATGAAGGTTCCATGGCCCTGGATTAAAGCCTTTCATCCGGTCAGGGGGCATGGGTGTTTCCGGTTGGGACCGATAGGGGGGCACCCCTTAGAGCGCGCGTATATAAATTTGATCCCATGCTATTCGAGATTGTGATCTCCCCGTTTCAAAGTTTTTCTTAAACGCTGTCTAGGGTGATTCCTGGCAACGTGAGGTATGATGGGTGTGTACTAGCTAGTTGTGTTTCCTCTGAAATACCGTAAACGGAACTAGTCCTTCGTGACTACGGAAATCCGTTGGTTGTGGACAATTTTGGTACAAATTCTGCAGAGTCAAAATTCTTGAATTCATCTTATTCATGTCCAAGTACCGTGATCATCTCATCTTGTCAAGTGTCAGTCTCAGTGACAGAAACTCCTGAGAACCATATGAGTATTAAGTGTTTACTTTCCTGTGAACGGACTAACCCGCTTATTGTCTTGTGATGAGTATTTTCCGTGAGCACTATATCTTGTCAGTTATGAATAATGAATTATAAGCCCTTTCCGCGACGTCGCTCAGACGTCCGACTGCGGCAATGCTGTTATTTATTTTATTATAAGCCCTTTATGCGATGTCGCTCAGATGTCCGACTGCGGCATTGTTGTTATTTATTTCAATTATAAGCCCTTTCTGCGATGTCGCGCAGACGTCCGATCATGCATTGTTGTTATTTATTTCCATTATAAGCCCTTTTCGCGATGTCGCATGACGTCCGATCGCGGCATTGTTGTTATTTATTTTCATTATAAGCCCTTTCGTGATGTCGCTCACACGCTCGATCGCATCGTTATTATTTACTTTTATTATAAGCCCTTTTGTGATGTCGCCGGACGTCCGATCATGCACGCATGTTTTTTTATTTCAATATAAGCCCTTTATGAGGTGTCGCCCAGACGCCCGACTGTGGCATGTTTTACTTATTTTCACCCTTCGAGGCGTCATTTCAGACACTCGATTGGTTTTGAGTTTATTCTTCTTTGGGTTTTTGAGCGGACTACCGCCGATTCCCTTCTCATTTTATTTTTGCTATATTGATTTATTTGAGCATTGTTGAAAATTAATCATGACTCATTCATGCATTCATTTGTTATATGTTTTGTCCGAACTGTCTTGCGAGTACTTTCAAAGTACTTAACTGCCTTGTTGATTTGGCCAGATGCTGACGAAGGCGATCTCATGGATGAAGAATTCGATAGCGAGTCCGACGCCTAGAGGAATCCCAGTCAGTCTCGTGCGACCCCTGGACTAGTCATTGTGATATACCCGCTTCCGGTACCCAAATAAATTCATCGAGCCTCACCTCGACGTTCGATGAGCCGCCAGTGCAGTAGACTTATTAACCACCCCGCTGTGTTATTCCACCAACCACTCATATCTCGAGTCAGTAGTATTCCCACCCCACTCCTTGAGTCATATCCGCCACTATGTATAATTATCGGAGTGTTTTTAATAATTGGTTGGGCATCTTCAGTCCGACCCCCTGTACTATTGTAATTCTACTGGCTTATTGTATCAAAGTTTTGTCTACCGGTATGAAGGATTTTCCTCATATTGGACTTCATAGGTCGGTTGTTCAATAAATATTTTTATTGAAAAAAACCCGGTCGTGACACAACCCCAGTGGCATCCAGCATGGAGGGGCCTTGCTGTATCTCTGCCAGAACAGGGGTGATTTTGTGAACCAGAAGCCTATCTTCGATGAATGGGGGCCGCGCCCCGCTGGTCTCCAGGGGCCTCACGAGAATCCAGTGATGGTGATAGCCCTTCCAGTCGGCCAAAGGCGGCTCCTCCTCAAGTGGCGGAGCAGGAGGCACGAGCCGCCAGAGGTCAAGGACCCCGCCGGGTGACAGCCACGGCGGCGCCATGAGGGGCAGCTCCTAAGGCTCATGCCGCCGCGGCTGAGGGCGGCAGGCAGCCGCCCGCAGCGCCTGCGGATGGAGCCCCCGAGGCCCCTGCTGCTTCTCTTGGTGAGGCGACCAGCAACGCGCGTCAGGCGAACGCCCCTGATGCAGGTCGCCTTGATGCTTCTCCTTTGCCGTAGTGTCACGCCCAATATGCGACCCTATCCAAAAGGAACTCGAAGGTCCCACCAAGGATAGACCCGCATATTGAAATGCTTTTGCAAGGTGGATATCATTACATCAACATTACATAATACATATGGATACAACCAAGACATACAATGCCACATGAATACAACATCATATACAAGATCAACATCCGACTACGGATGAAACATAAACAGAAACTCAAACAACATCCACCCTGCTAGCCCAGGATGCCGACCTGGAACCTATCCCCTGATCAAAGAAGAAGCAGAAGAAGAACTCCAAAGAAAGCAAACATCGCTCTCGCGTCATGATCATCGCAAACCTGTACCTGCAACTGTTGTTGTAGTAATCTGTGAGCCACGAGGACTCAGCAATCCCATTACCATGGGTATCAAGACTAGCAAAGCTTAAAGGGAAAGGAAGGGGTGAAGTGGTGAGGTTGCAGCAACGACTAAGCATATATGGTGGCTAACATACGCAAATGAGAGCGAGAACAGAAACAAAGGAACGGTCGTCAACTAGTAATGATCAAGAAGTGATCCTGAACTCCTACTTACGTCAGACATAACCCAGAAACCGTGTTCTCCTCTCGATCAACCCCGAAAAGAGATACTCACGGTTAGGCACACGGTTGGTGTATTTTAGAAGAGTTTGCTTCAAGTTTACTACAACCGGATATTAACAAATTCCCATCTGCCACATAACTGCGGGCACGACTCTCGAAAGTTTATACCCTGCAGGGGTGTCCCAACTTAGCCCATGATAAGCTCTCGCGATCAACGAAGGATATTCCTTCTCCCCGGGAAGACCCGATCAGTCTCGGAATCCCGGCTACAAGACATTTCGACAGCAATAAAACAAGACCAGCAAAGCCGCCCGGATATGCCGACAAATCCTGATAGGAGCTGCACATATCTCGGTCTCAGGGCACACCGGATGAGCAAGACGTCGGGTTGGCATAGACCCTGATTGCCCAGGGGGCGCCGGACATCGCTCGGTTTGGACCAGCACTCAGAGGAGAACTGGCCCGGGGGGCTAAAATAAAGATAACCCTCGGGCTCCGGAAACCCAAGGGAAATAAAAGGGCATAGGTGAGGCAAATGGTGAAACCAATGTTGGTCCTTGCTAGAGGAGTCTTATTCAAAGCGAACTGTCATGGGGGTCCCATAAATCACCCGACCACGTTAGGGACGCAAAATCCGGGAACATAATACCGATATGACGGAAACTAGGGCGGCAAGAGTGGAACAAAACACCAGGCATAAGGCCGAGCCTTCCACCCTTTACCAAGTATATAGATGCATTAATTAAATAAGATATATTGTGATATCCCCACAAGTAAACATGTTCCAACAAGGAACAACATCTCCATGTTCCAACAAGGAACAAACTTCATCTTCACCTGCAAGTAACAACGCTATAAGAGGGGCTGAGCAAAGCGGTAACATAGCCAAACAACGGTTTGCATAGGAAGGGTGCAAAAGGTTAGAGGCTGACATGGCAAATTGGGAGGCTTGAGCAGCAAGTGATAGGTAGCGCAGCATAGCGAAAGAACGAAGCAACTAGCATAGCAATGATAGTAGTGAGATCCAAGGTGACGGTCATCTTGCCTGAAATCCCGCTAGGAAGAAGAACGAGTCCATGAAGAAGATGAAGCCACGAAGTCGAACCAAGCGTAGACGAACGAATCCTCACGATCGCAACGAAACAGGAACTAACAAGAAGAAGCACACAACAAAGTAAACACACCACACATAGACAAGACATGATGCACAACCAAGCATGATGCATGACAAAGCTACATGAAGCTACTCATGGCAATAGATGATGCATACAAGAGCAACACATCAAAGCAAGTTTAAATGAGGCCGGAAACAACATATAACAATTCCGGTAAGTCCTCATATGCAAATTTCGAAATTGGTCCAGATCTGAATAACTTTATGTTCAAGTTGTTAAACAGCAAGTTCAGATGCACCACGATGATCTACACGAAATTCTAGTCAAGTTACATATAAAGTTCTTTAGATTCGGAGCTACGGCCTAGAAGATATGAGCAAAACAAGATGAACATGGCATTGGTGCAAAATGCATACAAACATCAAGCAAACACCTCAAAACATGGATGCAACATGATAATATGAAGCTACATGCAAAATCAAGCAAGTTTCATATAGAACACACTCAAAACGGAGCAACGGTTCAACATCTACACATGAAACAAGTTTAAAGGACAAGTTGTCCAAAACAACAACTAGGCATATTGCAAGAATCAAAACAACATGCTACAGGACCTCAACATGAAAACAAAAGCCATGGGCATGAATCTACTAATTTCATATAAAAAATGTCCTTTACTGACCATGAGCCAAAAAGGATCAGAAGATATGATGGCACCCATGTAAACATGGCAAGTTATATTGCAGATTCATACATGGCAGGAACAACAATAAATAGGCATGTTGGTGAGCTTGAACCACTCATTACAGAGCAATCCATGGCATGGCAAGGCAACTCACAGTAAGAAGACATGGCAGAGAAGCTATACATGGCAAGAACAACATCATAGCATACACGGATCAACTACAACAACCTTGGCAAAATTGAATAACATGTAAACAACCTGCCAGGAAACATTTTATAGCAAAAGTAGAGCTCGATTGACTCAAGCTATGGCACCCCATAATTGCAAACAAGGGCATGGATGGATAGAGAATAACCATATGTTCAAAATATCCTTACTGAAGTATCTCAAAACTAGCATGCATCTCTCGGTAGCATCAAGTTACATGGCATAAAAATATCAGCAGAACAGGGCTGAAATCAGCAACATCATGAAGCTTAGTTTGCTTGCTTGTGCTAGTCACCACAGAGATCACAAAAATACATGGCATACACCCCTGTAAAGATGGCATGGCATATTACAAAACACATGTAGGACTCAAGTTCATAGGGTGCACACATCAATCATGGAAAAAATGACAAAAGTGCATATTCTGATAAGAATCTGAAACTAACATCACATGGCCCTCTTCTAACAGCATTTCGGGCATCAGGATGAGCTCAAATGAACATGATGCAATGGAATGAAATGATGTACTCGTCGATAAGAACAATTTTACATATTACACGCACGAAACGGAGCTACGGATGCAGAGTTATGATGCGATGAAAATGCATAAAAATACTGGAAACTACGGGGACTTGGTGAAAACGGAGGGGGAAAAGTCAACCTCCAGTTTGCACGGACTTCGAGGCGAGGCGGAGAGCTCGCCGGAGTTTCGCCGGAGAGGATGGGGAAGGCGTCGGGGAGGCAGATCCGGGGCCGGGGAGACCTCCTCCGGCCGGATCCCGCCGGATCCGGCACAGGACGGCGAGGAGGCGCCACCAGAGGGCACCGGCGCTGGCTCGGCGCGGGGCCGGAAGGCGCGCGGCAGGCCGGGAGGAGCTGGGCGGCGAGGAGGGCCGCGAGGGCGGGCGGCGCGCGCCGACTCGGGGCGGCCGGAGGGCGCGGCGGCGGGCCGAGGCCGCGCGGCGAGGGCTGCGTGGTCGGGCGGAGAGGTGCTCAGCCATGGGCGGCGAGGACGGCTGCCGCGAAGGCGGCGGGAGCACGGGCGGCGGCGCGCACGACGATGGGCCAGCGGCGGGACGCCGGATGGGCCTAGGCGGGCTTCCCAGGCCCGATCTGGTCTGGCGGGCCCATGGTGGGAGGCGCCGACCGGCGGCAGGGTTGGCGGCGTGGCGGCGCGGATAGGGCGAGGGGCGGCGCGAGGCGACGTGTCGCCCCTGGATTGGCCGGGCAACGTGGAGGCTGCGGGGATGGACGCGTCCGGCCGTCGGCGGACGCGTCCGGCGGCGCGGGGAGAGGCTAGGCTAGGGTTTGGACTGCGCGAAAAATCCGGGGGTGCACACATATATATAGGTAGAGGGAGCTAGGAGAGTCAAAATGAGGTTCACTTTTCGGCCACGCGATCGTGATCGAACGACCGGGAGCATGGAGGGGAGTTTGCTGGGTTTTGGGCCACTTTGGAGGGGTGTTGGGCTGCAAAGAGAAGGGGGCTTTTGCGGTTACCCGGTTAACCGTTGGAGTATCAAACGACCTCCAAATGGCACGAAACTTGACAGGCGGTCTACCGGTGCCATACCAAGGCCGCTTGGCAAACCTCGGTCCATTGCGAGACCCTTTGACACCCACTCACAACGAGAGACGAAAAGGGGAACACTGGAGGGCATAGGAGCGCCGGATTGCAAAACGGACAATGGGGAAAATGCTCGGATGCATGAAACGAACACGTATGCAAAATGAAATGCACATGATGACATGATATGAAATGCATATGATGACATGGCAAAGTGCAACACGCAAGCAAATGACATGGCAATGACGGCGAATAACTGGCAGACACCTGGCGCATCGAATCCGGGATCTTAGGACCGAGACGGAAGGGAAAAGGGATGAGGTGAAATAAGAACTCAAGAGAAAAGAGGCAAAGAATCGAGAGCACTCGAGAAGAAGAAAGGAACGACGAGAATGACGAGAATCGAAAGCTCACGGAATCAAGATAGACTATGAAACCTCTCGTTCTAACCTGAGTGGTTAGAATGAGAAAGAAAAAAAACAAATAAGACTGAAAGGATTTAGGCAGCACACCGACTGAACATGGAAAGAATAGAACACAAACTAGAGAGGATGGAATGATACTTGATGAAGACATGACACAAAACTCCGGAAAGAATTGAAATAGAATGAAAAGAACTTAGAAGGGAGGATTGAACGAAGTTGTTGAGAAAATCAACAACGAAAGAAATAGCTTGTTGTGGACTTATGGAGAACATCTCAAAATCATAAGGTGATAACCGGCCATAAATTGAAATGATTGGATAGCTTAGAAGAACGAAGAAATGCAAAACTCCACTTCAAAAGAATACGAAGAATTAATATGCGCTTGGAGATGCGAGAAGAAAGATACTTGAACTCCTCCAACAAGAATCTTGATGAACTCTTGAAGAATGAAATAAATCATGAAGAACCACCATGAAGAACTCCGGTGACAAAAGGATGATGAGATAGAACTGAAGGATGAAAGAATAAGATGAACCTTGCGATTATTTAGATGGAGGTTCCGACGAAATGGCTGAGGAAATTGAACTCCGGAAAAGAAAAGATGAAAACACTTGGAAGTAGAATTTATTCCTCAAGAACAAACTCCGAAGGAAGGGATTAATCACTTGGATGAAATAAGAATAAGATTTATTGTATGCTTATCCTTCATCAAATTAAATTGATGACAAACAATGGATTTTGCAAACTACTTATTCTTCTTGAAAAAGAATTGAGAAGTGACATATCGCAAACTTGAGAAGGACTTCATGAACCACCGGTAGGATTGAAAGAAGGAATTGATTGATACGATAACAAAGGAAAAAGAATCTGAATGAACCACCGTAAGAATTCGAAAATGACTGATGAAAGAGAAAGAATCACCGGGAAGAATTAGAAGAACAAATAAGCTAGAGGGGATTTAGATGCAAAAGAGCGAAGAGATCGCGAACTGATTAAAGAACATTTGAACGAAGCACCAGAAGAATATTGAGACAAACGAAGGGGCACGGATATAGAGTAATTGGAGAACGACTTTGAAAACTTGGAACGAAGAAATCTTCCGAAAAGATGGCCTCCGGATGATTGAGACGGAAAGTAACTCCTGAAATACTCCGGATGGATGAAAAAAATTTGCATGACTCGAAACAACTAGATAGGATAACATCAAGCTAGCACCATGAATCTCCGGGGGAACGGACAAGATTTAAGAGAAACTCTACTTTGGTCTTCAAATGATGACGAGAAACACCACCAAAATTACTGAGATACTCCAGGGAATGAAAAGCGAAGAGGTTGAGGCAACAATGACAATGATTTGGAATCCATCTTGGAAAAAGGCATGTGACTGATGTGATCCATTCTTACATCACACTTGAAAAGAATTGGGAATAGCTCCGGGGAAATTAGAAGAGTCAGGTAAGATCCTGGGAAAAGACCTGTGGGTTAGGGCCCACTGAAGAGATAACACCGTTGGAAAGGATTGTTGAACAGATAGATGATGCACCGGAAGAACTGAAATATTTGACTGAGGTGACAACCTCGAATTAATTGGAACACATACGAATCTCCTGAGATGTCTTCGGAACTCCGGAATGATCGAATGGCGAGAGGCAAATGAGCAAGGAGAACACTTGATCCAAGGAAAGAATATGATCATCGCCGAAAAACTTGAATTGAGTCCACCGGAGAAGAAAAAGAGATGAAGAATCTCAAACAAAAGAGAATTCACCAGTTGAAATAATTGAGGGAAGACTGAAGAGGCTCCACACGAATGGAATTGATGGTCGGAAGAAACTCGAACTGCGGGAATAATAGGGTGGGAGGGCGGGAAAACAAAGACAACTTGGAAGGGGAAAAACCGATGAATAACTTGAAGAGAAAAACACCGGTTGAAATCATTGAGAAGAGAGAGCAAAAACTTCACACGAGTAGGAAGCATACTCGATCACGGACTCCGGTTCCGAGAGGAAGAAGGGAGGTAGGGTGGGAAAGAAAACAACTGAGGATTGAACTCAAAGATGAAGGGGTTCGAGTCGACTTGACGAGAAAAGCACCGGATAAAAAGAGCTGAGGAACAACTACCGGAAAACCAACTGCGTGACCCTAAAGAAAATTTTGAAGGGGAAGAGGAGTAATTCAAAACACCTACGTCAAGATTCCTTACCAGAGCGACAAAGGGGCAGAGGAGTAAAAAGAATTCCTACTCTCCGATATAACTAGACTCCAAAAAAGTTTTATTCTAGACTAAACTGCGGCCAAACTACACGATCAATCAAGGGGGCTCCTAGGGTCGGTCGAGGCTCTGATACCAACTTGTCACGCCCAATATGCGACCATATCCAAAAGGAACTCAAGGTCCCACCAAACGATAGACCCGCATATTGAAACGCTTTTGCAAGGTGGATATCATTACATCAACATTACATAATACATAGGGATACAACCAAGACATACAATGCCACATGAATACAACATCATATACAAGATCAACATCCGACTACGGATGAAACATAAACAGAAACTCAAACAACATCCACCCTGCTAGCCCAGGCTGCCGACCTGGAACCTATCCCCTGATCGAAGAAGAAGCAGAAGAAGAGAACTCCAAAGAAAGCAAACATCGCTCTCGCGTCATGATCATCGCAAACCTGTACCTGCAACTGTTGTTGTAGTAATCTGTGAGCCACGAGGACTCAGCAATCCCATTACCATGGGTATCAAGACTAGCAAAGCTTAAAGGGAAAGGAAGGGGTGAAGTGGTGAGGTTGAAGTAGCGACTAAGCATATATGGTGGCTAACATACGCAAATGAGAGCGAGAAGAGAAACAAAGGTCGTCAACTAGTAATGATCAAGAAGTGATCCTGAACTCCTACTTACGTCAGACATAACCCAGAAACCGTGTTCTCCTCGTGATCAACCCCGAAAAGAGACACTCACGGTTACGCACACGGTTGGTGTATTTTAGAAGAGTTTGCTTCAAGTTTACTACAACCGGATATTAACAAATTCCCATCTGCCACATAACCGCGGGCACGGCTCTCGAAAGTTTATACCCTGCATGGGTGTCCCAACTTAGCCCATGATAAGCTCTCGCGATCAACGAAGGATATTCCTTCTCCCCGGGAAGACCCGATCAGTCTCGGAATCCCGGCTACAAGACATTTCGATAGCAATAAAACAAGACCAGAAAAGCCGCCCGGATGTGCCGAAAAATCCTGATAGGAGCTGCATATATCTCGGTCTTAGGGCACACCGGATGAGCAAGACGTCCCGAGAGTAAACATGGCCCACAAGTAAACATGTTCCAACAAGGAACAACATCTCCATGTTCCAACAAGGAACAAACTTCATCTTCACCTGCAACTAACAACGCTATAAGAGGGGCTGAGCAAAGCAGTAACATAGCCAAACAACGGTTTGCATAGGAAGGGTGCAAAAGGTTAGAGGCTGACATGGCAAATTGGGAGGCTTGAGCAGCAAGTGATAGGTAGCGCAGCATAGCGAAAGAACGAAGCAACTAGCATAGCAATGATAGTAGTGAGATCCAAGGTGACGGTCATCTTGCCTGAAATCCCGCTAGGAAGAAGAACGAGTCCATGAAGAAGATGAAGCCACGAAGTCGAACCAAGCGTAGACGAACGAATCCTCACGATCACAACGAAACAGGAACTAACAAGAAGAACCACACAACAAAGTAAACACACCACACATAGACAAGACATGATGCACAACCAAGCATGATGCATGACGAAGCTACATGAAGCTACTCATGGCAATAGATGATGCATACAAGAGCAACACATCAAAGCAAGTTTAAATGAGGCCGGAAACAACATATAACAATTCCGGTAAGTCCTCATATGAAAATTTCGAAATTGGTCCAGATCTGAATAACTTTATGTTGAAGTTGTTAAACAGCAAGTTAAGATGCACCACGATGATCTACACGAAATTCTAGTCAAGTTACATATAAAGTTCTTTAGATTCGGAGCTACGGCCTAGAAGATATGAGCAAAACAAGATAAACATGGCATTGGTGCAAAATGCATACAAACATCAAGCAAACACCTCAAAACATGGATGCAACATGATAATATGAAGCTACATGCAAAATCAAGCAAGTTTCATATAGAGCACACTCAAAACGGAGCAACGGTTCAACATCTACACATGAAACAAGTTTAAAGGACAAGCTGTCCAAAACAGAAACTAGGCATATTGCAAGCATCAAAACAACATGCTACAGGACCTCAACATGAAAACAAAAGGCATGGGCATGAATATACTAATTGCATATAACAAATTTCCTTTACTGACCATGAGCCAAAAAGGATCAGAAGATATGATGGCACCCATGTAAACATGGCAAGTTATATTGCAGATTCATACATGGCAGGAACAACAATAAATAGGCATGTTGGTGAGCTTGAACCACTCACTACAGAGAAATACATGGCATGGCAAGGCAACTCACAGTAAGAAGACATGGCATAGAAGCTATACATGGCAAGAACAACATCATAGCATACACGGATCAACTACAACAACCTTGGCAAAATTGAATAACATGTAAACAACCTGCCAGGAAACATTTTATAGCAAACGTAGAGCTCGATTGACTCAAGCTATGGCACTCCATAATTGCAAACAAGGGCATGGATGGATAGAGAATAACCATATGTTCAAAACATCCTTACTGTCTCAAAATAAGCATGGATCTCTCGGTAGCATCAAGTTTACATGGCATAAAAATATCAGCAGAACAGGGCTGAAATCAGCAACATCATGAAGCCTAGTTTGCATGCTTGTTCTAGTCACCACCGAGATC
This sequence comes from Aegilops longissima, assembly GCA_021605205.1. Taxonomy (NCBI): domain Eukaryota; kingdom Viridiplantae; phylum Streptophyta; class Magnoliopsida; order Poales; family Poaceae; genus Aegilops; species Aegilops longissima. The sequence continues at coordinate 404,054,382 of CM038682.1, forward strand.
ACAAAAATACATGGCATACACCCCTGTAAAGATGGCATGGCATATTACAAAACACATGTAGGACTCAAGTTCATAGGGTGCACACATCAATCATGGCAAAAATGACAAAAGTGCATATTCTGATAAGAATCTGAAACTAACATCACATGGCCCTCTTCTAACAGCATTTCGGGCATCAACATGAGCTTAAATGAACATGATGCAATGGAATGCAATGATGTACTCGTCGATACGAACAATTTGACATATTACACGCATGAAACGGAGCTACGGATGCAGAGTTAAGATGCGATGAAAATGCATAAAAATACTGGAAACTACGGGGACTTGGTGAAAACGGAGGGGGAAAGTCAATCTCCAGTTTGCACGGACTTCGAGGCAAGGCGGAGAGCTCGCCGGAGTTTCGCCGGAGAGGACGGGGAAGGCGTCGGGGAGGCAGATCCGAGGCCGAGGAGACCTCCTCCGGCCGGATCCCGCCGGATCCGGCACGGGACGGCGAGGAGGCGGCACCGGAGGGCATCGGCGCTGGCTCCGGAGGCGCGGGGCGGGAAGGCGCGCGCAGGCCGGGAGGAGCTGGGCGGCGAAAGGCCGCGAGGGCGGTGGGCGCGGCGGACTCGGGCGGCCGGAGGCGCGGCGCGGAAGGAAGGGCGCGGCGGGGGCCGAGGCCGGGCGGCGAGGTTTCCGGTGGCCGGGCCGGGCGATGAGGCCCGGCGCGCGGCGAGGCGACGGCTGGCCGCTAAGCGGCGGGGGAGCACGGGCGGCGGGGACGCCGGATGGGCTCGGGCGGGCTTCCGAGGGCCCGATCTGGTCTCCGCGGGCCCATGGTGGGAGGCGCCGACCGGGCGGCGGGGTTGGCGACGGGGCGCGCCGGATAGGGCGTAGGGTCGGCGCGGAGGCGACGTGTCGCCCAGTGATTGGCCGGGCGACGTGGAGGCTGCGGGGATGGACGCGTCCGGTCGTCGGCGGACGCGTCCGGCGGCGCGGGGAGAGGCTAGGCTAGGGTTTGGACTGCGCGAAAAATCCGGGGGTGCACACATATATATAGGTAGAGGGAGCTAGGAGAGTTCAAATGAGGTGCGGTTTTCGGCCACGCAATCGTGATCGAACGACCGAGAGCATGGAGTGGAGTTTGCTGGTTTTTGGGCCACTTTGGAGGGGTGTTGGCTGCAAAGAGAAGGGGCTTTTGCGGTTATCCGTTTAACCGTTGGAGTATCAAACGACCTCCAAATGGCACGAAACTTGACAGGCGGTCTACCGGTGCTATACCAAGGCCGCTTGGCAAACCTCGGTCCATTCCGAGACCGTTTAACACCCACTCACAACGAGAGACGAAAAGGGGAACACCGGAGGGCATAGGAGCGCCGGATTGCAAAACGGACAACGGGGAAAATGCTCGGATGCATGAAACGAAGACGTATGCAAAATGAAATGCACATGATGACATGATATGTAATGCATATGATGACATGGCAAAGTGCAACACACAAGCAAATGACATGGCAACGACGGCGAATAACTGGCAGACACCTGGCGCATCGAATCCGGGGCGTTACACGTAGGCTGACCCCTGCGCTCAAATCTTGGGTCGTTTCCGTGTGGACTTCGAGGCCCTCCGGAAGAGAAGGGAGGCCCTGGGCGATGATTACCCTTGTCGCCTGCTGAAGCGTAGGAAGTACTTCGCCACTGATGAGTAAGCCTTCTCCTTCTCCAGCTCCTGATTCTTCTGCTGCTTGTACTGATCCTTGCCCTGCAGGCCCCTTCCTGCCGAGCTCACGGAGACGGTCGAGGAGCCGTCCGCCTCGGCTTCGCTCCCTCCCCCGTCCTTGAGTGCTCCAAGCAGCGGAGCCCTTGTGGTGAGGGCGACCGGGGAGGTGGACCGTCCCGAGGCGCATCGTGGCCCTGCGCGCCTCGCGACCCTTCCTCGCGAGCCTTCCCGTGGCATAGCTAGCCTGCCGTGGGCTTCTCGCCTGGTCGTGGACGGCGATTGGCTGAGGCGCTTCCTGCGCCCCTCGTCTGGGGGTGGGCTGGCTCCAGGCCGGGCTTCTGGCACGGCGTGCCCGGCCGTCGCGAGGGTGCCAGCCCCCAGCCCCCTTCCCGGGGGGGGTGCTGATTCGCGGCTCCCGGCGCCCGCTTGGGGTGGCTGATGGTGTGGAGGACGTGCTCGAGCGCGCTCGAGAGCGTCGCGCTCTTCGCCAAGGATTCCTTCGAAGGGCGGCTGATGCGGTGAGCCTGCTTGGTGAAGAGCTCGCTGATGAAGACGCGCGCCTTGAGGCCGAGGGCCTACGCCTGGCCGCAGAGAGGCGCGAGCTGGAGGGCGTTGTCGCCCTTGCGTGCCACCAGCGCGATCTTGATGATGAAGAGGCCAAGGCGTAGCTGGCAGCCTCTCGGGAGGCCTGTTCTCGGGCCATCGAGGAGGCCCGGGAAGCTAACAGGCGGCGAGAGGCGGCGGAGGAGTGGGCACGGGAACTCCTGGCCCCGGTGTCACTCACTGGAGGAGCAAGTGGAGTTGCGCGAGCCAGCCCTCGCGTCGATGAAGGTGACCTCCGGCGAGCCGCCGGAGCTCCAGAAGCGTGAGGAGGCGCTGACGCTTGAAGCTGCCGAACGCGCGTGCGAGTACGAGCGCTTGGAGATGAGGGAGCGCTTGGCGACGCGGGCGGAGGATGAGGTCGCTGCACGGGAAGCCCGCGTCCTGGAGGAGGTCGGACGCCGAGTGGTGACGGCGCGCTCGAACCTCGAGCGCGAGTTCGAGGAGAGGCTGGGGTTGATCATGGCCGAGGCTGAAGGCAGGACCGCTGCCTTGAGGGCCAAGCTGGAGGAGGCGACGCGGCGGGCCGATGCTCTTCGGGCCGCCCTTGAGGTGGCGCAGGGGGAGTCAACCACCTCTCAGGCCGAGGCGCCTTCTTCGCCAACGGGTGGAGGAGGCCGAGGTCGTCGCTACGCTGCACGCGGACGAGATACGCCGCCGCGAATCTGGAGCATGAGCACGGCCCCATGCTCGCCACGCCCGGAAAGAGCCAACACGGCCTTGGGTAACATCTGCGAGGCGGTTGTTGGCGAGCGCCGCGTTAATTAACGCCGCAACCTCCAGCCTCACCGACGTGGTGGCGCGGCTGGAGGCGCGGTCGGTTAGGGCCAACAGGTTAGTGGAGGAGAGGAGCCGCGCGCTGCTTGGGCGCGCCTTTTCTCGTGTCTTCAGCCATCTCCGGAACATGGACCCCCACTTTGACTTTGACGCAGCCATCGCCCCAGTTCCCCAGGCTGTCCGGGGCGACCTGGCGCACTGGGTGGAAGACAATGTGGATGCTCTCGTCAGGGCCTTTGCTTCGGACAACGACGGCGTGGTCGTGGCCGCCGATGAGGGCGGCGTGGTGAACAGCCCTGACGCCACCGATGACCCCGCAGACAGTGACGGCGAGGCCAGCAACGCCAGCAACGGCTCGGGAGGTGCTCCTGAGGACGCATTGGGGGATTTATCCGACTGATTATGTATTGTCCCTGTTCTATTACCCTGCATGAATAGAACTCAGGTTTTGGCCTGATGGCTGTGAGAGCATTTTGGGAGGGGGAGCCCCTCATGTAAAACTTGTGTTCATCGTATTAGCAGGTGTTACATCGCCCATACGCCCGCGCCAAGTGGTTGGCCAAGCGACGTGCTGGTTGGCTGATTTACCTTTGTTTCGTACGAGCCCTGAGATAGCCTGTGGGAGGCTGTGGTGACCCGAGTGTCTCCTGATCGAATCCGTAGGATCTGCAGTAAAAACCCTCCGGAGAGGACGCGGCGGCGGCAGGCTGGGCTGCGCGCAAGCTAGGCCTGGCCCGGCTCGCGAGGGGCTCGCAAGGGGAGGTAGCTGAGGCAGAGTGGTTACCGAAACGCGAGAGATTTTCTCGAACGAGACTAAGCACCCCTTCCCCGAACACACGCAAATCTCAAATTCGAATCCATCTTAAATCCAACGGGGGAAAGCGACAACCAAATGGAAAGGCGAAGAAAGCAGAAGAAAAGCCGCGTCCGGCACCTAGTCTAGTCTTGGACGTCTTCTCACCAGCGCGGAGCTAAGTGTTTCCACTGGCGTGGAGGGAGCCCTGTGGCTGAGGCAGGCACCCTCGAGACTCAGGCGTGTACAGCCCCACTCATTACTACGTGAGAGTGTCACGGGCGGCGAGCTTCACGAGCACCGGGCCTTCTTCACAGTACCGCCTTGCTTCATATCGCCAGACGAGGGCCCCGCTTGCGCCATTATTCTAGTGCCATCAACGACGACCGGAAACCAGGACGCCGCCGATGGGGTAGAGCGGTCGCCAGCGGTTCCCCCGACGACCACGGGTCCTCTGCCAGGGGCAGGCCCTGAGGCACCTCCCCAGCAGAGGGCCTACCTCCTGAGAACGCCTTGCTCCGAACGCCGCGGTGGTGATGTCGGATCTCTGCCCCTCTCCGGCAGCCCCCTGCCCCTCCTCCCGAGGGGTAGGAGATTGCGGGAGCGGGGCAGCCGCTCGTCGTGGCGACCTGTACCTCCTGCGATCTATGGTCAGCGTATGTTTGCTCTTGAGGAAGTAGCAGTACCCGATAATCGTCGCCCCTGGCGTGACCAGTGGGACCGTCCCGAGGCTCCTGGAAGAGCTCGGCTTCCGGCGCCTCATCTCCCCAGCTTGGGCTGAGGAGCGAGCCTTGTTCTCCCTCATGCGGGTGCCCTTGGTCCATCATGTGGGGCACGTATTCTTCTGGCGCCGTCATCCCGAAGGCCACGCCGTAGTGCTGAGCGTGCCATGCGGCTCTGCTTGATGCGCCCACCGTGGGGTGGTGGTGTGGTGGTCCACCTGGGCCGTGGGTCACGTTGAGTCCTTCTTCCCCGCGGGCCGGGGGCGGGGGCAACCCCGCTGCCTGCCCGGTGCTGACATCGTCGCCGTTGTTGGAGTAGCTTTGGAGCCCGCGGGCACGCGTGGAGTCCCCGTGCGGGCCGCCCTGGGCCTGAGGTGGAAGCTGGGTGCACAAGGGTGAGCCCCGAGGCGGCGCTCAGAGTTCCGCCACTCGCTCCAGGAGCACGCCGCGCCGCTTTCTCAAGAGCTCTGCACTGCAGCAGCTCTCGGCCACCGCAACGCGCCCTCGAGTTCTCCTGCCCCGGCGGGTGTATGGTGACGTGGTCGCGACGTGATTGGAGGCCCTTGCTGCCGATCGCGCTGCCGCGCGTGAGAGCTGCCGAAGCCTTTCGCGTCGCTGCGGCCCGCAGCGCTGCGGACCGCGAGCTGCTCGGGGCACGGGTCGCCCGAGGCGAAGCGGCTCGGCGCGAGCGGGCCATGCCGCCCAAGGATCTGAGTTGCCCGCTTGGTCGCCGGACATGGTGATGGCGATGCGACGGGACACGAGGTGGATTCTCGCACTTTACCGGGCGCGCCAAATGTCGGATTTCGGTTCCGGCAGACCCTTGAGGTTCAACACCGGGTGCGCCCGGAGATCCAACCCTCCACCGTGTCGCACCTTGCCGAATCGCTGGGACCTAAACTACTAAACATGACAGCACAAGAGACACAAGATTTATACTAGTTCGGGCCACCGTTGTGGTGTAATACCCTACTCTAGTTTGTGGTGTGGTGGATTGCCTCTTGGGCTGATGAGGAACAATACAAGGAAGAACAGCCTCGCGAGGGTCTGTTCTTGGCGGGTGCGATGAACTGCTAGGTGGTGTTCAGTCGCTCTAGCTACTGGTTCCTTGATGAGGATTCCGATCTCATCCGGGGGCGGATCCCTCTACCCTGGGGGTGGCTACTCCTATTTATAGGCGAAGGCCCTGGGCCTCTTCCCAAATATTGAGCGGGAAGGGCATCAACAATTGGCCATTTTGTAGGGGAACAACAGGTACACTTATCCTGACTAAAGTTGGTCCTCGCCTGCCAAAGGCTCTGGTGATGACGCCTACTTGGGCTCCACGATGACTCCCTTCCAGCCGTTGGGATGGTGTTGGTCTTGTTGCACCGAAATGGATGCCTTTGCTTGATGCTCTCGCCTGCGTTTTCTCCCTTTGCACCAAAGAGGAAAGGAGGATGCTGCGCGGGCTGGCGCTCGACTGGCGCCCTTGGTCGTCATGGCTTGCGTCATGGGCACCTCGCGAGGTACCCTGCCTTGAACTCTCCGCCTCCTCATGAGCCAGCCTGACGAGGCCGTGCCTGAGGAAGCTCCTTGTCGTCCGCCCCGCGAGGCTTGGCCCCTCGCGAAGGTCTTGAGCTTGCGTTGATGAAGATGGGCTGTCCTGGGCCTCCTTTGAGCCACGCCACAGGCCGCAGGCAGGCAAGTCTGGGGACCCCTGTTCCCAGAACACCGACACGCGGGTCGAAGGTAAACAAGCCAGCCAGCTCGTCGCAAAGCGAGCCACTTGGCGCAGGCGTACAGGTGATATCGCATCTACTAATACGCTGAATGCAAGTTCTTACATGAGGGGCTCCCCCTCCCAAAATGCTCTTACAACCTTCAGGGCAAAGCCCGAACTCTATCTGTGTAGGGTAAGAAAGCAGGGACGACACGCGGTCAGTCGGATAAATCCCACAATGCATCCTCAGGGGCACCTCCTGAATCGTCGCTGGCCTCGCTGGCCTCGCCATCGCTCTCCGCGTTGCCGTCAGCGACGTCAGGGCCGTTCACCACGCCGCCTTCATCAGCAGCCACGACCACGCCGTCGTTATCAGAAGCGAAGGCCCTGACAAGGGCATCCACGTTGTCTTCCACTAAGTGCGCCAGGTCGTCCCGGACGGCCTGAGGTACTGGGGCGATGGCGTCGTCAAAATCAAAGTTGGGGTCCATGTTCTGAAGATGGCTGAAGACACGAGAAAAGGCGCGCCCGAGCAGGGTGTGGCTCCTCTCCTCCACCAACCTGTTGGCTCTGACCGACCGCACCTCCAGCTGCGTGTCCACGTCGGTGAAGAACTGAAGATTGCCAGCATAGTTGACTGCGTGGGGCTCGACGACGGCCGCCTCGCAGATGTTACACAAGGCCGTGTTGGCTCTCTCCCGGAGCGTGGTGAGCATGGGGCCGTGCTCGTGCTCCAGGATCCACCGCTAGCGTATCTCATCCTCGTTCTGCTGCGCAACAGCCTCAGCCTCGTCCACCCGTTGACGAAGAAGAAGCACCTCGGTGTGGGAGGTAGTCAGCTCCTCATGCGCCACGCCGAGGGTGGCCTGCGAAGCTGTCACATCCCAGTTAGACCATGCATTAGGGTGTGCATCATGTTTAAATTCCATTTGAATTTGAAATGGGAAGGCAGAAACCCTGAACACCCCCTTAAAACAACTAGGGTTTACTAAAAATTATTTCAATGAATCAAAATGCCCTTCAAAATGCTCATCTTCTTTGTTTTGGTTCGTAACCCATGTCAAAGGAGGTGGATCATTTTCTAGGTCACCCAAAGGTCCTAGGATTAATCCACAAGTTTTGAACTTGAGCATTTTTAATTATATAAAATATTTTAAATGTTCAAAAAATTGCCAAACCAAAATGTTTCATGTTGGAAATATTCCAACAAGAGACCAGGAGCATTTTGGTGATTTTAAAACAGTTTTGGTATTTTAGAAAACCCCACAAAGTTGCAGAAATTAGAAAAGACTAAAATGGGGAAAAACTTACTCGACGCCGTCCACTGCCCACTGCCGCCCAGCCCAAGAGCCAAGCGCCAATGAGCTGCTTGGCTCGGCCAGCAGCAGCCAGTGCCCGACGGCGAGCTCAGGCGCCACGCAGCTGGCCGCCGCCTCGCTTCACCTCCTCGCCTCGCTGCCTCGACGGCCTCCACGTCGTCGCCCGACCCCGGACACGCCATTCGCCCCTGCCTCCTCTCTCGCTCTCCCCAACTTGGCCGACGCCATCGCCGACGCCACCACCGCCAAGTCGTGCTCCCGCCGCCCATGCTCCTCCCCACCATGTCCAGAGCTCCGCCAAGACTCCACTACCCCTAGCTAGCTGAGTCCCGCCGCTCTAAGTACCTCAACCCAGCTCACCGACCTCGACCGAGCTCAAGTCAGCTGGAGATCCCTTCGCCATCGCCGCCGCATCGATCGTCCCGACCACGCCGTCGGCTCTCTGAGACCGCTGTGAGCCTGGCTACCTCCCCATCCTCTCCACTCTCTCTCGTGCACCACAACGAGCACACGGCTCGCCTCAACGCACCGCCGCTGGAGCTCGTCACCGGCGTGCTCCCGCCACTCTCCGCCACCCCAGGTGCCCGCAGCATTCACCACACCCCAACGGGTCTGCCCATGCACTTCCCGCACTCGCCGAGCCCTCTAACCCCAAACCCGTCGTTGGCGAACCCGGCGGCCGCTTAACTCGTTGCGGCGCCAACTCCGCCACCCCGACCCCAACTAACCCCACCAATAGATGCGGGTTGCTCCTAGCTACCAGTAGCTATCTTCCGCGACTCGCTTGGTCGCGGAATCACCAAAACACTCCTCCGCCGTGTCGGGCTCGCCGGCGGCTAGTCGCCGGTGCGGCCGACGTGGGCATTGACCACTGTGGGCCCGCGTTGACCCCGACAGGTCACTGACAACTGGGGCCCAGCCCTGCTAACTAAATAGGTTAGCTTAATTAAACTTTAGTTAAGTTAATTACCCTGACATGCGGGTCCCACTGGTCAGTTTGACCTGGACGACCCCGTTGACCCCTGACGTCACGCTGACCTCATGCTGACGCAATAAATGAATTCTGGATTTATTTTGATATAGCAAATTCCAGAATATAATTCAAATTTCAAATGCTTATAACTTTTATTCTATAACTCCAAATGCAAAGATTTATATATGAAAAATTATCAGAAAAATCCACTCTATCCATTGGTACAGGTTTCATGCATGTTAAAACAAGTTAACTATGCTGAATAACCAGAATAAGATATTGCACCATTAGGACTAACTCAAATGAGCTATCATTTGAATCCTTGATTCAAATGAGTTCATTCCCTGTTATTTCAGCTTGCATTAGGCCAACACACATCCATATTGCCATGTCATAGCATGCATCATATTGTTGCATATTGTCATGTGTGTTTACTTTCGTGTGCTTTCATGATAGGTTCTCGCCTCAAGATAACCTCGACTACCCATCGAAGGGCAGTTCCCTACCCAGTTCCATCGGGCAAGCAACCCGTTGATCATTTCGATACAAACCCATGTTCTCGCTTCGCTCTCGTTTACTGCATTAAGACAACGCGATTCAAACTGTTGTGTGCTGCGGTAGTTGAACCCACTTCCTTTGCATGACTGTCATTGCCACAAGAATTAGATGAAACCCACTAGTATGTGTAGGAGTTGATTGAGCCATGTTTGTGATTCCTACCATGCTATGCTTGCTATGCTTAGAGTTGTGTCAGTCCGCTCATCGGGATGATGAGCTGGAGTGAAAGGTTGTGTTGGTTCGAGAGTGAAAGTGTTGAACACGATTTGGTAAAGGTATCGATGAGAGGCCATGTAGGAGTACATGGTGGGTTGTTTCATTGAAGCCAACTTAAGAACTGAGATCTGTGTTTGTGATCCATGAATCAGCTACTACCACACATTGGGATCCTTACTTGACCCTCTCGGCTTCTTAACCACCCTTGTTCTTAGTCCGGAGTTGCAAGTAGTTTCGTGTTTGTAGCATGTCAGGGGCCACGCAACGCTGACCTTAGGGGTGGGTTGTGTTGCGGTAGGCACCGTGGTCTGTGTACCGAAAGTGCCCGCTTGGTATCTCGGGAACCCTGCACACATCGCTCGGGGCTGTATGGGAAACCTCGGCGGACTCCTGCGGATGGAACCCGAATAGGCGATAAACCGGACTAGGGACTTGAGTGTTTAGGTAGGCTGTGGCCGACACCCACGCTGGGCTTCCGCTGAAGGTTGCCGAGTACATGTCGTAAACGCGATAAGTGGTGAGAGCGTGTGAAGAAGTACACCCTGCAGGTTAAATATGATCTATTCAATAGCCGTGTCCACGGAGAAGGACTTCTGGGTTACCTATATCAGTTCATAGACAAGTAAATGGATACTACTAAAAGCCTCAAGATAAGTGTGAGTATCGTGGATGGCCCTCTCGTGGGATGACGAGAGAGGATCCACGGTGGAGTATTGTGATGGTGATTAGTGGACTCTGTAACGACAAATGCTTTACAAAGTGGTGTCACGAGGGATAGCTTAGCCAAGAGTCAAAGCTGGCTTGCTGCAAATAACTCCACTTCCTTCCTTGAGAATGTGCATGTATGATAGGATTACGTGGTAAGACTTGCTGAGTACCTTTGTACTCATGTTTGCTTAATTAATGTTTTTCAGAGGACTATACTACCCTCCGACGGATTCTATGTAGATATTGACTTGACGAGTGAACTAGCCACCTGTGTGGCGATCTAAGACTTGTGAAGGGCCATTGTAGATAGAAAGGCTCCAACAAGCTTTCTTTCTTTCTAGAGTCCTGTACTCAGACTAGTTTGCTTCCGCATGTGCTTGTATGATTGTATGATTTGAGTGTTGGGTCATGTGACCCCACCGTATGACTATGTTATGTATGGCTCCTGAGCCTCTTAAATAAAGTACTTGAGTTGTAGAGTTTTGTTGTGATGCCTTGTTGTATTTACTCATATCGGGCATATTGCGTGTATGATTGAAATGCTTGGTATGAGTGGGATCCGACAATCTAGTTGTTTATCCTTGGCAGCCTCTCATATGGGGAAATGTAGTCTCGTGCTTCTGAGCGATAGTAGTCCGCTACAGCCCGGTTCACCGGAGTCCTGCTAGCCCAAAGACTACTGCTTGGACACTTGATCTGGCCGGCATGTGATTCATTTCGTTCCTATGTCTGTCCCTTCGGGGAAATGTCACGCGGTGGTATTCGAGTCCTGCCTAGCCTGCTACAGCCGGGATACCGGAGTCCTCATTAGCCAGTGCTACAGCCCGAATTCATACGTTGATGACCGACATGCTCGAAGTGATTCATGTATGCTGTCCCCATAGGTTAGTGCCGCTTTGGGTTCACGACTAGCCATGTCGGCCCGGTTCTTTGTCATGTGGATGCTAGCGACACTATCATATACGTGAGCCAAAAGGCACAAACGGTCCCGGGCCATGGTAAGGCGACACCCGTTGGAATACCGTGCATGAGGCCGCAAAGTGATATGAGGTGTTACCAGCTAGGTCGATGTGACTTGGAATCGGGTCCCGACAGCGTTGGCATCGAGCAGGGCTGCTGTAGGTTCGCTAAGCCAAACTGGTCAAGTTGAGTCTAGAAATGCTTTAGTTATATGTAGGGGAATTGATTGTGGAGGAACGTAAGGCTCTTTTTACTCCTTTACCTTATGCCCTCGATCTGAGTCATCCTCTTCTCATTCGACGTGGGTTAGGACTAGGCTCTCTTCTCTATCGTGTTCACGTGTTACTAATCCGTAGTAACTTATAGGATTGTTGGTTACATCCTCGCCTGCTACTAAATTTTAGTATGCTATCATTTGAACCGTAACCTTGATATGATGTTGTTGAGTGGATTGCAATCTGATTTTGAATGTCTCAAATCTGATTTTGAGCATTTACGATGTTATGCTGCCCAATTTTCCCTAGAAATTCTAATGCCTTTGCATTGTGGCTGTGCTTCAGATGGCCACCCGCCCCGTAACCAAGTGGTTCGCTCGACCCGCTGCATTGATGTGTGTGGTCACACGGCAATGTTGGTCCGGTGATGATTGAGTCTGGTTATCGATGGTATCCTGAATATACCGTCGAGGAGCAGTTTAGGATTTCAATCAAAGCCAATACCTATGCACGGTCCGGATTTATCCATCTTATCCCGGAGCTCTTGAGCCACTTCATCGTTCTTATGGGCTCGAATCACTATTGGAATGTCTGTACAAGATGCAGCCTATTCCATGATGACTATTATTCGAGCTGAACTCCTTCTTTGCCGGGCAACACGGATTTTCGCTATATGCCAAGATCCTCCCCGGGCGCATGGCTATCTTCGTGGTTTGTACAGCGATGCATCCCATGAGGACTCACTCTTCGCACTACTACCGAGATGCTTGGAGGACAAGGACCGTGAGAACCGGCCTTGCGTATGGAGCTTTTTAATGCCCGCTCACCACTGGGCTACTCGACTAGGTTTGCACCGCCGCAAGCGGATATATGGACATGAGGGACTTGTACCCGTGCGGGCGTAGTCTGCCGGACTTTATGGAGTGGCGTGAGGTTGGAGGCATCACTCCTCCTCGTGGGCCTCGCCTCGCCACCGCTTGTTGGTCCACGGCCACATCCGAGTCCTTATGGTCCACAGGACCCACAGGATTGTCTGTTTCAGACGATCATGTTCCACTTCCGGGCTTGGGTGGTGACTTCTATGAGGACTACTATGGAGCTGCCTGAGATAGTAGTAGTATTCCTAGTATGGTAATAGTTGTGTTTCCACCGTCCTGCGTGACTCGTGGAATACGACTTAGTGTGTATCGCTCCTAAGTGTAGAAAATAATGTATAGGAGTTGGATTGCTTCCGATGAGATGTAACGCCTTTCCTTATAGTTGTACTCCGTCAGGCTTGTACTAAACTATGAATGGTGTGTATGACCGTGGTATATATATATATGGCAGTTTTATATTACCATGTCATACGGATGAACATCTTTGCATTCCATGCTATCCATTACCTTCCGCACTTCCTTGTTAAATTCTGCCATCCTGGTTTAAATCTTTGCTTGTCTCCCAGGATGGTCAACACTCGCAATACTCCTGCTGTTCCAGAGCAGGGAGAAGCCAGTGCAGCCAGAAATGTGGATCTGCCGCAACCGCCATCTTTGGCCGAGGTGATGCTGGAAGCAGAACGCAATAAGCGTGAAACCAACCGCTTATTGGAGCGGATTGAACAAAACACAGCACGCCAGCCAAGAAACGATGTGGTTTCACTCAACGACTTCGTCAAGCTGTATCCCCAAAATTCAAATATTCCGCCGAGCCTCTCGACGCGGATGATTGGCTCCGCAAAGATCCACCACAAGCTGCGCTCCGCCAACGTGGCTGAGGCTGACAAGGTTACCTTTGCCGCTTATCATCTTGAAGGCCCCGCTAGCCTCGTGGGAGAATTATGAGGCTATGCGTCCGTTGGACAAGTTACATCTTGGGCTGAATTCAGTGCCGCCTTCGTGAGCATCATATTCCGTAAGGTCTTATGGACCGTAAACGTGAGGAATTCTGCAATTTCACCCAAGGTAGGCTGACAAAGGATGCCTCATACCGTGAATTTGGGAGGTTAGCACGTTATGCTCCCAAGAAGTTTCTACCGATGCCAAGAAGCGGGCAAGGTTCCGCAAGGGACTTAGCCCTGAGCTACGCCGAGATCTCCGTCTCGCATGAGTGTACCTCTTTCCCGGTTAGTCAATAAGGCTATCGGCACCAAACCGGGCAGACTGATTTTGAGGCTTCACGCAAACACATCCGTGATTCGGATCTTCATCCGCTCGATCCCGAAGCGCCGGGTTTGGGTTCCAATACCGCTCTACCACCCAGGTTCACCCCGAGGCTATCCTTCGAGGCGCCGCCCCAACCAGCCGATTTTCCACCCAAGACTTATGGAGGTCCAACTGCTAATGCTGCTCCACGTCCAAATGTGATAACTTGCTTCAAGTGTGGAGAGACGGGCCACTATATCCGAGAGTGTCCCAGAACAACCCCAATCAAGCCGGAAAGTCTGTGGTCGCGGCAAGCCAGCAGAAAGGTGCCCTATGCTAAACCAGTTGCCACCGCCGTGGCCATGTCAACTATGTTTCTGCTGAAGAGACCTATGAGGATCCTAACGCCGCCCTCGATGCGCTTCTTGTTAATTGCCATCCGCAACCGTTCTTTTGATACCGGAGCATCTCATTCATTTATTTCGAGAGCTATGCTCGATTGCACAACACCACATTCTCGTGACATGCCTACCTCCATGGAAATTCAAACTCCACGGTTCTAGATGGCAAACCTCTAGAATAAGTCATGGAATGAAATTCTTGTCGACAGATTAGTCTTTCTTGCATCCCTAATAGCTCTTAAGTCCTCTGACATAAACATCATCTTGGTATGGACCGGATGTCAGCCCATTATGCTAAGATTGATTGCTCTACTAGAACTGTTCAACTTACCCATCCTTCGGCAAGACAAAGGAATGTTTTAACCCAAGTGTCTAAGCGCCAGCTTTACTCCTTAAATGCCAACCCCTTCCGCACCTCAAGATATTCCGTAGTCCGTGATTTCCGGATGTCTTTCGGAACTGCCAGTGTTCCACCCGACAGGATGTCGAGTTCGTGATAGATCTTGTTCCCTAACCGCCCCAATCTCTAGAAGACCTTATAAGATGGCACCCTAGAACTAGCTGAACTTAAGAAACAACTCGATGAATCCTTGCAAAAGGTTTCATCCGTCCTAGTTCATCTCCATGGGCTTGCCCGTCCTCTTCGTCAAGAAGAAGGATGGTACGGATCGGATGGTTGTAGATTACCGACCGTCAATTTGGTCACTATCAAGAACAAGTATCCGCTCCCGGGATCAACGACCGTATGATCAGCTCGCTGGATCCTCGCCTTTTTCAAGATGGATTTGAGGTTGGGCTACCATCAAATCAAAATCAAGAACGGGACATTCCTAAAACGGCCTTTGTCACTCGTTATGGCCAATACGAGTACACCGTCATGTCCTTCGGATTAACCAATGCTCCAGCCACTTTCTCTCGGTTAATGAACTCAATCTTCATGGAGTATTTGGATAAATTGTCGTGGTATACCTCGATGATATACTCATCTACTCCAAGAATGAGGAAGAACATGTCGAACATCTAAGGCTAGTATTGATGAAACTTCGAGAGCACCGCCTTTATGCCAAATTCTCTATGTGAATTCTGGTTACCGTAGTGACCTATCTAGGACATGTAATCTCGGTAAGGATATTGCTGTCAATCCCGAGCGAAGTTCAAGCCGCCCTGATTGGACTCCACCGAATCGGTCAAGCAAGTTCGAGTTTCCTCGGTTTAGCGAGCTATTGCCGCCGCTTCGCCGAGAATTTCTAAAGTTGCTAAACCTCTAACCGAACTCCTCAAGAAAGATAAGAAGTTCGAATGGACGCCACAAGGCGAGTTCAGCTTTCAGAACTGAAAAGACGCTGACATCTGCTCCCGTATTTGTTCCACCAGATTTCTAAGGACTTCATTATCTATTACGGCGCCTCGCGACAAGGACTAGGTTGCATACTCATGCAAGATCGTCATGTGATTGCCTACGCTTCTCGGCCATTCCCACATGAGGATAACTACCCCACACACGATCTAGAGCTTGCAGCAGTGGTTCATGCACTCAAAACCTGGCGACATTACCTTACGGGTAATCGCTGCGAAATCTACACCGATCACCAAAGTCTGAAATATATCTTCACCCAACCGGATTTGAATCTCGTGCAAAGTCGTTGGGTCGAGTTGATTACAGATTTCGACTTAGGAATATCCTACACCCGTGCAAAGCTAATGTCATGGCTGACGACTAAGTCGCAAATCTTATTGTAACAATCTGATGTTACAACAAAGTCAACCATTTCTCCACGAGGAATTTCGTAAGCTTAATCTTCACATTGTTCCTCGAGGATTCCTTTCCACCCTGGTGGCGAAACCTACCCTCACGGATCGAATCATAGCTGCTCAGCAGTATGATAGAGGAATATCTCGGATCAAGGAGAACATTGCTAGCGGAGCTGCTAAGTGTTTCTCCATAGATGAACGAGGTGTTGTCTTCTTTGAGAACCGCTTAGTGGTTCCCAAGAAACAACAGCTACGGCAATTGATCCTTAAGGAAGCTCATGACTCTCCTCTCACCATTCATCCCGGTAGTACTAAAATGTATCAAGATCTACGCCAGAGATTTTGGTGGACTAGGATGAAGAGAGAAATCGCTCAATACATTGCTAACTGCGACGTCTGTCGTCGAGTCAAAGCAGAGCATCAACGGCCTGCTGGTACCCTTCAACCTTTGGAAATTCCTGAATGGAAATGGGATAAAATCGGTATGGACTTCATTACCGGTTTCCCAGGACCAAGAGAGGGAATAATGCTATCTTCGTTGTCGTTGATCGCCTTTCCAAAGTAGCCCACTTCCTACCCGTTCGTGAGAGTATAACCGCTAGCCAGCTAGCTGAATTGTACATCTCTCGAATAGTGTCTCTTCATGGTATTCCATTAGAGATTAACTCAGACCGTGGAAGTCTCTTCACCTCTCGATTTTGGGAAAGTTTCCAAAACGCTATGGGAACTCGTCTCTCCTTTAGCACCGCTTTCCATCCCCAATCAAGTGGTCAAGTAGAACGAGTCAATCAAATCCTAGAGGATATGCTTCGAGCTTCTGTCATCTCTTTCGGCATGAATTGGGAGAAATGCCTTCCATTCGCCGAGTTCGCTTATAACAATAGTTATCAAGCCAGCCTGGCAAAGCCCTTTCAAGTTCTTTAT
Source organism: Aegilops longissima (assembly GCA_021605205.1). Taxonomy (NCBI): domain Eukaryota; kingdom Viridiplantae; phylum Streptophyta; class Magnoliopsida; order Poales; family Poaceae; genus Aegilops; species Aegilops longissima. The sequence continues at coordinate 404,070,830 of CM038682.1, forward strand.
GGACGGAAATGTCGAACGCCTCTTAACTGGTCGAAACCGGGAGAGACAACTCTTTGGCCCGGATATGATTCAGAAGCGTAAGAGCAGGTTCGCATTGTTCGTGAGAAATTGAAAACAGCCCAATCTCGCCAAAAGAGCCAATATGACCGCAAGCATAAGCCTCATGACTTATGAAATTGGCGAGAAGGCTTACCTTCGGTTACTCCTCTAAAGGAACCCATCGATTCGGTATCAAAGGCAAGTTGGCTCCTCGTTACATTGGACCCTTCGCATTCTTGCCAAACGAGGAGAAGTTGCCTACCAATTGAACTACCTCCGCATCTTCCGAGTCCATGATGTCTTCCACGCTTCCCAACTCAGCGTTGCTTCTCGGATCCTATCCGTGGAGTGGACCACTAAACGCTTGATCTCCAAGATAACCTCACCTATCGAGAATATCCCGTTCAGATCCTTGATCAAACCGAGCGTACCACTCGACGCCGAATATCAAGTTTCTAAAGATTCAATGGTCAAACCATTCCGAGCAAGAAGCAACTTGGGAAAGGGAGGATCGTCTTCGACTTGAGTATCCCACCTTTTTCAAGCAGATCCTAAATCTCGGACGAGATTCTTTTGAGTGGGGTGAGTTGTCACATCCCGTTAGACCATGCATTAGGGTGTGCATCATGTTTAAATTCCATTTGAATTTGAAATGGGAAGGCAGAAACCCCGAACACCCCCTTAAAACAACTAGGGTTTACTAAAATTATTTCAATGAATCAAAATGCCCTTCAAAATGCTCATCTTCTTTGTTTTGGTTCAGAACCCATGTCAAAGGAGGTGGATCATTTTCTAGGTCACCCAAAGGTCCTAGGATTAATCCACAAGTTTTGAACTTGAGCATTTTTAATTATATAAAATATTTTAAATGTTCAAAAATTGCCAAACCAAAATGTTTCATGTTGGAAATATTCCAACAAGAGACCAGGAGCATTTTGGTGATTTTTAAAACAGTTTTGGTATTTTAGAAAAACCCCACAAAGTTGCAGAAATTAGAAAAAGACTAAAAATGGGGAAAAACTTACCTGACGCCGTCCACCAGGCCCACCTGCCGGCCCAGCCCAGCAGCCGCGCCAGCGAGCTGCTTGGCTCGGCCAGGCAGGCAGCCAGGTGCCCGACGGCGAGCTCAGGGCCGCCACGCAGCTGGCCCGCCTGCTTCACCTCCTCGCCGCTTCGCTGCCTGGACGGCCTCCACGTCGTCGCCTCGACCCCCGACACGCCATTCGCCCCTGCCTCTCTCTCGCTCTCCCCAACTTGGCCGACGCCATCGCCGACGCCCACCGCCAAGTCGTGCTCCCGCCGTCCATGCTCCTCCCCACCATGTCCAGAGCTCCGCCGCCTCCACTACCCCTAGCTAGATGAGTCCCGCCGCTCTAACTACCCGAACCCAGCTCACCGACCTCGACCGAGCTCAAGCCGCGGAGATCCCTTCGCCGCCGCCGCGCATCGATCGTCCCCGACCACGCCGTCGGCTCTCTGAGACCGCTGTGAGCCTGGCTACCTCCCCATCCTCTCCACTCTCTCTCGGCACCACAACGAGCACACGGCTCGCTCAACGCACCGCGCCGCGGAGCTCGTCGCGGCGTGCTCCCGCCACTCTCCGCCACCCAGGGTGCCGTTGCATTCACCACACCCCAACGGGTCTGCCCATGCACTTCCCGCACTCGCCGAGCCCTCTAACCCCAAACCCGTCGTTGGCCGAACCCCGGCGGCCGCCTAACTCGTCGCCGGCGCCAACTCCGGCCACCCCGACCCCAACTAACCCCACCAATAGATGCGGGATGCTCCTAGCTACCCGTAGCTATCTTCCGCGACTCGTTTGGTCGCGGAATCACCAAAACACTCCCTCCGCCGTGTCGGGCTCGCCGCGCTAGTCGCCAGTGCGGCCGACGTGGGCATTGACCATCAGTGGGCCGCGTTGACCCGACAGTCATCGACAATGGGGCCCAGCCGCTAACTAAATAGGTTAGCTTAATTAAACTTTAGTTAAGTTAATTACCCTGACATGCGGGTCCCACTGGTCAGTTTGACCTGGACGACCCCGTTGACCCCTGACGTCACGCTGACCTCATGCTGACGCAATAAATGAATTTCTGGATTTATTCTGATATAGCAAATTCCAGAATATAATTCAAATTTCAAATGCTTATAACTTTTATTCTATAACTCCAAATGCAAAGATTTATATATGAAAAATTATCAGAAAAATCCACTCTATCCATTGGTACAGGTTTCATGCATGTTAAAACAAGTTAACTATGCTGAATAACCAGAATAAGATATTGCACCATTAGGACTAACTCAAATGAGCTATCATTTGAATCCTTGATTCAAATGAGTTCATTCCTGTTATTTCAGCTTGCATTAGGCCAACACACATCCATATTGCCATGTCATAGCATGCATCATATTGTTGCATATTGTCATGTGTGTTTACTTTGGTGTGCTTTCATGATAGGTTCTGCTTCAAGATAACCTCGACTACCCATCGAAGGGCGTTCTCTACCCCAGCCCATCGGGCAAGCAACCCGCTGATCATTTCGATACAAACCCATGCTCTCGCTTCGCTCTCGCATCGCATTAAGACAACGCGATTCAAACTGTTGTGTGCTGCGGTAGTTGAACCCACTTCCTTTGCATGACTGTCATTGCCACACTAACTAGATTAAACCCACTAGTATGTGTAGGAGTTGATTGAGCCATGTTTGTGATTCCTACCATGCTATGCTTGCTATGCTTAGAGTTGTGTCGGTCCGGCTCATCGGGATGATGAACTGGAGTGAAAGGTTGTGTTGGTTCGAGAGTGAAAGTGTTGAACACGATTTGGTAAAGGTATCGATGAGAGGCCATGTAGGAGTACATGGTGGGTTGTTTCATTGAAGCCAACTTAAGAACTGAGATCTGTGTTTGTGATCCATGAATCAGCCACTACCACACATTGGGATCCTTAATTGACCCTCTCGGCTTCTTAACCACCCTTGTTCTTAGTCCGGAGTTGCAAGTAGTTTCGTGTTTGTAGCATGTCGGGGCCGCACGCAAGCGCTGACCTTAGGGGTGGGTTGTGTTGCGGTAGGCACCGTGGGTCTGTACCGAGTGCCCGTTTGGTATCTCGGGAACCCCGCACACATCGCTCGGGCTGTATGGGAAACCTCGGCGGACTCCTGCGGATGGAACCCGAATAGGCGATACACCGGACTAGGGACTTGAGTGTTTAGGTAGGCTGTGGCCGACACCCACGTTGGGCTTCCGCTGAAGGTTGCCGAGTACATGTCGTGTAAACGGCGATAAGTGGTGAGAGCGTGTGTGAAGAAGTACACCCTGCAGGTTAAATATGATCTATTCGAATAGCCGTGTCCACGGAGAAGGACTTCGGGTTACCTATATCAGTTCATAGACAAGTAAATGGATACTACTAAAAGCCTCAAGATAAGTGTGAGTATCGTGGATGGCCCTCTCGTGGGATGACGAGAGGAGGATCCACGGTGGAGTATTGTGATGGTGATTAGTGGACTGCGTATCGACAAATGCTTTACAAAGTGGTGTCACGTGGGATAGCTTAGCCAAGAGTCAAAGCTGGCTTGCTGCAAATAACTCCACTTCCTTCCTTGAGAATGTGCATGTATGATAGGATTCGTGGTAAGACTTGCTGAGTACCTTTGTACTCATGTTTGCTTAATTAATGTTTTTCATAGGACTATACTACCCTCCGACGGATTCTATGTAGATATTGACTTGACGAGTGAACTAGCCACCTGTGGCGATCTAAGACTTGTGAAGGGCCATTGTAGATAGAAAGGCTCCAACAAGCTTTCTTTCTTTCTAGAGTCTCACTCGAGACTAGTTTGCTTCCGCATGTGCTTGTATGATTGTATGACTTGAGTGTTGGGTCATGTGACCCCTACCTGTATGACTATGTTATGTATGGCTCCTCGGAGCCTCTTAAATAAAGTACTTGAGTTGTAGAGTTTTGTTGTGATGCCTTGTTGTATTTACTCATATCGGGCATAGTGCGTGTATGATTGAAATGCTTGGTATGAGTGGGATCCGACAATCTAGTTGTTTATCCTTGGCAGCCTCTCATATGGGGAAATGTAGTCTCGTGCTTCTGAGCGATAGTAGTCCGCTACAGCCCGGTTCACCGGAGTCCTGCTAGCCCAGCACTACTGCTTGGACACTTGACTGGCCGGCATGTGATTCATTTCGTTCCTATGTCTGTCCCTTCGGGGAAATGTCACGCGGTGGTATTCGGAGTCCTGCCTAGCCCTGCTACAGCCCGGTATACCGAGTCCTGTTAGCCCAGTGCTACAGCCCGAATTCATACGTTGATGACCGACATGCTCGAAGTGATTCATAAATGCCTGTCCCCATAGGTTAGTGCCGCTTTGGGTTCACGACTAGCCATGTCGGCCCTTGTTCTTTGTCATGTGGATGCTAGCGACACTATCATATACGTGAGCCAAAAGGCGCAAACGGTCCCGGGCCATGGTAAGGCGACACCCGTGGGAATACCGTGCGTGAGGCCGCAAAGTGATATGAGGTGTTACCAGCTAGGTCGATGTGACTTGGAATCGGGGTCCTGACAGAAGCGTCGGCCCGCCGCGTCACTTCCTCCAGCTTGGCCCTCAGGGCGGCGGTCCTGCCTTCGGCCTCGACCCTGATAAACCCCATCCTCTCCTCGAACTTGCGCTCAAGGTTCAAGCGGGCCGTCGCCACCCTGCGTTCAACCTCTTCCAGGACTCGGGCCTCGCGCGCAGCGACGACATCCTCTGCCTGCGTCACCAAGCGCTCCCTCGTCTCCAGACGCTCAAGATCGCGTGCGCGTTCGGCAGCTTCCAGCGTCAGTGCCTCCTCACGCCTCTGGAGCTCTGCCTGGTCGACCGAAGCCACCTTCATCGACGCAAGGGCCGTCCCATGCAGCTCCACCTGCTGCTCCAGGGAATGGCACCAGGCCTGGAGTTCCCGCGCCCGCTCCTCGGCCGCCTCACGCCGCCCGTCAGCCTCTCGGGCCTCCTCGACGACCCGGGAACGGGCCTCCCGAGAGGCCGCCAGCGACGCCTCGGCTTCCTCATTGTTGAGGTCACGCTGGTGGCGCGCGAGGGCAACAGCCACCTTCAGCTTGCGCCTCTCTTCAACCAGGCGCAGACCCTCAGCCTCAAGGCGCGCGTCTTCGTCGGCAAGCTCTTCCCCAAGCTGGCTCACCGCGTCAGCCACCCTCCGGAGAAACCCTTGGCAAAGAGCGTGGTGCTCCCGGGCATGCTCGAGCACGTCTTCGGCGTCGTCATCCGCCCCAAGTAAGCGCGGGGGGCCATGAATCAGCACTCCCCCTCTGGGCAGGGGGCTGGGGGCTGGCGCCCTCGCGATGGCCGGGCACGCCTTGCTAGAAGCCCGGCCTGGAGCCAGCCCATCCCCAAATGAAGAGCGCAGGGCCGACCTCAGCCAATCGCCATCCACGACGAGACGAGAAGCCCAAGACAGGCTGGCTATGCCACGAGAAGGCTCATGAAGGAGGGTCGCGAGGCGCGCGGAGCCGCGATGCGCCACAGGATGGCTCACCTCTCCGACCGGCCTCACCACAAGGGCTCTGCTTGAGCTCGGAGCGCTCGAAGACGGTGGAGAGGGCGAAGCCTGGGGGGAGGGCTCCTCAGTCATCTCCGTGAGCTCGGCAGGAAGGGCCCTGCAGAGCAAAGATCAGCCAAAGCAACGGGAGGATCAGGAGCTAGGAAAGGGTAAGGCTTACTCATGAATGGCGAAATACTTCCTGCGCTTCAGCAGGCGGCAAGGGTAATCGTCACCCAAGGCCTCCCTTCTCTTTCGGAGAGCCTCAAAGTCCACGCGGAAGCGGCCCAGGACTTGAGCGCAGGGGTAAGCCTGTGACGAGGAAGAAGCATCAAGGTGACCAGCGTCAGGGGCGTCGTCCTGATGCACGCTGCCGGTCGCCTCACCAAGAAGGGTAGCTGGGGCCTCAGGGGCCTCAACCGCGGGCGCCGCGGGCAGCGGTTCAACGCCTTCAGCCGCAGCAGTACGGGCCTCAAGAGCTGCCCCCTCAGGAGTGCTGCCTGGCGTCGTCATCCCGGCGGGGGCCCCCTCAGCCTCCACTGGCCCATGCCTCCTTGCTCCACCACTCGAGGAAGGACCGCCGTGGGCGACTGGAAGGGCAGTCACCACCACTGGGTTCTCGCGAGGCCCCATGAGGGCTGCGGGGCGCAGCCCCCATTCGTCGAAGCTGGGCATCTGATTCACAAAGTCGCCCCTGTTCGAGCAAAAGTACAGCAAAGCCGCCCCCTTGCCGGACGCTGCCGGGAGAAGGGTCCCAAGTCAAGACCAAGAGCACCTTCCTCAGCGCTTCAGGCGTCAGGTCCTCCTCCTGGAGTCTCATGCGATCTTCACGATCACCAAGGCCCACATCCGGCGGGAGTGGTGCTGGAGAGGGGCAATGCAGCATAGCAGGAACTCCTTCACCACCCTGGGCGCCGTCACGCCTAGCGCCCTTAGGAACGCGAAGCGACGCTAGACGAATACGAGCCGGGGGCTCGTGAGCGTCTCCTAGCCCCAACCTGAATTGGGGACAGCGGGCAATGTTGGCTTCGAAAGCAGGGGGCTGGGCACCCCTACATCCACGTACAGCCACCGCTCTCGAAACCCAGACGCGGGAAGAGGAAGGCTGAAATCAATTCCTGAAGCCGCCGTCTCTGGTGCGGTGATGAAGCTCACGCACCCCGAGCATTGGGTGGGGTCGACGAGGCTCAAAGAAAAGAAGTGACGCAGCAAGGCAACTGAAGGAGGGATGCCCATCATCGCCTCATAGACAAAGGCGAAAACGGCAAGAAGAGTAATGGATTCAGGACCCAAATGCATCATATGGATCTGGTAATGGGAAAGTACAGCATTGAAGAAATTGGAAAAGGGGGGAACCAGTCCCGCCCACAGGGCGTCGGCAAAGTACCGGACCTCAGTGACTATTATGTCGATGGAGAAGTGAGACGCGGGCCAGGCCGTCGTCCTCCCGCACTCGTTGAAGATAGTGGCCAGAGAAGAGCTGACCTTGCCCAAGCCTTCTCTGTTGAGTATGATCGACCGATCAACGGCAGGAGCCGCCGACGACGGCGAGCGAGGCGGAGGCACATGTCTCTTCCCTTTCCCCTTCTTCGTCCGAGCCATGGCGACGGAAGGGGGGAGGATTCGAGATTGGATTGGAAGCGGAAACTGGAGCTCGAGAGGAGGAAGAGCAGGGACAACAAGCAAGCAAAAGAGGGACGACTGTGTGCAACCACGGGTCCGCCTAGATGGGCGCAAAATAAGGAGGCGTGGGGGAACAGGGCCGCCCACGTCCAATCTACCGCCACGCGGCGCCCGAGGCCGCAGGCTGTTAGGGCCCGCGGCACTTCACACTTGCCCCTTCGCTTCTCTGCTCAGCCAAGTCCAGGCGCGCCTTGGGCGAGGGCTCTTGTCGGCGTTCGGGAACGGGGTACCCAGACTTGCGTGCTGCGGCCTGCGGCGTGGCTCAAGGGTGTCCCAGCAAGGCCCATCTTCATCAAGACAAGCTCAAGACCTCACGAGGGCCAAGCCTCAGAGGGCGGACGACGTGGAGCTTCCTCGTGCACGGCCTCGTCAGGCTGGCTCATGAGCAAAGTGAGAGATCAAGGCGGGGTACATCACGAGGTGCCCATGACTCAAGCCATGACGACCAAGGGCGCCAGGCGGGCACCAGCCCGCGCAGTGTCCTCCTTTCCTCTTTGGTGCAAAGGGAGCAAGTGCAGGCAAGATCATCAAGCAAAGGCATCTGTTTGGGTGCAACAAGACCAAGACCGTCGCAGCGGCAGGAAGGAAGTCATTGTGGAGCCCAAGCCGGCGTCATCACCAGAGCCTTTGACAGGCGAGGACCAACTTTAGTCAGGATAAGTGTACTAGATGTTCCCCTTCAAAATGGCCAATTGTTGGCGCCCTTCCCGCTCAATATTTGGGAAGAGGCCCAGGGCCTCTGCCTATGAATAGGACTAGCCACCCACAGGGCTGGAGGCATCGAGAAATCTTGGAGATCGCATAGAGAGAGAGAGAGCGACTGAACTCCCCCTAGCAGTTCATACCACCAGCCAAGGATAGACCCTCGCGAGGCTGCTCTTCCTTGTATTGTTCATCATCAGCCCAAGAGGCAATCCACCACACCACAAACTAGAGTAGGGTACTACACCATAATGGTGGTCCGAACTAGTATAAACCCTGTGTCTCTTGTGTTGTTCTTTCAATAGTTTAGATCCTAGCGAGGCGGCGAGGTGCAGGTAGGAAGAGGGCGAGATCTCCGCGCGCACCCCAGTGTTCGAACCTAGTGGGTCTGCCGGAACCCGAAATCCGACAACTAGGTTGTCGGATCCCACACATAGCAATACACGTTACACGTACGCATAACATGCAAGCATGTGCTGTACAACATGGAATCACAACATAACTCAAACTCATATAGATAAAGGCCTAGAAGAGCCACATAGCATTTTATACAAACAGGGGTCACATGACCCATCATTCAGAGCATACAAGCAACGGAAGCATTACATGTCTGAGTACAGACAACTACAAAAGAAAAAGGCTGAGAAGCCTGACTATCTACAAGACCCTCCCAACGGTACAAGATCATAGCTGAGGTAACAGGCTACTCATCGAAGTCCTAGCGGAACTACTAGTAAGACCGAAGTCTCGCTGCAAAAAAATAAATAAAGCAACATGAGTACAAAGGTACTCAGCAAGACTTACAGCAGATCCTATCATACATGCATTTGTTCAAGAAGGTAATGTGGGGTTTAGTTGCAGCAAGCCAGCTTTGACTCAGTGGCTATCCTGTTCTACGACTACGAGAAACTTCTTTAAGGTGAAGCAGCACACATGAGACCACTAATCACCACATCAGTACACTAATATGGATTCATTCCCGTCTCCTTACGAGAAGGACATCCATAGCACTCACACTTGTCTTGAGCATTTTAGAGTATCCACTTCAAGTTGTCTATGTACCACGTAAGCATCCAAGAAGTCCATAACCGAGGACACGACTATTCGAATAGATCATGATAACCCTGCAGGGGTGTACTTCTTCACACACGCATTCACCACTTATCACCATGTACACGTCATGTATCTCGGCAACCTTCAAGCGGAAGCCTGGCGAGTGTGTCGGCCACAACGTGACAAACCACACAAGACTCTAGTCCAGGTTTATCGCCTATTTGGGTTCCATCCGCAAGGAGATCCGGCCGGGTTTTCGCTCACAGCCCTAAACGATGTGTACAGGGTTCCTGAGACCACCATCCAGGTACCACTCGGTACACCGGGCCACGGTGCCTAGTCTGTCCCAAGTCCACCCTGCCGGGTGCCACTCGGTAGAAAAATTGCACTACCTACAACACCAGAAACTAGTTGCAACTCCTGGACAGAGATCGAGGTGATTAATAAGTCGAGAGGGGCACTTAAGCATTCCAATGCGTGGTAGTAGCTAGTCATTGGACAACATGCACAGAACTCAGTGCTTAAGGACGATTCCAGTGAGACACCCCACCATGTACTCCTACATGGCCTCTCACCACTACCTTTACCAAATCGTGTTCACACACTTAACTCTCAGCATCAGAACATATCATAACACTCCAATTCATTCCCAATGAATCATACCTGACACAACTCTAAGCAATAACAGGCATGGCATGGTAGGAACACAACATGGCTCAATCAACTCCTACACATGCTAGTGGGTTTCAACTATTTACTGTGGCAATGACAGGTCATGCAGAGGAATGGGTTCAACTACCGCAGCATAAAGTAGCAGTTGAATCGTTGTTATCCTAATGCAATAAATGAGAGCAGGAGCGAGAGAGTGGGATTGTATCGGAATGAACAAGGGGGTTTTGCTTGCCTGGTAGATCAATAGGGGGCACTGCTCCACAGACAGGTACTCTGGAACACTCTCCGGAGCAGGACCTATCGAGAAGGAACGGTGTCGACAATCAATACACAATTATATGCAACAATATGATGCATGAACATGGCATGAAGATGTGATGTTGTTTGAGCTAATGCATCTAGCATTCATTTGGATGAAGTCCATTTGAACCAAGAATTCAAATGCAACTCCAAGTTAAGTCTTTATAAATGCCATTTATGTGTTTTCACTTATATAGCAGGTATAAGTTGTTTTTTCATGCATGAAACTGGTACAGATGGGTAGATTGAATTGTTCTGATAACTTCTCATATATAAATTATTTCAATCTGAGCTACGGTTGAATTTATATGAATTTTTGAAGTTTTGAACATTTTCTAGAAATTCTTGTTTATTTTAAATGCAGAAACTTTTAATTGCGTCATGCTGATGACATCATGATGTCAGCGGGTCAACGGCGCTGACCAGGGTCAAACTTGACGTGTGGGGGCCACACGTCAGTGTCACAGAGTTAAACATGGCGGTTATTACTAATCTAATTAAGGATTAGGGCGCAGGGGCCCACTGTAAGTGTCAGGGTTTAGTTAAATGGTGATTAGCCTTAAGCTAATCACCTGGCAGGCCGGGACCGCACGTCAGGCCGGCTAGGTCGTCGGCGGCGACCTCTGGTCCCGGCGGTGTCCACGCTGCAGGGCACGGGGGCGGCGGCTGGGAGCACCGGGGGCGTAGCCCGTGCTCTCCCGCATCTAGTGGGGTAGGTGGGAGGAGCTGGGGAGGCCGGAGCGGAGCTCGCGGCGGCGGCCGGAGTTCGGCCTTGAGCGGGTGGGGTGCTACAGCCTCCTGGCGTCACCAGGAGCGTGACTGAGTGATCGGGCGCTACTAACGCAAGCTAAAATGACGAGGGCGCCATGGTCGCCGGCGATGAGCTCACGGGCACTTGCTGGCGATGCTATGGTGCAGAATCGAGCACGAGGAAGGAGGGGAAATAGAAGGAGAGCTCACGGCGGTTATTCGGGTGTGCTCGGTGGGCTCGGGGAAGGACGAACGGCGTGAGGACGTTGAAGGCGATCTCCGGCGGCCGGAGGTGAAGACGACGACGATGGCGGCTCTCCAGGGCTTCCCGCATCACGTGTCTCGACGGAGAGGTAGCAGGAGACGGCGCGGAGCTTGTGGACTCGACGGAGGGGCGAGGGGACGGCGGGGAGCGCATCGGCGGTGAGCTGCGGCGACGGTAGCGCTCGGCCATGAGAGAGAGATCCAGGGGAGGGGGAGGAACGAGAGAGAGGGAGAGAGGTCCGGGTGCACCGTGGCGACGTCCGGAGAGACCGGGGCATCGAGGGGGAGGGCAGGCAGGCAGGTTGCATGGCGCCCATGCGCGCGGACGGCGAGCGCGTGCCTCTCGTCCTCCTGGCGCCAGGAGGACGACGACTGGCACTGCCAATCGGCTGGGCCGGCTCTGCTGAGCATTGGGCAAGACAAATGCCAGCCGCCAGTAAGTTTTTTCATTTTTGTTTCTTTTCTATTTTTCTGACATTTGTTCTGATTTAGTAAAATACTAAATCATTTTATTGTCTTTTGACAATTTTTGCAGGGACCTAAGGGATTATTACAAAGCCCCTCACCAAAATTCAGAATTTTTGGACATATATAAAATATATAACATATATATCCAATGCAAATAATTATTGCATTAATTCCGAATGGCCAAAATAAATATTTATGAGCTCCTAAAAATATTGGTTTTAATTTTACCTCTGACCAATATTTTAGTAGAGCAACATGAACATTTTCTTGAACCTTTTTGGAGCACTTTTTATCTGGGTTATTTCTAGAAATAATTTCTGAGGGTTTCACAAATCCCTATTTCAAATTTAAATGAAATTTAAATATGATGCACACATGACTAGCTAGTCTAGGTCATACCAGAACTAGGGATGTGACAACTCGCCCCCACTCGATAGAATCTCGTCCCGAGATTCAGGGGTTGATGGAAAGAAGGTGGGGTACTCAAGTCGAAGACGATCTTCTCGCTCCCAAGTAGCTTCTCTCTCGGAATGATGAGACCACTGAACCTTGAGAAACTTGATGTTCTGGCGTCGGGTAACACGCTCTGCTTGATCAAGATGCGAACCGGATACTCTCGATAAGTGCGGTTATCTTGGAGATCAAGCGCTTTGTGGTCCACTCCGTGGATGGGATCCGAGAAGCAACGCCTGAGTTGAGAGACGTGGAAGACATCGTGCACTCTGGAAAGATGTGGGGGTAGTTCCAACTGGTAGGCAACCTCTCCTCGTTTAGCGAGAATGCAAAAAGGACCAATGTAAAGAGGAGCCAACTTGCCCTTGATACCGAATCGATGGGTTCCCTTCAAAGGAGTAACCCGAAGGTAAGCCTTGTCGCCAACTTCATAAGCCACTTCCTTATGACGACGGTCATACTGGCTCTTTTGACGAGATTGGGCTGTTTTCAAATTCTCACGAATTATGCGAACTTGCTCTTCTGCCTCCTAGATCATGTCCGGGCCAAAGAATTGTCTTTCACCGGTTTCTGACCAGTTCAAAGGTGTTCGACATCTTCGTCCATACAGAATCTCGAAAGGAGCTTTCTTGAGACTGGATTGGTAGCTATTCTTATAAGCAAACTCGGCGAAAGGAAGACACTTCTCCCAATCCATACCGAATGAGATAACGCAAGCTCTAAGCATGTCTTCGAGAATTTGGTTGACCCGTTCCACCCTACCACTTGACTGAGGGTGGAAAGCGGTACTGAAGGAAAGATGGGTGCCCATGGCAGTTTGGAAACTCTCCCAGAAATGAGAAGTGAAAAGACTACCACAGTCTGAATTGATCTCTAGTGGGACACCATGAAGTGATACTATTCGAGAAATATATAAGTCAACGAGCTGACTAGCAGTGATACTCTCCCGAAAAGGTAGGAAGTGAGCCACTTTGGAAAGATGATCAATGACTACGAAGATAGCGTAATTCCCTTTCTTGGTCCTGGGAAATCTGGTGATGAAGTCCATACCAACTTTATCCCATTTCCACTCAGGGTGCCAGTAGGCCTTTGATGCTCTGCCTTAACGCGACGACAAACGTCACAGTTAGCAATGAACTCAGCAATCTCTCTCTTCATCCTAGTCCACCAGAACCTCTGGCGTAGGTCCTAATACATCTTAGTACTACTGGGATGAATCGTCAGGGGAGCTTCATCAGCCTCCTTAAGGATCAATTGTCGTAGATGTTGATTCTTGGGAACTACCAAACGATTCTCAAAGAAAACAACACCTCGATCATATATAGATAAACTTCCACCAACTCCATTCTTAATGTTTCTCTTAATGCGGATAACACCCCTATCAAACTTATGGTCAGAAATGATCTGATCCTCAAGGGTAGGTTTCTCTACCAAGGTAGAAAGGAATCCGCAAGGAGCAAGGTGAAGGTTAAGCTTTACTGCATTCCTCATGGAGAAGTGGTTGGCCCTGCTGCAACATAAGATTGTTGCAATAGGACTTACGACTTAGCGCATCAGCCATGACATTGCCCTTGCCTGGGGTGTAAGTAATACCTAAGTCGTAATCTGAGATCAACTCCAACCAACGTCTTTGCCTAAGGTTCAAATCTGGTTGGGTGAAGATATACTTGAGACTCTGGTGATCGGTGTAAATCTCGCTATGTTTACCAAGAAGGTAATGTCGCCATGTCTTAAGTGCATAGACTACGGCTGCAAGCTCTAGATCATGTGTAGGACAATTATCCTCATGCGGATGCAACTATCGAGATGCATAGGCAATCACATGACGACCCTGCATAAGAATGCAACCTAGTCCCTGTCGTGAGGCATCACAATAGATAATAAAGTCCTTAGTGAAATCCGGTGGCACAAGTATGGGAGCAGAAGTCAGGCGTCTTTTCAGTTCCTGAAAACTGTGCTCACATTGTGGGGACCACTTAAACTTTTTATCCTTCTTGAGAAGTTCCGTGAGAGGTTTGGCCACTTTAGAGAAGTTTTCAACAAAGCGGTGGCAATAACTGGCTAGACCAAGGAAACTCCTAACTTGTTTAACTGTTTCAGGTGGAGTCCAATCAATAACGGCCTGAACTCTCTCGGGATTGACAGCAATGCCCTTACCAGAGATCACGTGGCCGAGATAGGTCACTTCTGGCAACCAAAATTCACACTTGGAGAACTTGGCATAAAGGCGGCGCTCTCTGAGTTTTTCTAGCACAAGTCTAAGATGTTCGGCCTGCTTTTCCTCGTTCTTCGAGTAAATAAGAATATCATCGAGGTAAACCACGACGAACTTATCTAAGTACTCCATGAAGATCGAGTTCATCAAGCGGGAGAATGTAGCTGGAGCGTTGGTTAGACGAAAGGACATGACGGTGTACTCGTACTAGACATAACGAGTGACGAAAGCCGTCTTAGGAATGTCCCCATTTCTGATCTTGATTTGGTGGTAGCCTAACCTCAAATCCAACTTGGAAAAGACTGAGGATCCAGCGAGATGATCATATAGATCGTTGATCCTGGGGAGCAGATACTTGTTCTTTATCGTGACCAAATAACGGGATGATAATCTACAACCATCCGATCCGTACCATCGTTCTTCTTGACAAAGAGGATGGGACAAGCCCAAGGAGAAGAACTAGGACGGATGAAACCCTTCTGCAAGGACTCATCAAGAAGTTTCTTAAGCTCAGCTAGCTCTAAGGGTGCCATCTTGTAAGGTCTCCTAGAAATTGGGGCGGTTCCTGGGATAAGATCTATGACAAACTCTACATCTCTGTCAGGTGGAATGCCTGGCAGTTCCTCTGGAAAGACATCCGGAAAGTCGTGGACTACCGAGATATCTTCAAGGTCTGGGAGAGGGTTGGCATTAAGAGAATAGAGTTGGCGCTTTGCAACTCTGGTGGAGATAGTGACTATTTTGCCAGATGGGTGTGTAAGCTGAACAGACCTGGTGAAACAATCAATCTTGGCATGATGAGCTGTCATCCAGTCCATACCCAAGATGATGTTAATATCTGAAGACTTGAGGGCTACAAGTGATGCAAGGAATACAAGTCTGTCAACAAGGATTTCATTACCATGGCTTATTCTGGTAGTTTGCCATCTAGACCCCGGAGTTTGGATTTCAAGTGGAGTTGGCATATCACAAAATGACATGTCGTGCAAACGAGCATAGCCTTCAAAGATGAAGGAGTGAGATGCTCCGGTATCGAATAGAACCGAAGCTGGATGACAGTTGACAAGGAGTGTACCAAGAACAACATCCGGATCATCATGAGCGTCTTTAGCTGAGACGTGATGCACACATCCATGTTCAGTGGGAGCTGACTTGACACTAATCATCTTGCATGGTGGCTTACCACGGCCAACATACTTCTCAGGCGGGGGTGGAGCATAGTTGGTTTGAGAGCAGTCACGTGCATAGTGTCCTGGCTTTCCGCATGTGAAGCAAGTCCCTGAAGTAGGACGTGGACCCGCATTGATAGGCGGTCTACCAGTAGGTCTGGGTGTAGCATATGACTGAATTGGGTGAGGAGCCACATAAGATGGCCTCGGTGAATATCCGGGTGGAAGAGCGGAGTTCGGAACCCAAATCCAGCGCTTTTGGGAACTAGAACCGGAGGAAGAACCCAAATCACGGGTGTTCTTACGAGACTCCTTGTAAGTGAGCTGAGTTGTCTCTGCATTAATGGCCTTGTTCACAAGAGCCTGGAATGTATTGCAATGGTGCAAGTGTAGATCACGACATAACTTGGGGTTGAGACCCTTTCGGAACCTAGCCTGCTTCTTGGCGTCTGTGGACACCTCCTCTGTAGCATAGTGGGCGAGGTTCTCAAACTCTCTACTATAAGCATCAACAACCATCTTACCCTGGGTGAAGCTACAGAACTCTTCTCTCTTGCGGTCAATGAGAGCCAGAGGAATGTGATGCTCGCGAAAAGCCTCGGTGAAATCTCTCCAGGTAGGTATCTGGCCAGCTGGAAGCATAGCCTCATAGTTCTGCAGCCAAAGACTAGCACGACCTTCCAGGTGATATGCAGCATAGGTGACCTTGTCACCTTCAGCTTGTGTGTGATACTATGGAGCCAGTCATCTGCATCAAGTGGTTCAATGGAATGATGGAAGGTAGGTGGTTTCACACCAATGAAATCATAGATGGTCGCCGACTCTTTGCACTGGGGTGCGGTGTTCTCCTCGATCCGTGCTAGCAAGAAGTTAGACTCATGCTTGTTCCTCTCCATCTCTAACATGAACTCTGCCAACGAAGACTAGTCAGGAGGATCCTCATCCCTACCATCTCCGTGGTTCCGTCTACGAGCAACAGAACTTTGGTTAACCGGCAACATCCTGAAGAACGAAACCAAGAAAAACAAGGATGGATTCAGCATCAACTATAGGATGCAGAAGGTAGCACAAGAAATTAGTATCACTCGAACTCCTAGGACAATTCCGGCAGCATAACGACAGTAAAATGCTCAAAATGAGACATCCTGAGAACGATGGGGTAGTACCATGCTCAACATCATCACTCAAGGTTTTGTGATAGTACTAAACAGACTACACTGGAAGTACTTGAAAGATGGAATATGACTCTGATCAACCAATCCTAAGAGACTACAGAGTAGTAACACGTGACCCTGATAGACAAAAGAGGAAGCCTAGTTCCTTCACCCCGTAGGAAAGATAGGATGACCTAGATCAGAAGGGCATGAGGTAAAAGGAGTAGAAAGAGCCTTACGTTCCCTTCCACAATCAATTCCTTTACATAAATAAAGAATTTCTAGACTCAACTTCGACCAGGTTGGCTTGGAAATCCTAGAGGCAGTTAGGCTCTGATACCAAAGCTGTCGGGACTCCGATTCTAAGTCACACAGATCTAGCATGTAACACCTCATATCACTTTGCGGCCTCACGCACGGTATTCCCACAGGTGTCGCCTTACCATGGCCCGGGACCGTTTGCGCCTTTTGGCTCACGTATATGATAGTGTCGCTAGCATCCATATGACAGAGAACCCAGGCCGACATGACTAGTCTTTAACCCGAAGTGGCACTAACTTACGGGGACAGGCATACATGAAACAACATCGAGCATGTCGGTCAGCAGCATGTGAATCCGGCTGTAGCAACTGGGCGAACAGGACTCCGGGAACTCGGGCTGTAGCAGGCTAGGCAGAACTCCGGATGTCACCGCGTGACATTTCCCCGAAGGGACAGACATAGGAATGAAGTGAATCACATGTCGGCCAGTCTAATTGTTCCGGAGCAGTAGTGCTGGGCTAGCAGGACTCCGGTAAACCGGGCTGTAGCGGACTACCATGGCTCGGTGTAAGCACTAGACTACATTTCCCCATAAGAGAGGCTACCAAGTATAGACAGCTAGGTTGTCGGATCCCACACATAGCAATACATGTTACACGTACGCATAACATGCAAGTATGTGATGTACAACATGGCATCACAACATAACGCAAACTCATATAGCTAAAGGCCCAAAAGAGCCACATAGCATTTAATACTAACAGGGGTCTCATGACCCATCATTTAGAGCATACAAGGAACGGAAGCATTACATGTCTGAGTACAGACAACTACAAAATAAAAAGGCTGAAAAGCCTAACTATCTACAAGACCCTCCCAAGGGTACAAGATCATAACTGAGGTAACAAGCTACTCATCGAAGTCCAAGCGGAACTACTAGTAAGACCGAAGTCTCCCAAGCAAAAACATAAATAAAGCAACGTGAGTACAAAGGTACTTAGCAGGACTTACATCAGATCCTATCATACATGCATTTGTATCAAGAAGGTAATGTGGGGTTTAGTTGCAGCAAGCCAGCTTTGACTCAGTTGCTATCCTGTTCTACGACTACGAGAAACTTCTTTGAGGTGAAGCAGCGCACACGAGTCCACTAATCACCACATCAATACACTACTATGGATTCATTCCCATCTCCCTACGAGAAGGCTATCCATAGCACTCACACTTGTCTTGAGCATTTTAGAGTATCCACTTCAAGTTGTCTATGTACCACGTAAGCATCCAAGAAGTCCATAACCGAGGACACGGCTATTCGAATAGATCATGATAACCCTGCAGGGGTGTACTTCTTCACACACGCTCTCACCACTTATCACCATGTACACGTCATGTATCTCGGCAACCTTCAAGCGGAAGACTGGCGAGGGTGTCGGCCACGACCTACAACACCAGAAACTAGTTGCAACTCCTGGACAAAGATCGAGGTGATTAATAATTCGGGAAGGGCACTTAAGCATTCCAATGCATGGTAGTAGCTAGTCATTGGACAACATACACATAACTCAGTGCTTAAGGACGGTTCCAGTGAGACAACCCACCAGGTACTCCTACATGGCCTCTCACCGCTACCTTTACCAAATCGTGTTCACACACTTAACTCTCAGCATCAGAACATATCATAACACTCCAATCTATTCCCAATGAATCAGACCTGACACAACTCTAAGCAATAGCAGGCATGGCATGGTAGGAACACAACATGGCTCAATCAACTCCTACACATGCTAGTGGGTTTCAACTATTTACTTTATGATGTAGGGCGGAACCCTACGTGGACGATCTTTCACGTTTGGAGTGGGATCCCTCGAAGAACACGATGAACACGGGGAAGAACGGAGAGAAATCACAAGGGGAAACACTCAAGAACAAGTCCAATCACACATCCACTAGACAATCAAACACACAAGATCACAAGGTACATGAACAACAAAGGGAAAGATACAAGGTAAGGTTCATCTCCAAGAGGAGGTCTTGATGATATCCTAGACGGATCTTCCCGCAAGGGGGTCTTGATGATATCCCGCAGATCTTCTCACATGGAGGTCTTGAACTCCATGGGAGTGGTAGTCTCTCTCTCTCAAGAGTAGAGGTAGGAGCAAAGATCACCTAAGAATGAGCTATCATATTTGCTAACCCTAACTAGGAGGAGGTGGAGGAGTATATAGTGCTAAGCCATGAAGGGGTAAGTGAGGCGAAGGGGTACACGGCTCGACCCAATACACTCAGTCTTGCAGACAGGCGGTAGTACTGTTCTTGGCGTAGTACCGCTTGAGGGGCTTCAGCGGTAGTACCGCTTGGGGCGTAGTACCGCTCTGACGCTGTTCGATCTCCGAAGTTTGTCGGACTTTGCGGAAGTGGAGCGGATGTAGAGCGGTAGTGCCGCTTGTGATGATAAGCGGTAGTACCGCTGGGCCTGGGCGGTAGTACCGCTTGCTCCCGGCTTCTTCTTCCTTCTCCTCTTCCATGCTTGGCCTTGGTCCTTGGATCCTCCATGGTCGTCTCGGTTGTACCTGAGTGTATGCAAGGTCCATGCATGAGGTAGTAGCCATGTCTCACATGTGGAAAGTGACGGTTCGAAGAGGAGTGAGTTCACCTTGTGCCCTATGGCGAATAGTCGAGGTCTCATCTCTTGTATCCTTGGGGCTTGGAGAGTAGTCGGAGTGTACATGGTGATGAACGTGGGATGCTCCGCATCATCTCCCCTCCCTTGGGAAAGATCCGACCTCGGATCGTGATCCTCATCACCATGGAAACGGTTGTCATAGGCGGACTTGTAGTTGGACAAAGTTGAAGACATGGCGCAATCCAAGTAGTCCAAAGTGTCGCCGGAGTGATAGACATGCAAAAAGAGCAAACACAAGCAACACTCGGAAATACAATGGTTAGCGCACGCAAAGTGTCCATCGTGTAAGAATGAGTCCGTGAGGCAAGATTGTTCATGACAAAGTACATGAAGCTTAGCAAGATGATATGGAATGAGATGTAAAGCATTCATGGGAGCAAAAACATTCAATGTGCACACAATTGTGTTATGAGTATGAGCAATGCAACCACGGTGCAATATGATGTCATAATGGGATGGTGCATCAAAAGCATGAACATAGAAATGGATGCTCAATATGTGAATGTCATCATGCAATTGATGGAGGACCATATGATCATGATGTATGAAAATGCCATCAAGGAAGATCACAACAAATTTGCTAAGGAAGTGAACAAGCTCAAATATCATGGATGACATGGGAAGAGGTGCAAGAAGACAATCAAAATGTGTGTCAATCCATGCATAGGGTGCAAATTTGTGGTGAGTATGATATGTCCATCGAGCATGAGTATGAGCACAATCAACAAATATGTAGGTGTCGGTATACCAATGCTCGATGTTGTGGCAAGAGTGGAAAACCGAAGGTGCATCCAATAAGTGCGAGCTCTCCTCAATGTGAAGGTCCAAAGAGCCAAACTCCAATGTTGCTCCTCCATCCAATAGATGTAGCATGTAGACAACAAGAAAGAAACAACAATGAAAGAGTGACCCATCCCATATGCAAACTTGAGGATGGCTCAAAGAGAAGGAGTTCACCTTTATTAGTTTCTCAAGAATGTTAGTGTTGCACATCATGTACGCCTTCACATAACCAATATGTCTCGCGATGGTACCGCCTTGTGAATCCTTCAAAATGAAAGAACATGACAAACACTTGGAAAAACAAATGAGGTTAATGCAAATGCAAGACCTATCATTCGAGTGGTACGATACCCAACAAGTGTTCTCATCATTCTTATCATAAGAAAGGACAAGGAGCATTTCATAGTATGGAGGCATATGATGCGAGAACAACCAAATACAATAGGCTCAAGTAAACAAGCATGCATCACAAGTAATATGTCAAAGTCTCCAAGATCAATAAGCGTAGTATGGTTGCACTCAATACAAGTGGATATGAAAGAGGCAACTAATGGACACAAGAGACAATGATCAAGATATATCATGTGAGAGGCATGAGCATATATGTCATCAACCCAAGAAAGCAAGTAATAGTGGAACATGGGTGATGCAACATAGCAAGCAATCATATCAATCAAGTGAAGCAAGCTAGTAGTGCAAAGATGCAACGTACTAGATGGAATCAAGGCAAGCATGTCATGTGTGCAAATAGTGGGCATGAATAATTCACATGGCATAGCACAAGCATGAAAGCAAGATATGAGAAAATTATCATCAATGTATTGGCGAGAGACCATATGTAAATAGCAATGGGGCATCATGACTCTCCCAACACAACAATCAACAATAGCATGGGGCACATGATAAACATGGCAAAAGCAACAAGGATCTCCACCAAGCATGCAAATACACATATGAGTATCGTAATGGTGAATCATGGGTATATGCAAGCAAGGGTCACAATTGCATGGCAAAGGCATAGAAGCAAGCATAACATGCAAAGTGAACACGATAGAATGGGCATAAGGTAACAAGTGGTAAATAGCCCAAAGTCGTGTGAGAGGCAAGTAAAAGAGATGCGCGTAGTCCTTGCGCAGAAGGAATGGTGGGAATGAAAGTCCACGTGATCCCAAGTCATCGTTGCTCTCAAGAGCTCGTTTTGTCAACTCATGGGATTGAGATGTTGACGAGTGTATGTGGGTACCTACACAAAACAAAGACAAAGAGAAAATTGTGTGTGCGTGGTAGATGTACACATCATCCATCATGATGCGCACGTGCATGTGTCGGTTAGCACAAAATATCCAATGCTCGAATAAATGATATGCGTGATATAGAAACATGTCATCCATCATGATAGGTTTGTTATTATGTATAGCATAATGGAGACTCAAATTGTGTAATGCATCATGAGCAATATCTAGAGCATTGTTATTCATGGAATGCATATGGTGCACGCAATTATGGGAATCATGCAAAGGATGGGATGAATCAAAATCTCCATATATGTATGAGGAAACTATGGGGGTCTCCTCATGAGCGAGAGTAGAAACATCACGTGGAGAATATTGACAACATCCAAAACAATGCATATTTGGTTCAATGTGATCATGGCATGACATAGTAGATGAATTATGTAAATCATGTAAAGGAAGCATGGCAATATCATCACATGAAAAACAAAAGCCAATGACCATCATCTCGCCATCTATGCCATAAGTGCAAATGGGATTGATTTTAATGGCGCATGCATAGTTACTATGTTGAGATTGAAATGAGGCAATATGGGAGATCTCACTCATAGCATATGACAAATTCAATGGATTGTCAAACATGAAGTGACCAATAGAATTTTCACAAGATATCCTATGAAGCATAGCATCACAACTAGGCAACTCAACATGCTCATCATCATATTCATCATAAATAGGTAAGTCAAGGCATGAAGAAGTTGCACTAGCATGAAGCATGGTAATAGGTGGGTCGACATCATGGGAGCAATCAATGTCAAGATGGTCCACTAGTGGGACAAGAGAAGTACCATCACCTATGTTACCTTTGGAGCATCGCTCATGTGTTGTAGGTGAGGTGTCAACGATCCATTCGTTGTCATCTTCATCTTGATGGAACCATGTGGGGGGTGTATCATCGTCCATCATGGCCATCGCTGTCTCCAATGGAGGAATAGACTCATCAAGGATAGGCATGTCGTCATGTAGGAGACCTAGCACCAAAGAAGAAAACACACTAAGAGTAGAGGTTAATTCGTTAGGAATCATAGTGGCCTCATGTGCCGTGTCAACTACCTCACTCACTAAATGTTGTGGCTCACTCACTCCCTCAAGGATGCTCTCACTCGTATGGTGGGTGGAGTCACTCAAATGGCGCTCAACCTCACATAGGATGTGTGGCATGCTCTCATGTGTGGGGCTAGTGGTGGTCACACTCATCCTCTCATATGAAATGCTCTCAATGTCACGTATGGTGGAGTCACTCATGGGGTGGTGGCTCTCCTCACATGGCAAATGGGGCATCTCGACATATGTGGGTGCCGGAGAGATGTAGGTGCAAATGTCTCCATGCGCGGTCGCGTAGCGTGACTCGGAGTATGAGTCCAATGTGGGCGTCGTCTTCATGTTGTTGAAGAGGTTCGCGCTCATCGCCGTGGTCGAAGGGGATGGCCCTTGCTCGACCGTCTTGTCACCGTCTTGGTGTTGGAGGCCCATATGATGTGGCACCTCATAGCTCGTCTCCATAACCGAAGGGAGTTTCCCATGCTCGGCCATCTTCCTTGAGGGGCTTCCGAAGATGGAAGTGTCGCCCTCGCTCGTAGGTAGTCGCCTTGGACTTGATGAAGTCGATGTAGGCGTACACGTGGGAAGTAGGCGAAGATGCCGTACATCCAAAGGCGAAGATGCCTTGAGAACACTTGGCGAAGATGCCGAAGTGTTAGATGTAGCCGTAGCACCGTCTTGCTGGTGGTCGTCTCGCGGTCTTCTCTTGTGCTTATGAAGCTTCGACTTGGCATGAAGTAGGGCTTGTTGGGACTCGTGCGCTTGCGCTTGGAGCATCTTCATGATGATGATGTCGTTGTCGTGCTTGAGCTCGTAGTAGATGTCGTTCGTCGTCGTCGTGCACATGATGCTTGAGGTGACTTGCCCTTCATGACGATGTTGATCACAAATGTGATGGTGGTCGCCATGTAGATGTGGACGAGGACGATTTGCGCTTGCATCGCTTACGCTCAAGACTTGTGGCTTGAACGTCGCCGCCTTGAAGATGACGAAGGGAAGAAGACTTGATCAAGGCCAATCTCCTCCATCCTTGCATCTTGCTCCTCTTTATGTGCGGCAAGCTTCTTATCGAAGTAGTCCCTTCTCCTTGCTTCGGAGTGATGAATGTCGATGGAGATGTTCTCGATCGCGCTCGCAATCTTGATTGTGTGCTTTGCACTTGTCGTTGTAGATCAAGAGAGACGCTTTGGTGATGTAGTTGTTCACGCCGTCGTTGTTGTCGAAGACCGGAGATGAAATGCCTTGCCTATCCATCACAAGACTCGAGCAAATATGAGTGGGAGAAAGAGAAGAACTTATACCAATGTACCTTGACCGATGTTGAAAATGAATCAAGTTCACTCAAATGCGGACAATGAAATAGCACTATTGGTACCAATCCTTGTCGGTTCTCACACCTACACAAGTAAAGCTTATGGAGGAGCTCGGTGAGGATAGTGGCACAAAATTTAATGCAAAATGTTAGCAAGAGTCAAAATGTTGAAAGAGATTCACAAATTCGCAAGTGAAACAAATGGACCAATAGCAAAGAATGGCACACGGAAACACACACACGGATAGATAAATGGGGTCGTGCAACCAAGGAATGAGCACAAAATGTGGAATCCACGGAAAACGCCGTGTTGCACAACTCAAGAGAGACGCTAGCACGATTGCTCAATAGGCGGATCGACACTTGTGCACAACCTATAAGATGCAAAATGGATAAACTTCTATCCCAAGTATGCTATGTATGTATGGTTCCGGTGTTTCTCTCAAGATGATCCAAGATGATCGGATATGACAATCTTATATGCAATGTTGTTTGATGCTATGGCACTTGCTTACAAGCTTCTTTGCTCTCTTTCTTTTGCTTAAAAGCTTTATTTCTTTTTTTTCTATGGCCACTTTGCACAATGCACAAACCAAGATAGCAATTGTGTATTTGCGGAACAAACTTGAGACACAATGGATGATATGATACCAATATGATATGGTATGGTATGTAATGGAAGGTATGATCACTAATGTGCACAAGTAACGTTGCCGGCAATACTCAAATGGCTAGTCTCGATAGGCAAGTAACGCAAAAGTAAGGCTATGGGTTAACAATGCAATTTGCAAGGGGAATATACAATGGTGTCGTCGAGGTTACCGTCCTTTGCGATGATGAGTGGCGGTGTTCTTGATGTAGATACCAAGATGATGGAAACTCGTCCTAAGTAGCGAAACACCTTAGGAAACGGAAAACTGCGAACTCAAAATCTCAAATGACAAATGTCAAATGGTGGTAGCGGAATGCGGTGGTGGTTTGCACTTGGCAATGCGGAAGTGGAATGATGGGCTATACGTGTCGGAGTTGAAGTTGCCGTCCCTAAGTAGCCGAAACACCTTAGGAGACACCAGCCACAACTCGAAAAAGCTCAAACAACTATTGGGTTAAGTTGGGTTGTCGGAAGTGTATGGTGGGCAAGGTTATGTGGAAGTGGTGGTGGTGGTTGATGAAGAAGCAATCGTCCCTAAGTAGCCGAAACACCTTAGGAGACTCGAATCACTACTCAAGCAACCACTAATGCTATGGGGAACAAATTGGTTAGGTTGCGGAAGTCGGTGGTGGTTATCACGGAGGATGTGGCGGAAGCCCTAGGCAAAGATGCCAAAGTTCACAAAATTTGATGGAGTCAAATGGTGATGGTAGTATTTTATGGGAAGGGGATGTCAATAGCTTCAAAACGAGCTAAAGAACGCCAAAATCGGACTCGGATGAATTAGTTATGGCGAAACGGTGAAAGACGGAAGGCTGAAACTGGCTAGGGCGGTAGTACCGCTGGGGGGCGGTAGTACCGCTCGTAGCGGTAGTACCGCTTGGAACGGGCGGTAGTACCGCTTGTGTCGGGTTTTTTCGCAAAATCTGGCTCGGGGAGGCGGTAGTGCCGCTTGGAAGGGCGGTAGTACCGCTTGAGGTGCTAAGCGGTAGTACCGCTTGGAAGGGCGATAGTACCGCTGTGTCGGGATTTTTCGCAAATCCGGATAGGGGCGCGATTTTGGGGCGGAAATGGATGATTTCGGGGTCAAAATTGGAGAGATTTCGTGGATGGAAAGTGGGGAAACTTGGGGGAATGCTAGATCCACTTGAAACCAAGCAAATCCATGGATCAAAATCAACAAAACATCATCAAAACTAACAAATCACAAAAAAATTTGGGGCTATTTTTGGTGGGGATTTTCGGATTTAGGACGAAATCAACAAAATCAAGCTAGAAAAAGAGGGGTAGGGGCTCCAAAACGTGATCAACCTAAGCTCGATCCATAGATGATGTAGGCGGAACCCTCGTGGACGATCTTTCACGTTTGGAGTGGGATCCTCAAGAACACGATGAACACGGGAAGAACGGAGAGAAATCACAAGGGAAACACTCAAGAACAAGTCCAATCACACATCCACTAGACAATCAAACACACAAGATCACAAGGTACATGAACAACAAAGGGAAAGATACAAGGTAAGGTTCATCTCCAAGAGGAGGTCTTGATGATATCCTAGACGGATCTTCCCGCAAGGGGGTCTTGATGATATCCCGCAGGATCTTCTCACATGGAGGTCTTGAACTCCATGGGAGTGGTAGTCTCTCTCTCTCTCAAGAGTAGAGGTAGGAGCAAAGCTCACCTAAGAATGAGCTATCATATTTGCTAACCCTAACTAGGAGGAGGTGGAGGAGTATATATAGTGCTAAGCCACGAAGGGGTAAGTGAGGGCGAAGGGGTACACGGGCTCGACCCAATACACTGTGCGCAGACAGGGCGGTAGTACTGTTCTTCAGGGCGGTAGTACCGCTTGAGGGGCTTCAGCGGTAGTACCGCTTGGTGGGCGGTAGTACCGCTCTGACGCCGTTCGATCTCCGAAGTTTGTCGGACTTTGCGGAAGTGGAGCGGATGTAGAGCGGTAGTGCCGCTTGTGATGATAAGCGGTAGTACCGCTGGGCCTGGGCGGTAGTACCGCTTGCTCCCGGCTTCTTCTTCCTTCTCCTCTTCCATGCTTGGCCTTGGTCCTTGGATCCTCCATGGTCGTCTCGGTTGTACCTGAGTGTATGCAAGGTCCATGCATGAGGTAGTAGCCATGTCTCACATGTGGAAAGTGACGGTTCGAAGAGGAGTGAGTTCACCTTGTGCCCTATGGCGAATAGTCGAGGTCTCATCTCTTGTATCCTTGGGGCTTGGAGAGTAGTCGGAGTGTACATGGTGATGAACGTGGGATGCTCCGCATCATCTCCCCTCCCTTGGGAAAGATCCGACCTCGGATCGTGATCCTCATCACCATGGAAACGGTTGTCATAGGCGGACTTGTAGTTGGACAAAGTTGAAGACATGGCGCAATCCAAGTAGTCCAAAGTGTCGCCGGAGTGATAGACATGCAAAAAGAGCAAACACAAGCAACACTCGAAAATACAATGGTTAGCGCACGCAAAGTGTCCATCGTGTAAGAATGAGTCCGTGAGGCAAGATTGTTCATGACAAAGTACATGAAGCTTAGCAAGATGATATGGAATGAGATGTAAAGCATTCATGGGAGCAAAAACATTCAATGTGCACACAATTGTGTTATGAGTATGAGCAATGCAACCACGGTGCAATATGATGTCATAATGGGATGGTGCATCAAAAGCATGAACATAGCAATGGATGCTCAATATGTGAATGTCATCATGCAATTGATGGAGGACCATATGATCATGATGTATGAAAATGCCATCAAGGAAGATCACAACAAATTTGCTAAGGAAGTGAACAAGATCAAATATCATGGATGACATGGGAAGAGGTGCAAGAAGACAATCAAAATGTGTGTCAATCCATGCATAGGGTGCAAATTTGTGGTGAGTATGATATGTCCATCGAGCATGAGTATGAGCACAATCAACAAATATGTAGGTGTCGGTATACCAATGCTCGATGTTGTGGCAAGAGTGGAAAACCGAAGGTGCATCCAATAAGTGCGAGCTCTCCTCAATGTGAAGGTCCAAAGAGCCAAACTCCAATGTTGCTCCTCCATCCAATAGATGTAGCATGTAGACAACAAGAAAGAAACAACAATGAAAGAGTGACCCATCCCATATGCAAACTTGAGGATGGCTCAAAGAGAAGGAGTTCACCTTTATTAGTTTCTCAAGAATGTTAGTGTCGCACATCATGTACGCCTTCACATAACCAATATGTCTCGCGATGGTACCGCCTTGTGAATCCTTCAAAATGAAAGAACATGACAAACACTTGGAAAAACAAATGAGGTTAATGCAAATGCAAGACCTATCATTCGAGTGGTACGATACCCAACAAGTGTTCTCATCATTCTTATCATAAGAAAGGACAAGGGAGCATTTCATAGTATGGAGGCATATGATGCGAGAACAACCAAATACAATAGGCTCAAGTAAACAAGCATGCATCACAAGTAATATGTCAAAGTCTCCAAGATCAATAAGCGTAGTATGGTTGCACTCAATACAAGTGGATATGAAAGAGGCAACTAATGGACACAAGAGACAATGATCAAGATATATCATGTGAGAGGCATGAGCATATATGTCATCAACCCAAGAAAGCAAGTAATAGTGGAACATGGGTGATGCAACATAGCAAGCAATCATATCAATCAAGTGAAGCAAGCTAGTAGTGCAAAGATGCAACGTACTAGATGGAATCAAGGCAAGCATGTCATGTGTGCAAATAGTGGGCATGAATAATTCACATGGCATAGCACAAGCATGAAAGCAAGATATGAGAAAATTATCATCAATGTATTGGCGAGAGACCATATGTAAATAGCAATGGGGCATCATGACTCTCCCAACACAACAATCAACAATAGCATGGGGCACATGATAAACATGGCAAAAGCAACAAGGATCTCCACCAAGCATGCAAATACACATAGGAGTATCGTAATGGTGAATCATGGGTATATGCAAGCAAGGGTCACAATTGCATGGCAAAGGCATAGAAGCAAGCATAACATGCAAAGTGAACACGATAGAATGGGCATAAGGTAACAAGTGGTAAATAGCCCAAAGTCGTGTGAGAGGCAAGTAAAAGAGATGCACGTAGTCCTTGCGCAGAAGGAATGGTGGGAATGAAAGTCCACGTGATCCCAAGTCATCGTTGCTCTCAAGAGCTCGTTTTGTCAACTCATGGGATTGAGATGTTGACGAGTGTATGTGGGTACCTACACAAAACAAAGACAAAGAGAAAATTGTGTGTGCGTGGTAGATGTACACATCATCCATCATGATGCGCACGTGCATGTGTCGGTTAGCACAAAATATCCAATGCTCGAATAAATGAGATGCGTGATATAGAAACATGTCATCCATCATGATAGGTTTGTTATTATGTATAGCATAATGGAGACTCAAATTGTGTAATGCATCATGAGCAATATCTAGAGCATTGTTATTCATGGAATGCATATGGTGCACGCAATTATGGGAATCATGCAAAGGATGGGATGAATCAAAATCTCCATATATGTATGAGGAAACTATGGGGGTCTCCTCATGAGCGAGAGTAGAAACATCACGTGGAGAATATTGACAACATCCAAAACAATGCATATTTGGTTCAATGTGATCATGGCATGACATAGTAGATGAATTGCGTAAATCATGTAAAGGAAGCATGGCAATATCATCACATGAAAAACAAAAGCCAATGACCATCATCTCGTCATCTATGCCATAAGTGCAAATGGGATTGATTTTAATGGCGCATGCATAGTTACTATGTTGAGATTGAAATGAGGCAATATGGGAGATCTCACTCATAGCATATGACAAATTCAATGGATTGTCAAACATGAAGTGACCAATAGAATTTTCACAAGATATCCTATGAAGCATAGCATCACAACTAGGCAACTCAACATGCTCATCATCATATTCATCATAAATAGGTAAGTCAAGGCATGAAGAAGTTGCACTAGCATGAAGCATGGTAATAGGTGGGTCGACATCATGGGAGCAATCAATGTCAAGATGGTCCACTAGTGGGACAAGAGAAGTACCATCACCTATGTTACCTTTGGAGCATCGCTCATGTGTTGTAGGTGAGGTGTCAACGATCCATTCGTTGTCATCTTCATCTTGATGGAACCATGTGGGGGGTGTATCATCGTCCATCATGGCCATCGCTCTCCAATGGAGGAATAGACTCATCAAGGATAGGCATGTCGTCATGTAGGAGACCTAGCACCAAAGAAGAAAACACACTAAGAGTAGAGGTTAATTCGTTAGGAATCATAGTGGCCTCATGTGCCGTGTCAACTACCTCACTCACTAAATGTTGTGGCTCACTCACTCCCTCAAGGATGCTCTCACTGTATGGTGGGTGGAGTCACTCAAATGGCGCCAACCTCACATAGGATGTGTGGCATGCTCTCATGTGTGGGGCTAGTGGTGGTCACACTCATCCTCTCATATGAAATGCTCTCAATGTCACGTATGGTGGAGTCACTCATGTCACTCATGGGGTGGTGGCTCTCCTCACATGGCAAATGGGGCATCTCGACATATGTGGGTGCCGGAGAGATGTAGGTGCAAATGTCTCCATGCGCTGTCGCGTGGCGTGACTCGGAGTATGAGTCCAATGTGGGCGCTGCCTTCATGTTGTTGAAGAGGTTCGCGCTCATCGCCGTGGTCGAAGGGATGGCCCTTGCTCGACCGCCTTGTCACCGCCTTGGTGTTGGAGGCCCATATGATGTGGCACCTCATAGCTCGTCTCCATGACCGAAGGGAGTTTCCCATGCTCGCCATCTTCCTTGAGGGGCTTCGAAGATGGAAGTGTCGCCCTCGCTCGTGGTAGTCGCCTTGGACTTGATGAAGTCGATGTAGGCGTACACGGGAAGTAGGCGAAGATGCCGTACATCCAAAGGCGAAGATGCCTTGAGAACACTTGGCGAAGATGCCGAAGTGTTAGATGTAGCCGTAGCACCGTCTTGCTGGTGGTCGTCTCGCGGTCTTCTCTTGTGCTTATGAAGCTTCGACTTGGCATGAAGTAGGGCTTGTTGGGAC
The DNA here is from genome assembly GCA_021605205.1 of Aegilops longissima. Taxonomy (NCBI): domain Eukaryota; kingdom Viridiplantae; phylum Streptophyta; class Magnoliopsida; order Poales; family Poaceae; genus Aegilops; species Aegilops longissima. The sequence goes on from CM038682.1 coordinate 404,101,410, forward strand.
TCGTGCATTTGCGCTTGTGGAGCATCTTCATGATGATGATGTCGTTGTCGTGCTTGAGCTCGTAGTAGATGTCGTTCGTCGTCGTAAATGCACATGATGCTTGAGGTGACTTGCCCTTCATGACGATGTTGATCACGAATGTGATGGTGGTCGCCATGTAGATGTGGACGAGGACGATTTGCGCTTGCATCGCTTGGGCGCCCAAGACTTGTGGCTTGAACGTCGCCGCCTTGAAGATGACGAAGGGAAGAAGACTTGATCAAGGCCGAATCTCCTCCATCCTTGCATCTTGCTCCTCTTTATGTGCGGCAAGCTTCTTATCGAAGTAGTCCCTTCTCCTTGCTTCGGAGTGATGAATGTCGATGGAGATGTTCTCGATCGCCTCGCAATCTTGATTGTGTGCTTTGCACTTGTCGTTGTAGATCAAGAGAGACGCTTTGGTGATGTAGTTGTTCACGCCGTCGTTGTTGTCGAAGACCGGAGATGAAATGCCTTGCCTATCCATCACAAGACTCGAGCAAATATGAGTGGGAGAAAGAGAAGAACTTATACCAATGTACCTTGACCGATGTTGAAAATGAATCAAGTTCACTCAAATGCGGACAATGAAATAGCACTATTGGTACCAATCCTTGTCGGTTCTCACACCTACACAAGTAAAGCTTATGGAGGAGCTCGGTGAGGATAGTGGCACAAAAATTTAATGCAAAATGTTAGCAAGAGTCAAAATGTTGAAAGAGATTCACAAATTCGCAAGTGAAACAAATGGACCAATAGCAAAGAATGGCACACGGAAACACACACGGATAGATAAATGGGGTCGTGCAACCAAGGAATGAGCACAAAATGTGGAATCCACGGAAAACGCTCGTGTTGCACAACTCAAGAGAGACGCTAGCACGATTGCTCAATAGGCGGATACGACACTTGTGCACAACCTATAAGATGCAAAATGGATAAACTTCTATCCCAAGTATGCTATGTATGTATGGTTCCCGGTGTTTCTCTCAAGATGATCCAAGATGATCGGATATGACAATCTTATATGCAATGTTGTTTGATGCTATGGCACTTGCTTACAAGCTTCTTTGCTCTCTTTCTTTTGCTTAAAAGCTTTATTTCTTTTTTTTTCTATGGCCACTTTGCACAATGCACAAACCAAGATAGCAATTGTGTATTTGCGGGAACAAACTTGAGACACAATGGATGATATGATACCAATATGATATGGTATGGTATGTAATGGAAGGTATGATCACTAATGTGCACAAGTAACGTTGCCGGCAATACTCAAATGGCTAGTCTCGATAGGCAAGTAACGCAAAAGTAAGGCTATGGGTTAACAATGCAATTTGCAAGGGGAATATACAATGGTGTCGTCGAGGTTACCGTCCTTTGCGATGATGAGTGGCGGTGTTCTTGATGTAGATACCAAGATGATGGAAACTCGTCCCTAAGTAGCCGAAACACCTTAGGAAACGGAAAAACTGCGAACTCAAAATCTCAAATGACAAATGTCAAATGGTGGTAGCGGGAATGCGGTGGTGGTTTGCACTTGGCAATGCGGAAGTGGAATGATGAGCTATACACGTGTCGGAGTTGAAGTTGCCGTCCCTAAGTAGCCGAAACACCTTAGGAGACACCAGCCACAACTCGAAAAAGCTCAAACAACTATTGGGTTAAGTTGGGTTGTCGGAAGTGTATGGTGGGCAAGGTTATGTGGAAGTGGTGGTGGTGGTTGATGAAGAAGCAATCGTCCCTAAGTAGCCGAAACACCTTAGGAGACTCGAATCACTACTCAAGCAACCACTAATGCTATGGGGAACAAATTGGTTAGGTTGCGGAAGTCGGTGGTGGTTATGCGGAGGATGTGGCGGAAGCCCTAGGCAAAGATGCCAAAGTTCACAAAATTTGATGGAGTCAAATGGTGATGGTAGTATTTTTATGGGAAGGGGGATGTCAATAGCTTCAAAACGAGCTAAAGAACGTCAAAATCGGACTCCGGATGAATTAGTTATGGCCGAAACGGTGAAAGACGGAAGGCTGAAACTGGCTAGGGCGGTAGTACCGCTGGGGAGGGCGGTAGTACCGCTCGTAAGCGGTAGTACCGCTTGGAACGGGCGGTAGTACCGCTTGTGTCGGGTTTTTTCGCAAAATCTGGCTCTGGGAGGGGCGGTAGTGCCGCTTGGAAGGGCGGTAGTACCGCTTGGAGGTGCTAAGCGGTAGTACCGCTTGGAAGGGCGGTAGTACCGCTCGTGTCGGGATTTTCGCAAATCCGGATAGGGCGCGATTTTGGGCGGAAATGGATGATTTCGGGTCAAAATTGGAGAGATTTCGTGGATGGAAAGTGGGGAAACTTGGGGGAATGCTAGATCCACTTGAAACCAAGCAAATCCATGGATCAAAATCAACAAAACATCATCAAAACTAACAAATCACAAAAAAATTTGGGGCTATTTTTGGTGGGGATTTTCGGATTTAGGACGAAATCAACAAAATCAAGCTAGAAAAAGAGGGGTAGGGGCTCCAAAACGTGATCAACCTAAGCTCGATCCATAGATGATGTAGGGCGGAACCCTCGTGGGCGATCTTTCACGTTTGGAGTGGGATCCTCAAGAACACGATGAACACGGGAAGAACGGAGAGAAATCACAAGGGAAACACTCAAGAACAAGTCCAATCACACATCCACTAGACAATCAAACACACAAGATCACAAGGTACATGAACAACAAAGGGAAAGATACAAGGTAAGGTTCATCTCCAAGAGGAGGTCTTGATGATACCCTAGACGGATCTTCCCGCAAGGGGGTCTTGATGATATCCCGCAGGATCTTCTCACATGGAGGTCTTGAACTCCATGGGAGTGGTAGTCTCTCTCTCTCTCAAGAGTAGAGGTAGGAGCAAAGCTCACCTAAGAATGAGCTATCATATTTGCTAACCCTAACTAGGAGGAGGTGGAGGAGTATATATAGTGCTAAGCCACGAAGGGGTAAGTGAGGGCGAAGGGGTACACGGGCTCGACCCAATACACTGTGTCTTGTGACAGGCGGTAGTACTGTTCTTCAGTGGTAGTACCGCTTGAGGGGCTTCAGCGGTAGTACCGCTTGGTGGGCGGTAGTACCGCTCTGACGCCGTTCGATCTCCGAAGTTTGTCGGACTTTGCGGAAGTGGAGCGGATGTAGAGCGGTAGTGCCGCTTGTGATGATAAGCGGTAGTACCGCTGGGCCTGGGCGGTAGTACCGCTTGCTCCCGGCTTCTTCTTCCTTCTCCTCTTCCATGCTTGGCCTTGGTCCTTGGATCCTCCATGGTCGTCTCGGTTGTACCTGAGTGTATGCAAGGTCCATGCATGAGGTAGTAGCCATGTCTCACATGTGGAAAGTGACGGTTCGAAGAGGAGTGAGTTCACCTTGTGCCCTATGGCGAATAGTCGAGGTCTCATCTCTTGTATCCTTGGGGCTTGGAGAGTAGTCGGAGTGTACATGGTGATGAACGTGGGATGCTCCGCATCACTTTAGCAATGACAGGTCATGCAAAGGAATGGGTTCAACTACCACGGCATAAAGTAGCAGTTGAATCGTTGTTGTCCTAATGCAATAAATGAGAGCAGGAGCGAGAGAGTGGAATTGTATCGGAATGAACAAGGGGGTTTTGCTTGCCTGGTAGATCAACAGGGGGGCACTGCTCCATAGACAGGTACTCTGGAACACTCTCCGGAGCAGGACCTATCGAGAAGGAACGGTGTCGACAATCAATACACAATCATATGCAACAATATGATGCATGAACATGGCATGAAGATGTGATGTTGTTTGAGCTAATGCAACTAGCATTCATCTGGATGAAGTCCATTTGAACCAAGAATTCAAATGCAACTCCAATTTAAGTATTTATAAATGCCATTTATGTGTTTTCACTTATACAGCAGGTATAAGTTGGTTTGTCATGAATGAAACTGGTATATATGGGTAGATTGAATTTTTCTGATAATTTTTCATATATAAATTATTTCAATCTGAGCTACGGTTAAATTTATATGAATTTTTGAAGTTTTGAACATTTTCTGGAATTTCCTGTTTATTTTAAATCCAGAAACTGTTAATTGCGTCATGCTGATGACATCATGATGTCAGTGGGTCAACGGCGCTGACCAGGGTCAAACCTGATGTGTGGGGGCCACACGTCAGTGTCACAGAGTTAAACAGGGGGTTTATTACTAATCTAATTAAGGATTAGGGCGCAGGGGCCCACTATCAGTGTCAAGGTTTAGTTAAATGGTGATTAGCCTTAAGCTAATCACCTGGCAGGCCGGGCCCGCACGTCAGGCCGGCTAGGTCGTCGGCGGTGACCTCTGGTCGCGGCGGTGTCCATGCTGCAGGGCACGGGGGCGGCGGCTGGGAGCACCGGGGCGTAGCCCGTGCTCTCCCGCATCTAGTGGGGTAGGTGGGAGGAGCTGGGGATGCCGGAGCTCGTCGGAGCGGAGCTCGCGACGGCGGCCGGAGTTCGGCCTCGAGCGGGCGGGGTGCTGCAGCCTCCTGGCGTCACCAGAAGCGTGACTGAGTGATCGGGCTCTACTAACGCAAGCTAAAATGACGACGGCGCCATGGTAGCTGGCGATGAGCTCACGGGCACTTGCGGGCGATGCTACGGCGCATAATCGAGCACGAGGAAGGAGGGGAAACAGAGGAGAGCTCATGGCAGTTATTCTGGTGTGCACGATGGGCTTGGGGAAGGACGGACGGCGTCAGGGCGTTGAAGGCGATCTCCGGCGGCCGGAGGTGAAGACGACGGCGATGGCGGCTCTCGAGGGCTTCCCGTGGCGCGACGGAGAGGTAGCAGGCGACAATGCAGAGCTTGTGGACTCGATGGAGGGGCGAGGGGATGGCGGGGAGCGCGTCAGCGGTGAGCTGCGGCGACGGCAGCGCTCGGCCGTGAGAGAGAGAGATCCAGGGGAGGGGGAGGAACGAGAGAGAGGGAGAGAGGTCCAGGTGCATCGTGGCGACGTCCAGAAAGACCGGGGCGTCGAGGGGGAGGGCAGGCAGGCAGGTTGCGTGGCGCCCATGCACGCGGGTGGCGAGCGCGTGCCTCTCGTCCTCCTAGTGCCAGGAGGACGATGACTGGCACTGCCAGTCGGCTGGGCCAGCCTGTTGGGCCGCTGGGCAACACAGTGCCAGGCCGCCAGGTAAGTTTTTTATCATTTTTGTTTCTTTTCTATTTTTCTGACATTTGTTCTGATTTAGTAAAATACTAAATCGTTTTATTTTCTTCTGACAACTTTTGCAGGGACCTAAGGGATTATTACAAAGCCCCTCACCAAAATTCAGAATTTTTGGACATATATAAAATATATAACATATATATATATCCAATGTGAATAATTATTGCATTAATTCCAAATGGCCAAAATAAATATTTATGAGCTCCTAAAAATATTGATTTGAATTTTACCTCTGACCAATATTTTAAGAGAGCATCATGAACATTTTCTTGGACCTTTTTGGAGCACTTTTTATCTGGGTTATTTCCAGAAATGATTTCTGAGGGTTTCACAAATCCCTATTTCAAATTTAAATGAAATTTAAACATGATGCACACATGACTAGCTAGTCTAGGTCATACCAGAACTAAGGATGTGACATCACCGTTTTAACTTGAGGGGGAAATTTCTTCTGTCCCCCAGTGTTCGGCTGCCGGGGCTCTCGTCCTCACTTTGTGATCCCTTTTCTTCATTTTCAATGTTTAACTTGCCAGCCTGTTTGAAAACCCAACAGTCTCTGTTGGTGTGATTGGCTTGTTTGTCTGGGGTGCCATGTATCTGGCACGGACGGTCGAGTATGCGGTCGAGGCTGGAAGGTCCTTCATTGTTTCTTTTGTAGGGCTTTGTAACGCCCCGGATTCGATGCGCCAGGTGTCCGCCAGTTATTCGCCGTCGTTTCCATGTCATGTGCTTGCGTGTTGCACTTTGCCATGTCATCATCTGCATCTCATATCATGTCATCAGGTGCATTTCATTTTGCATACGTGTTCGTCTCATGCATCCGAGCATTTTCCCCGTTGTCCGTTTTTCAATCCGGCACTCCTATGTCTCCCGGCGTCCCCTTTTACCTCTTTTCATGTGCGGGTGTTAAACTTTCTCAGAATGGCCCGAGGTTTGTCAAGCGGCCTTGGTATAGCACCGGTAGACCGCCTATCAAGTTTCGTGCCATTTGGAGGTCGTTTGGTACTCAACAGTTAACAGGTAACCGCAAAAGCCTCTTTGTGTGTAGCCCAACACCCTTCAAAGTGGCCCAAAACCCAGCAAACTCCCTCCATGCTCTCGGTCGTTCGATCACGATCGTGTGGTAAACCGCACCTCATTTGGACTCTCCTAGCTCCCTCTACCTATAAATATGTGCCTCCCGAAATTGTGGATCATTCCACCCCGAAACCCTAAAATCCGTCCCAGCCCGGCGGACACGTCCGCCGCCGCCACGGACGCTTCCGCGCCGCCGCCCGCAGCCAGTGGGAGGCCGCCACGTCGCCTGCCCGCGCCTCCGCCGCCCAGCCCCTGCGGGCCCACGGCCCCCGCCCGCCCTGACCCGAGCCGAAGCCTGGCTCCGCGCCCGCCGCCTCCGCGCCTCCGCGCCCGCCCGCCCCGCCCGCTCCGTGCCCTTCGCCGGCGCCGGCCGCCGCCCGCCAGCGCCAGCACCTCCGGCGGCAGCCTTCGCCCTCCCGCCGCCGCCCTGCCCATGCCCCGCCCATCACACAAGCTGTCACAGACCCGACCGCCGCCCCGGCGCGCCGCCCTCCGCCTGCGTCCTCCTCCTCCCGGCCGCCCGGCCCTCTCCGGCGAGCCCGCAGCTCCGGCGACCTCGGGATTCCGCCGCCTAGATCTGATCAAAACCGAAGGTTGACTTCCCCCCTCTCATTCGCCAAAGTCCTAAAATTATTGCATAATCATGCCATGTTTGACCTGCCATAACTCTGTCATCGCCGCTGCTCCGTTTCGTGCGTGTAATATGTCAAATTGCTCGTCTCGAAGAGTAGATCCTTTCATCCCATTGCATCATTTTCATTTGAGCTCGTCTTGGTGCCCTAAATGCTGTTGGAAGAGTGCTATGTGATGTTAGTTTCTGATTCTTATCAGAACATGCACTTTTGTCATTTTTGCCATGATTGATGTGTGCATCCTATGAACTTGAGTCCTACATGTGTTTTGTAATATGCCATGCCATCTTTCCAGGGGTGTATGCCATGTATTTTTGTGATCCTGTGGTGACTAGCACGAGCATGCAAACTAGGCTTCATGATGTTGCTGATTTCAGCCCTGTTTTGCTGATATTTTTATGCCATGTAAACTTGATGCTACAGAGAGATCCATGCTTATTTTGAGATACTTCAGTAAGGATGTTTTGAACATATGGTTATTCTCTATCCATCCATTCCCTTGTTTTCAATTATGGAGTGCCATAGCTTGAGTCAATCGAGCTCTACTTTTGCTATAAAATGTTTCCTGGCAGGTTGTTTACATGTTATTCAATTTTGCCAAGGTTGTTGTAGTTGATCCGTGTATGCTATGATGTTGTTCTTGCCATTTATAGCCTCTATGCCATGTCTTCTTACTGTGAGTTGCCTTGCCATTCCATGTATTGCTCTGTTGTGAGTGGTTCAAGCTCACCAACATGCCTACTTATTGTTGTTCCTGCCATGTTTGAATCTGTAATATAACTTGCCATGTTTACATGGGTGCCATCATATCTTCTGGTCCTTTTTGGCTCATGGTCAGTAAGGGACATTTGTTCTATGCATTTAGTAGATCCATGCCATGCCTTTGTTTGCCATGTTAAGTTCCTTTAGCTTGTTGTTTGATAGCTCTAAACTTTGCAACCTGATGTTGTTTTCTGCTAAGTCTGGAACTGTTATTATTTGCAATCTTGCCATGTCATTTTGAGTATGTTCTAATGATTTCTGGAGATAGCTCAGTGTTCATGTTTTGTAATGCTTTACCTGTACATCATGCCCATGCCTTTTGTTATTATGTTGAGGTGCTGTAGAATGTTTTTTTGATGCTTGCAATATGCCCAGTTGCTGTTTTGGACAGCTTGTCCTTTAAACTTGTATAGGGTGTATGTGTTGAACCGTTGTTCCGTTTTGAGTGTGCTCTATATGAAACTTGCTTGATTTTGCATGTAGTTTCATATTATCATGTTGCATCCTTGTTTTGAGGTGTTTGCTTGATGTTTGTACGCATTTTGCATCAATGCCATGTTTATCTTGTTTTGCTCATATCTTCTAGGTCGTAGCTCCGAATCTAATGAACTTTATATGTAACTTGACTAGAATTTCGTGTAGATCATCGTGGTGCATCTTAACTTGCTGTTTAACAACTTGAACATAAGGTTTATTCAGATCTGGACCAATTTCGAAATTTGCATATGAGGACTTACCGGAATTGTTATATGTTGTTTCCGGCCTCATTTAAACTTGCTTTGATGTGTTGCTCTTGTTTGCATCCTCTCTTGCCATGAGTAGCTTCATGTAGTCTTGTCATGCATCATGCTTGTTTGTGCATCATGTCTTGTCTATGCGTGGTGTGTTTACCATGTTGTGTGCTTCTCTCGATAGTTCCTGTTTCGTTGCGATCGTGAGGATTCGTTCGTCTACGCTTGGTTCGGCTTCATCCGTTCGTCTTCTTCATGGGCTCGTTCTTCTTCCTTGCGGGATTTCAGGCAAGATGACCACTACCCTGGATCTCACTACTATCATTGCTATGCTAGTTGCTTCGTTCTATCGCTATGCTGCGCTGCCTATCACTTGTTCCTCAAGCCATCCCAAATTGCCATGTCAGCCTCTAACCTTTTGCACCCTTCCTAGCAAACCTTTGTTTGGCTATGTTACCGCTTTGCTCAGCCCCTCTTATAGCGTTGTTAGTTGCAGGTGAAGATGAAGTTTGTTCCTTGTTGGAACATGGAGATGTTGTTCCTTGTTGGAACATGTTTACTTGTTGGGATATCACAATATATCTTATTTAATTAATGCATCTATATACTTGGTAAAGGGTGGAAGGCTCGGCCCTATGCCTGGTGTTTAGTTCCACTCTTGCCGCCCTAGTTTCCGTCATATCGGTGTTATGTTCCCAGATTTTGCGTCCCTAACGCGGTCGGGTGATTTATGGGACCCCCTTGACAGTTCGCTTTGAATAAGACTCCTCCAGCAAGGCCCAACATTGGTTTTACCATTTGCCTCACCTATGCCCTTTTTCCCTTGGGTTTCTGGAGCCCGAGGGTCATCTTTATTTTAGCCCCGGGCCGTTCTCCTTGGTGCTGGTCCAAACCGAAGCGATGTCCGGCGCTCCTCGGGCAATCGGGGTTTATGCCAACCCGACGTCTTGCTCATCCGGTGTGCCACGAGAACGAGGTACGTCGACTCCTATCGGGATTTGTCGGCACATCCGGGCGGCTTTGCTGGTCTTGTTTTATTGCTGTCGAAATGTCTTGTAGCCGGATTCGAGACCGATCGGGTCTTCCCGGGAGAAGGCATATCCTTCGTTGATCGCGAGAGCTTATCATGGGCTAAGTTGGGACACCCTGCAGGTATAAACTTTCGAGAGCCGTGCCCGCGGTTATGTGGCAGATGGGAATTTGTTAATATCCGGTTGTAGTAAACTTGAAGCAAACTCTTCTAAAATACACCAACCGTAATGCGTAACTCGTGAGTGTCTCTTTTCGGGGTTGATCGAGAGGAGAACACAGTTTCTGGGTTATGTCTGACGTAAGTAGGAGTTCAGGATCACTTCTTGATCATTACTAGTTGACGACCGTTCCTTTGTTTCTCTTATCGCTCTCATTTGCGTTGGTTAGCCACCATATATGCTTAGTCGCTGCTGCAACCTCACCACTTTGCCCCTTCCTTTCCCTTTAAGCTTTGCTAGTCTTGATACCCATGGTAATGGGATTGCTGAGTCCTCGTGGCTCACAGATTACTACACCACCAGTTGCAGGTACAGGTTTGCGATGATCATGACGTGAGAGCGATGTTTGCTTGTGTTGGAGTTCTTCTTCCGCTTCTTCTTCGATCGGGGATAGGTTCTGGTCGGCAGCCTGGGCTAGCAGGGTGGATGTCGTTTGAGTTTCTGTTTATGTTTCATCCGTAGTCGGATGTTGATCTTGTATATGATGTTGATGTATTCTTGTGGCATTTGTGCCTTTTGTTTGTATCCCCATCTATTATGTAATGTTGATGTAATGATATCCACCTTGCAAAAGCGTTTCAATATGCGGGTCTATCCTTGGTGGGACCGTCGAGTTCCTTTTGGATAGGGTCGCATATTGGGCGTGACAAGTTGGTATCAGAGCCTCGACCGACCTTAGGAGCCCCCTTGATTGATCGTGTAGTTTGGCCGTTGTTGAGTCTAGAAAAAAACTGTTTTGGAGTCTAGTTATATCGGAGAGTAGGAATTCTTTTTACTCCTCTGCCCCTTCGTCGCTCTGGTCAGGAATCTTGACGTAGGTGTTTTGAATTACTCCTCTTCCCCTTCAAATTTTTCTTTAGGATCACGTGGTTAGTTTTTCGTTCGTTGGGTCTCAGCTCTTTTGATCCGGTGCATTTCTCGTCAAGTCGACTCGAACCCCTTTATCTTTGCAAATTCAATCCTCAGTTGTCCTTGTTTTTCCCGCCCGCCCACCCTTCTTCTTCTCGGAACCGGAGTCCGCTTTCGAGTATCCATCCTACTCGTGCGAAGTCTTTGCTTTCTTTCCTCAATGATTTCAACCGGTGTTTGCTCTTCAAGATTTTCGTCGATTTCCCCTTCCAAGTTATCTGTGTTTTCCCGCCCTCCCACCCTCTTCTTCTCAGAGTTTGCCTCTCTCCCGACCATCTATTTCACTCATGTGGAGTCTTCCCTTAATTATTTCAACCGGTGAATTCTCGTCTCGTTCGTCATTCTTCATCCCTTTCTTCTCCGGTGGATTCGATTCAAGTTTTTCGGGTTGATCATATTCTTTCTCTCGGCTCAAGTGCTTTCCCTGCTCGTTTGCCTCTCGCCATTCAATCATTCCGGAGTTCAAGACATATCAGGAGATTCGTCTGTGTTCCATTTAATTCGAGGTTATCACTTCAGTCAAATATTTCAGTTCTTCCGGTGCATCACCTATCTTTTCAACATCCTTTCCAACGGTGCTTTCCTTTAGTGGGCCCTAACCCACAGGTCTTTTCCCATGATCTTACCTGACTCTTCTAATTTCCCCGGAGTTATTCTCAATTCTTTTCAAGTGTGACGTAAGAATGGATTTCATCAGTCAGATGCCTTTTCCAAGATCGATTTCAAATCATTTCATTATTGGCTCGACCTCTTCGCTTTTCATTCTTCCGGAGTATCTCATTTATTTTGTTGGTGTTTCTCGTCGACAGTTGAAGACCGTCGTAGATTTTTTCCCTCTAAATCTTGTCCGTTCTCCCGGAGATTCGCAGTGCTAGCTCGATGTTATCCTATCTAGTTGTTTCCAGTTGTGCAATTCTTTTCATCCATCCGAAGTATTTCAGGAGTTGATTTCTCTCTCGATCATCCGTAGGCCATCTTTTCGGAAGATTTCTTCGTTCTAAGTTTTCAAATCGTTCTCCAATTATTCTATATCCGTGCCCCTTCGTTCGTCTCAATATTCTTCCGGTGCTGCGTTCAAGCATTCGTTAATCAGTTCGCGATCTCTTCGATCTCTTTTTTCTAAATTCCCTCAAGTATCTCCGTGCTTTTGTAATTCTTCCCGGCGATTCATTCTATTTCATCAGTCATTTCCAAATTCTTATGGTGGTTCGTTCAAGATTCTTTTCCTTGTTTATCATATTAATCCATTCATTCTTTTCAATCCTACCGGAGGTTCATGAAGACCTTCTCAAGTTTGCGACATGTCACTTCTCAATCCTTTTTTTTTTCAAGAAGAATAAGTAGTATGCCAAATCCATTGCTTGTCATCAATTTAATTTGATGAAGGATAAGCATACAATAAATCTTATTCTTATTTCCTCAAAGTGAGTAATTCCTTTCTTCGGAGTTTGTTCGTAATGAATAAATTCTACTTCCAAGTCTTTCCATCTTTTCTTTTCCGGAGTTCAAATTTCCTCAGCCATTTCGTCGGAACCTCCATCTAAATCATCGCAAGGCTCATCTTATTCTTTCATCCTTCATTTCTATCTCATCATCCTTTTGTCACCGGAGTTCTTCATGGTGGTTCTTCATGATTTAATTCATTCTTCAAGTGTTCATCACGATTCTTTTGGAGGGATTCAAGTATCTTTTCTTCTCGCGTCTCGAAGAGCAAATAATTCTTCATTTTCTTTTGAAGTGGAGTTTTGCATTTCTTCGTTTTTTCTCAGCTATTAAATCATTTCCGTTTGTGGCCGGTTATCACCTTATAATTTTGAGACGTTATCCATAAGTCCACAACAATCTTATTCTTTCGTTGTTGATTTTCTCAACAACTTCAGTTCAAACCCTCCTTCTGAATTCTTTTCATTCCATTCTTCAATTCTTCTGGAGGCTTTGCGTTGTTTATCTCGTCAAGTGTCATCCCATCTTGTGAAGTTCAGATTCTATTCCTTCCATGTTTCAGCCGGAGTGCTGCCTAAATCCTTTCAGTCTTATCCGTTTCTTTTTCCATTCTAACCATTCCGGTTAGAACGAGTTGTTTCATAGTCTATCTGATTCCGTGAGCCTTCAATTCTCGTCTTTCTCGTCGTTTCTCTCTCTTCTCGTGTGCTCTCGATTCTTTGCTTCTTATCTTGAGTTCTTGTTTCGCATCTTCCTCTTTCCCTTCCGTCTCGGTCCTAAGATCTCGGGACGAGATCTCTTGTTAGTGGAGGAGTGTTGTAACGCCCCGGATTCGATGCGCCAGGTGTCCGCCAGTTATTCGCCGTCGTTGCCATGTCATGTGCTTGCGTGTTGCACTTTGCCATGTCATCATCTGCATTTTATATCATGTCATCAGGTGCATTTCATTTTGCATACGTGTTCGTCTCATGCATCCGAGCATTTTCCCCGTTGTCCGTTTTTCAATCCGGCACTCCTATGTCTCCCGGCGTCCCCATTTACCTCTTTTCGTGTGCGGGTGTTAAACTTTCTCGGAATGGCCCGAGGTTTGTCAAGCGGCCTTGGTATAGCACCGTGAACCGCTGTCAAGTTTCGTGCCATTTGGAGGTCGTTTGGTACTCCAACGGTTAACCGGGTAACCGCAAAAGCCTCTTTTGTGTGCAGCCCAACACCCCTTCCAAAGTGGCCCAAAACCCAGCAAACTCCCCTCCATGCTCTTGGTCGTTCGATCACGATCGTGTGGGCGAAAACCGCACCTCATTTGGACTCTCCTAGCTCCCTCTACCTATAAATATGTGCCTCCCCCGAAATTCGCGGATCATTCCAGCCCCGAAACCCTAAAATCCGTCCCCGCGCTCGCCGGACACGTCCGCCGCCGCCCGGGCGCCGCCCGCCGCCGCCCACAGCCAGTGGGAGGCCGCCACGTCGCCTGCCCGCGCCTCCGCCGCCTGCCCTGCAAGGGCTCCACGGCCGCCCGCCCCCAACCGCCTGACCCGCTCCGCGCCTCGCCGCCCGCCGCCTCCGCCCCTTCGCCCTCGCCGCCCGCCGCCCGCCAGGCCTGGCTCGCGCCTCCGCCCGCCCGCCGCCTTCTGGCTGGCGCTTCGCCATCCCCACCGGCCATGCCCCATTCATGGCCCGTCAAGCGCCCCGACCAGCGTCGCCCAGGTGGCGCCGCCCCTCCGCCGGCGTCCTCCTCCTCCCCGGCCGCCCGGCCCTCTCCGGCGAGCCCGCAGCTCCGGCGACCTCGGGATTCCACGCCGCCTAGATCTGATCCAAAACCCGAAGGGTACTTTTCCCCCCCTCTGATTCGCCTAAGTCCTAAAATTATTGCATAATCATGCCATGTTTGACCTGCCATAACTCTGTCATCGCTAATCTGTTTCATGCATGTAATATGTCAAATTGCTCGTCTCGAAGAGTAGATCATTTCATATCATTGCATCATTTTCATTTGACCTCATCTTGGTGCCCGAAATGCTGTTGAAAGAGTGCTATGTGATGTTAGTTTCTGATTCTTATCAGAACATGCACTTTTGTCATTTTTTCCATGATTGATGTGTGCATCCTATGAACTTGAGTCCTACATGTGTTTTGTAATATGCCATGCCATCTTTCCATGGGTGTATGCCATGTATTTTTGTGATCTCTGTGGTGACTAGCACGAGCATGCAAACTAGGCTTCATGATGTTGCTGATTTCAGCCCTGTTTTGCTGATATTTTTATGCCATGTAAACTTGATGTTACAGAGAGATCCATGCTTATTTTGAGATACTTCAGTAAGGATGTTTTGAACATATGGTTATTCTCTATCCATCCATGCCCTTGTTTGCAATTATGGAGTGCCATAGCTTGAGTCAATCGAGCTCTACTTTTGCTATAAAATGTTTCCTGGCAGGTTGTTTACATGTTATTCAATTTTGCCAAGGTTGTTGTAGTTGATCCGTGTATGCTATGATGTTGTTCTTACCATTTATAGACTCTATGCCATGTCTTCTTACTGTGAGTTGCCTTGCCATGCCATGTATTGCTCTGTGGTGAGTGGTTCAAGCTCACCAACATGCCTACTTATTGTTGTTCCTGCCATGTTTGAATCTGTAATATAACTTGCCATGTTTATATGGGTGCCATCATATCTTCTGATCCTTTTTGGCTCATAGTCAGTAAGGGAAATTTGTTCTATGCATTTAGTAGATCCATGCCATGCCTTTGTTTGCCTTGTAAAGTTCCTGTAGCTTGTTGTTTGATAGCTCTAAACTTTGCAACCTGATGTTGTTTTCTGCAAAGTCTGGAACTGTTATTATTTGCAATCTTGCCATGTCATTTTGAGTATGTTCTAGTGATTTCTGGAGATAGCTCAGTGTTCATGTTTTGTAATGCTTTACCTGTACATCATGCCCATGCCTTTTGTTATTATGTTGAGGTGCTATAGCATGTTGTTTTGATGCTTGCAATATGCCTAGTTGCTGTTTTGGACAGCTTTTCCTTTAAACTTGTATAGGGTGTATGTGTTGAACCGTTGTTCCGTTTTGAGTGTGCTCTATATGAAACTTGCTTGATTTTGCATGTAGTTTCATATTATCATGTTGCATCCTTGTTTTGAGGTGTTTGCTTGATGTTTGTATGCATTTTGCATCAATGCCATGTTTATCTTGTTTTGCTCATATCTTCTAGGCCGTAGCTCCGAATCTAATGAACTTTATATGTAACTTGACTAGAATTTCGTGTAGATCATCGTGGTGCATCTTAACTTGCTGTTTAACAACTTGAACATAAGGTTTATTCAGATCTGGACCAATTTCGAAATTTGCATATAAGGACTTACCGGAATTGTTATATGTTGTTTCCGGCCTCATTTAAACTTGCTTTGATGTGTTGCTCTTGTTTGCATCCTCTCTTGCCATGAGTAGCTTCATGTAGTCTTGTCATGCATCATGCTTGTTTGTGCATCATGTCTTGTCTATGTGTGGTGTGTTTACCATGTTGTGTGCTTCTCTCGATAGTTCCTGTTTTGTTGCGATCGTGAGGATTCGTTCGTCTACGCTTGGTTCGGCTTCATCCGTCGTCTTCTTCATGGGCTCGTTCTTCTTCCTTGCGAGATTTCAGGCAAGATGACCGCTACCCTGGATCTCACTACTATCATTGCTATGCTAGTTGCTTCGTTCTATCGCTATGCTGCGCTACCTATCACTTGTTCCTCAAGCCATCCCAAATTGCCATGTCAGCCTCTAACCTTTTGCACCCTTCCTAGAAAACCGTTGTTTGGCTATGTTACCGCTTTGCTCAGCCCCTCTTATAGCGTTGTTAGTTGCAGGTGAAGATGAAGTTTGTTCCTTGTTGGAACATGGAGATGTTGTTCCTTGTTGGAACATGTTTACTTGTTGGGATATCACAATATATCTTATTTAATTAATGCATCTATATACTTGGTAAAGGGTGGAAGGCTCGGCCTTATGCCTGGCGTTTAGTTCCACTCTTGCCGCCCTAGTTTCGTCATATCGGTGTTATGTTCCCGGATTTTGCGTCCCTAACGCGGTCGGGTGATTTATGGGACCCCCTTGACAGTTCGCTTTGAATAAGACTCCTCCAAAGAAGGCCCAACATTGGTTTTACCATTTGCCTCACCTATGCCCTTTTTCCTTGGGTTTCCGGAGCCCGAGGGTCATCTTTATTTTAGCCCCCGGCTAGTTCTCCTTCGGTGCTGGTCCAAACCGAAGCGATGTCCGCGCCCCGGGCAATCAGGGTTTATGCCAACCCGACGTCTTGCTCATCCGGTGTGCCACGAGAACGAGTACGTCGACTCTATCGGGATTTGTCGGCACATCCGGCGGCTTTGCTGGTCTTGTTTTATTGTTGTCGAAATGCCTTGTAGCCGGATTCCGAGACCGATCGGGTCTTCCGGGAGAAGGAATATCCTTCGTTGATCGCGAGAGCTTATCATGGGCTAAGTTGGGACACCCCTGCAGGGTATAAACTTTCGAGAGCCGTGCCCGCGGTTATGTGGCAGATGGGAATTTGTTAATATCCGGTTGTAGTAAACTTAAAGCAAACTCTTCTAAAATACACCAACCGTGTGCGTAACCGTGAGTGTCTCTTTTCGGGGTTGATCGAGAGGAGAACACGGTTTCTGGGTTATGTCTGACGTAAGTAGGAGTTCCGGATCACTTCTTGATCATTACTAGTTGACGACCGTTCCTTTGTTTCTCTTCTCGCTCTCATTTGCATTGGTTAGCCACCATATATGCTTAGTCGCTGCTGCAACCTCACCACTTTGCCCCGTCCTTTCCCTTTAAGCTTTGCTAGTCTTGATACCCATGGTAATGGGATTGCTGAGTCCTCGTGGCTCACAGATTACTACACCACCAGTTGCAGGTACAGGTTTGCGATGATCATGACGTGAGAGCGATGTTTGCTTGTGTTGGAGTTCTTCTTCTTCTTCTTCTTTGATCAGGGGATAGGTTCCTGGTCGGCAGCCTGGGCTAGCAGGGTGGATGTCGTTTGAGTTTCTGTTTATGTTTCATCCGTAGTCGGATGTTGATCTTGTATATGATGTTGATGTATTCTTGTGGCATTTGTGCCTTTTGTTTGTATCCCCATCTATTATGTAATGTTGATGTAATGATATCCACCTTGCAAAAGCGTTTCAATATGCGGGTCTATCCTTGGTGGGACCGTCGAGTTCCTTTTGGATAGGGTCGCATATTGGGCGTGTTGTAACGCCCCGGACACACTCGCCGGTGGTCGTTACTCCTGGCGGGATCTAGACTGGCCCCACAGATCAATACTAGTCTTTTCTGCGCACTTTGTCCTCACTGCGCGCGCCCGGAGCAAACTTCGGTCGGTCACCCATCCTGAAACTACCCCAAGCTGAGCACACTTAACTTTGGAGTTCTGTCCGAATGGGATCCCGAAAAGAAGGAATTCCTTATTGATATGAGTAGTCTATCATCCCTAATAAGCCAGGCTATTACATACACCCCCACTCGGAGGAACCGACGTCCTCGTCGGGCCACGAACGTTCCTCTTGGCACAACCGTCATGCATCCAGTCCGGTACATGTGCCATGCCGCGTGCCATGACGGGTCACAAACGTCATGAACAACATGACCAAGACCTGTCCGCAACCATCCGTGTAACCGCGAGGGTCGGCTCGATACCAACTTGTAACCCCGGACACACCCGCCGGTGGTCGTTACTCTGGCGGGATCTAGATCGGCCCCACAGATCAATACTAGTCTTTTCTCGCGACTTTGTCCTCACTCGTGCGCACCCGGGAGCAACTTCCCGGTCGGTCACCCATCCTGAAACTACTCCAAGTTGAGCACGCTTAACTTTGGAGTTCTGTCCGAATGGGATCCCGGAAAAGAAGGAATTCCTTATTGATATGAGTAGTCTATCATCCCTAATAAGCCAGACTATTACAGTTGGGCTCCTGGGAGTGCGGTGAGTGCGGTGGTGTGCTCGGAGTCGAGCCAACTTGGCTATGGCCACGACGGCGACATGCGGTGGCGGCGGCGAGTGCGGACGAGCTCGGTGCAGTTGGTGCAGGGCTCGGGAGGTAGAACGAGAGGGATGGAGAGGTAGCTGGGCTCACGGCGAGTACGTTGGAGCGGTCGGCGAGGTCGGGGACGAGCTGGTGCGGCAGCGACGGCGAAGGGGATCTCCAGCGGTGGCGGAGTCGGCGAGATTGTTGCGGAGGCTGCGGGACAAGAGAGCGCTCGGGGCTCGGCTTGCTCGAAGGAGAGGAGGGCGGCGGAGCTTCTGGACATAGTGACGTGGCGCGGGGACGACGGAGAGCGCGGCTACATCGGCGGTGCGGCTGCGACAGCGTCGGCCATGGTGAGGAGAGGCGAGGGAGAGAGGCAGGGGGAGGTGCAAGATGTCCAGGCGGTCGAGGGGGTGACGTGGAGCCTGCCCAGGTGCTCAGGGGCGCGGGCGGCAAGAAGCTGACGCCGTGGCGATCTCACGCTCGCCGGCGTCACCTCTGTGCCTGCCTGGCGAGGACGAAGTAGCTGGCTGGCATGGGCCAGCACAGTGCTGGGCCGGCCAGGTGGGCTGCGGCCAGGTAGGATCCTCTCTCTCTCTTTTAATTTCTGTTTTCTATTTTTCTGTAAATGTACGGCTTTATTAAAAATACTTAGGCATCTTTAAAAATCCCGAAAATAATCGTAGGCTCTGTTTAGATTATTTCCCACAGCCCACACTTATTTTCAGAATTATTTGGGCATTTAAAATATTTTATAGCATTTAAATGTCCAAATTCAAATATTTATGATTTAATTCAGAGACCTTAGGATGACCTAGAAAATTGTGCACCATTTTTGGCAGAGGTTCTGAACCAAGACAAAAATGATGGACATTTTAGAAGGGCATTTCAGGTTCATTGAAAATATTTTAGTAAACCCTAGTTGGTTTCAGAGGGGGCTGGGGGTTCTGTCATCCCCATTTCAACTTTCTGTAAAAAGTAAACATGATGCATCACCAAGGCTAGCACTAGTGCAATGCCAGAAGCTATGGATGTGTCAACTCACCCCCACTAAACAAGAATCTCGTCCCGAGATTCAAGCGTAGGGTAATATGAAGGGGGGGACACAAACTAACACGATCTTCATGGTCCAATTGCCGTCTCGAAGACATTGATTCATTGCTTCATATTGATCTTTGACGTCTTTGCTTTCGAGAACTACAACCAACATGACAACGAGTTGAAAGGAAGAATTTTAGAAGAATCAATCTTCCTGAGGTTCGAGCAACTTAGGATCATCTTAATGATCACAAGATCAACTCACGAAATGGGACATAGAAACATCTCTGGAGCTGAGAGGCAAAACATGCATCAGGAGGGACGGAAGAAACAATTTGACGGGGGTTTCGAAGTAGCGAGGCAAAATTGCCATGATTCGACAATGGGGCACCTTAGGAAAGGTGACTTGTAGAATTATTCCCCTAAGTGGCAAAAAGAATTACTTTTGATGCATAGATCATTGAAATTCTCTAAACCAGCCTAAGGAAAATCACAAACGATCGTTTGAAGGAGCTCGGAGGAATGGCATACTCAAGCTATGATGGATGATGTGGAATACATTGTTGAAGACAACGCGATGGATGATTTGCTTATCATCGGAAATGGATGGGACTCATGGTAAGCCCACTTTAAAAGATGATCCTAGACAGCAACTGCTGAGAAGGACAATCCATGGGAAATTGGCACAATGGCGGTGCAAGCTGGGGAAAAAATGCAAATGTTGGGTATGTTTCAACCATCATATCTGCCTGAGATTCAGATCTGGTTGGTAACCATCAATGAGGATATCGAAGTCCTTTCATAAGTCCGGATTAGCTCTTATGAAGTAACTCCTTCTCCTTGAATAAATCAATCAGTGGCTTGGTGTGCTAGGGAATATATATGGTGTGGAGGTAATTAATCTACCAAACCATAGAATACATTCGCACATGCATAACTGACTTGGGATGGTACCAGAGGAAACAAAAAAAATCTTTCTCAAACTCACGGCGGCAACTTGCACCAAATGCACATGAATTCGAGGAAGTCACTTCTTCCATCCAAGCATAAGCTTCATGAACGGAACACGAAGGCATTGCTTACAAAGTTTTCAACACTAGGTTGATGTTCAACATGAATCATGGGGGAGACAAAATGCTGCTGATGGGCCCAACAGCAACTCATCGGAATTTCCATATCACTGGACTTCCACCATCATGTGAACATGGTGATAGCATTGGTCAGACCAAAAGATGTAATGGTGTATGCTCAAGGAATCAACCACGATTAAGACAACATTACGAACACCGTTGGTTCTAATTTGATTTGATGATAGCCCATACTCAAATAAAGTTTGTTTAAGATGATAATCCATTAATTGATCACGAGGACCAATCGATGAAGAAATCATCTTTCTACAACAAACACACAACACAGGATACCCCTTTGGAAATGACCTAAGTTAGACAAGCTTTATCTTCCAACTCTCCAAGTTGTTGTTTAGCTCGACCAACTAGCTCAGGGGTATCCAACAGAGATTCTTGGAGAAGGGGTGTTTTAGTGAAAAACCAACTTGATCACGAGCTCAGCATAACGGTCAGGGAACAACCTGATGATACTTCCGGGAAGATATCCGGAAAATCATGAACCACCGATAAGCTACTAAGCTCGAGAACAATCTTGCTTTCGAGGGCAAGATGATATGACTAAATAAGAAAGGGATTGGTACAATCCTAACTCTTGATCGAAGAGTGCACCAAAAATAACGACTAGGTAGCATGATCAATCTTAGGATGATGATTTAATAACCAACACGCTAAGAATGAGAATATTGTCCATTTACTACCAAGCAACGAGTTGCTCGGAGTATTGATTTCACACATCACAATTCACTTGTCGGAATTTCGATTACAGCAACACGAGGACCGAGGAATGAATGATGATGGTGAGAAGTATCACTGCATGAAGAATCCATAAGAGATGGTGCAATTCCTATGATATTCTTGACATAAATAGGGTAATACTCCAAGGTAGAACAGAACAAAAGCTAGATTGGCATTTTGATCTGCAAAATACAACTACTTTGACCCAATCCTAGAAATGGATAAGGTACTGGAGTTTGTTTCTCCTAGTCATTCTGGAATAGAATGGCTTGGCGGACCACAAGAATAATAGGAATCGATGAACACGATCGCACATACTCTTGACTATCAATTGATAGATGAAGGTTGGAATATAACTAAAGGGGGACAACTCAGAGAACATAAGATTATTTGAATTGTGGATGCATAGATTAGTATGTCGAGCAAAGCTCAACATTTCTTCCGGATAACCCATGCAGAAAGGTAGAATTGGCAGATTCACAATGCAGAATGGAGAACCCATCAAGAGCACTCTGTTTTTGATCTTTTGGTTCAAAGAACTTCTGCCATAATGGTTCATGGTATTGGAAGAACGGTATACCACAGACCTCGAGGACTATCACAAAGGTTACTAATATCCTAAGGAACGAGCAAACACTAGCTACACGAGTTAAGTGGAGTGAATCTTGGGTTCAAGAACCCAGAAATAGAATGCCTACTAACTTAATGGCAGCACGGGATGCTTTCGAGAATATTGGCCAGAATCATCACACTGGGGATGCAAAGCATTGCTAGATTACTAAGTGGTCCCCTAAGACACCTAGGGTCATAATAATAACTCCAACATATATGACAAGGTAACGGAGTACCTCAACTCGACGATTAGTGTGGTTAATCTGGCCCAAAGGGACATCAAAACGGGAGGAAGGGATTTTGCAAATGCTCCAGATTATTTAGAAACCTGGGTTGACTCGCACAGCATAACGGTTGTAAATACTCAGAAAAAGATTTGAGACATTCACAAGAATTTTCATAGTCACTTAACAACATCATATCAAGGTCCTGGTTCAGCTGACAACATACTAAAAGTAGTAGAAACTGAATTGAGGCCTGGAACCAACAATCCTACGAGTCTACGGATTAGTAACGCGTGATCCTGATAGAAATATGAGAAGCCTAGTTCTTAATCCCTGTAGAAGAGAAGAGGATGACTCAGATCAGAAGGCCATAGGGTAAAGGAGTAAAAAGAGCCTTACGTTCCCTTCCACAATCAATTCCCCTACATAACTAAAGCATTTCTAGACACAACTTCGACCAGTTTGGCTTGGTAATCCTACAGGCAGTCAGGCTCTATTACCAAAGCTATCAGGACCCCGATTCCAAGTCACATCGATCTAGCCGGTAACACCTCATATCACTTTGCGGCCTCACGCACGGTATTCCCACGGGTGTCGCCTTACCATGGCCCGGGACCATTTGTGCCTTTTGGCTCACGTATATGATAGTGTCGCTAGCATCCATATGACAGAGAACCCGGACCGACATGACTAGTCGTGAACCCAAAGTGGCACTAACTTACGGGGACAGGCATACATGAATCAACATCGAGCATGTCGGTCAGCGGCGTGCGAAGCCCCGGCTGTAGCACTGGGCTAATAGGACTCAAGTGAACCGGCCTGTAGCAGGCTAGGCAGGACTCCGGATGTCACCGCGTGACATTTTCCCCAAGGACGAACACGAGAACGGTGAATCACATGCCGCCACCAAGTGTTCCAGAGCAGTAGTCTTGGCCTAGCAGGACTCCGGTGAACTGAGTTGTAGCGGACTACTATGGCTCATGGAAGCACAAGACTACATTTCCCCATAAGAGAGGCTACCAAGGATAAACAACTAGGTTGTCGGATCCCGCACATATCGAGCATTTCAATCATACACACAATATGCTCGATATGTGCAAATACAACATGGCATCGCAGCAAGACTCTACGACTCAGAGTATTTATTCATTAGGCTCCGAGGAGCGAGATATTACAAACATGGGTTTCATGACCCAACATTCAGAGCATACAAGTCAAAGCACATGCGGAAGCTTAACATGTCTGAGTACATACATCTACAAATGAAAAAGGCTGAGAAGCCTGACTATGTACAAGACCCTGCCGAGGGCGCAAGATCGTAGCTGAGGTAACAAGCTAAATGTCGAAGTCCACGCGCAACTACTAGCGAGACTGAAGTCTCTCTCCAAAACATAAATTAAGAAAACATGAGTACAAATGTACCCAGCAAGACTTACATCAGAAATAACTACGTATGCATCGGTATCAACAAAGGGGGTGGTGGAGTTTGACTGCCGCAAGCCAGCTTTCCCTCGGTGGCTATCCTGAACTACATTTGCAAGTAACTCTTTTGAGGTGGCGCTGCGAGTCCACATATTCACCATATCAATACACCACTATGGATCCGCCCCGCCTCCCTACGAGAAGGCCATCCATAGCACTCACGCTTATCTTGCGAGTTTTAGAGTATCCACTTTGACTTGTCTATGAACTGTTATAGGCAACCCATAAGTCCTTTACCGCGGACACGGCTATTCGAATAGATGATGTTAACCCTGCACGGGTGTACTTCTTCATACATGTTTCCACCACTTAGCGTCTACACACGACATGTGCTCGACGGACTACAAGAGAAAGCCGACGTGGGTGTAGACCACGACCTACCTAAACACTCAAGTCTCTAGTCCAGGTTTATCGCCTATTCAGGTTCCATCCGGAGGAGTCCGCCAAAGTTTCCATATACGACCCCGAACGATGTGTGCAGGTTCCCGAGACACCAAACGGGCGCCTGCACACGTGCCGCGTGCCTACCGTGATCACAGCCCACCCTCGGGTCAGCGTTGCGCACGGCCTCCAGCATACTACAAACACCAAAAACTACTTGCAACTCCCGGACAGAGGACAAGGGTGATTAAGACGTCGAGCGGGGTCATATTTCAGGGCCCAATGCATGGTAGTAGCTGGATCATGGATCACAAACACAGAACTCAGTTCTTGAGGACGGCTTCAATGAGGCAACCCGCCATGTACTCCTAAATGGCCTCTCACCGATACCTTTACCAAATCGTGTTCACACACACTTAGCTCTCAACAGTAGGACATGTTCACACACCTCCGATTCATCCCCGATGAATCAGACCTGACACAACTCTAAGCAATAGCAGGCACGACAAACAAGCATGAATGAGTAGGCACATCAGGGCTCAAACAACTCCTACTGATGCTAGTGGGTTTCATCTACTTACTGTGGCAATGACATGTCATGCAGAGGATAAAGGGTTCAGCTACCGCAGCAAGTAACAGTTGAATCGTTGTTGTCCTAATGCAGTAGAAGAGACCCGAAGCGAGAGAGTGGGATTGTATCGGAATGAAAGGGGGTTTTGCTTGCCTGGCACTTCTGAAGATAGTATAGTTCTTCATCGGTGTCATCGAACTCATCGTCGGCAGCATGTCTATCGGGAGGGGACAAATACCGGCAACAGAGAAGGAAACACAATCAATGCACTACACAATATGATGCGTGTTCATGACATGGCAATATGAGTGTGTTGGCCTAATGCAACTACAACCAGATGTATTTGGGTCATATTGAACCAAAGGTTCAACCCCAAAGTCAAATTATGAATTCAAATAGTGACTTATCATGTTTTGCACTAAACAGCAAGGTTAAGTTATTTAAACATGCATGAAACCAGAGCAGATGGATAGGTTGGATTTTTCTGATAATTGTTCATACATAAAACTTTGCATTTGGAGCTACAGATTAATTTCTATGATTTGCTGAAGTTTGTGGTATTTTCTGGAATTTCCTGTGTAAAAATAACTCCAGTAAATAATTTATCACGTCAAGATTACGTCGTGGTGACGTCGGTGGTCAACGGAGCTGGTCCAGTCAAACTAACCATGGGTCCCGTCATCGTCCAGCTTAGTTAAACTAACTAAAATTAGTTAGTGCTAATCTAAGTTAATTAGCAGAGTAGGCCCCACTTGTCATAGACTCAGGGGGAGTCAACCTGGGCCCACCCAGTCAAGGTCAACAGGGTCAAACCCGCCGGTGTTTAGCCGCTGGCGAGGCCAGACGCGGTGGTGGAAGTGCATTTTCGTGCTCCAGCGACCAAATGGACGGCGGAGAGCATCTACGGGACGCGGGGAGCGAGCCGCGTCGTTTGGTGGCAGTGGTGGAGATCGGGGTGGCCGGGAACACCGCCGGCGACGATCTTGGCGGTCGCCGGAGTTCGGGCGAGGACGAACCCGAGGCTACGGGGCATGGCGAGGCGCGTGGAGTGGTGCGTTGGGCTCCTGGGACTGCGGTGAGTGCGGTGGTGTGCTCGGAGTCGAGCCAACGTGGCTATGGCCACAACGGCAACATGCGGTGGCAGCGGCGAGTGCGGCCGAGCTCGGTGCAGTTGGTGCAGGGCTCGGGAGCTAGAACGAGAAGGATGGAGAGGTAGCTGGGCTCACGGCGAGTACGTCGGAGCGGTCGGCGAGGTCGGGGACGAGCTGGTGTGGCAGCGACGGCGAAGGGGATCTCGGGCGGTGGCGGAGTCGGCAAGGTTGTTGCGGAGGTTGCGGGACAAGAGAGCGCTCGGGGCTCGGCTTGCTCAAAGGAGAGGAGGGCGGCGGAGCTTCTGGACATAATGACGCGGCGCGGGGACGCCGGAGAGCGCGGCTACGTCGGCAGTGCGGCTACGACGGCGTCGGCCATGGTGAGGAGAGGCGAGGGTGAGAGGCAGGGGGAGGTGCGAGATGTCCAGGCGGTCGAGGGGGCAACGTGGAGCCTGCCCAGGTGCTCAGGGGCGCGGGCGGCAAGCAGCTGACGCCGTGGCGAGCTCACGCTCGCCGGCGTCACCTCTGTGCCGCTCGGGCGAGGATTTAGCAGGTGGCTGGCATGGGCCAGCATAAAGGGCCGCCCAGTGGGCTGCGCCGTAGAATCCTCTCTCTCTCTTTTAATTTCTGTTTTCTATTTTCTGTAAATGTACGGCTTATTAAAAATACTTCGACGTCTTTAGAAATCACCAGCTCAAAAGTATTCTCCAAAATTGATTTGAGGACCACATACCACCAGCTCAAAATCAAGAAGGAAGATATTCCTAAGACCGCGTTCTCTACTCGATACGGTCTTTATGAATATACAGTCATGTCCTTCGGCCTCACCAATGCCCCTGCCTTATTCATGCATATGATGAATAAGGTATTCATGGATTTCTTGGATAATTTCGTGGTGGTTTTCATCGATGACATCCTCATATACTCAAAAGGTGAAGAAGAGCACAAGGGACATCTCAGAGCAATCTTGCAGAGACTCCGTGACCATCGGCTATATATGCGAAATTCAGCAAATGTGAATTTTGGCTCAAGCAAGTTGGATTTTTGGGGCATGTTCTTTCGGCAGAAGGCATAGCCGTGGATCCAAGCAAGGTGAAGGACGTGCTTGATCGGACGGCACCCACGACAGTATTCAAAATCCGGAGTTTCCTTAGACTAGCCGGATACTACCACCGCTTCATCGAAGGCTTCTCTAAGATTGCCGAGCCAATGACAGAACTCCTCAAGAAAGATAAGAAATTTGAATGGACTGAGGACTGTGAGAAAAGCTTCAATGAGCTAAAGACCAGACTGACAACAGCACCCGTGTTGACCCTTCCAGACATCTACCGCAACTTTGATGTATATTGTGATGCATCCAGGAGAGGTATTGGATGTGTACTTATGCAAGATGGCAAGGTCGTAGCATACGCATCTTGACAGCTGCGACTTCACGAAGGGAACTATCCTACACATGATTTGGAGTTGGCCGCAGTTGTGCACGCCTTCAAAATTTCGAGACACTACCTCATTGGCAAAAGATGTCAGATATTTACAGACCACAAGAGTCTCAAGTATATATTCACTGAATCGGACTTAAACCTTCGACAGCGAAGATGGCTTTAGTTGGTCAAGGATTATGACCTTCAAATCAATTACCACCCCAATAACGGCAATGTTGTTGTCGATGCTCTCAGCCGCAAGCCTGCCAGCTTGAACGCCCTGATAGAGTCCTTGCCTCCCAAACTCCAAGAAGAGATTGCTCAGCTTAATTTGGTTATAGTTGATGTAGGTCTTGCCAATATATTGGAAGTAACTCCTACTCTCGAGGATGAGACCCGCATGGCCTAGCAAGATGATCCAGTTTTGCAAAACCATGTCATGCGTATGCAAGAAGGCAAGACCCAGGATTTCTCTAAGGATAAGCAAGGTACTCTAAGGTTTCAAGGAAGGATTTGCGTACCTGAGCAAGTAGACCTAAGAAAGAAGGCTTTGGCAGAAGCACATGAACCTTCGTATTCAATTCACCTAGGAGGTACCAAAATGTACGAGGACCTTCGACAAATATTTTGGTGGGATGGAATGAAGAAAGACATCACATACTTTGTCGCTTGTTGCGATGTATGCAACAAAGTGAACGCGGAACACCCGAAACCCACCGGACTTCTTCAACCTTTACCCATTCCATAATGGAAGTGTGATGATGTCTGCATGGATTTCATCACAGGCCTATCAAGGACTCACCAAGGCAATGATGCAGCATGGGTCGTAGTGGACACGCTGACAAAGGTAGCCCACTTTATTCCCATCCGAACCACATACCGAGCAGATCAACTCGCACAGTTATATGTGTCTATAATCGTCTATTTTCAAGGAGTGCCAAGAACGATCACTTCGGACCGAGGTTCTATCTTTACTTCAGCATTCTGGTCACGTCTCCATCAAGCCTTGGGGACCGCACTAAAGTACAACACAGCCTATCATCCTTAGACAGACGGACAGACTGAGTGAGTAAATCAAATACTTGAAGACATGCTCTGAGCATGTGCTTTGGCCCAAGGACCCAAGTGGGAAGATAGCCTGCCGTATGCTGAGTTCTCCTACAACAACAGCTTCTAGACCAGCCTGAAAATGTCACCTTATGAAGCTTTGTATGGCGGTAAGTGCCGCACTCCGCTAAACTAGTCTCAAACCGGAGATAGCCGCATTTTCGGAATTGATTTAATGATGGAGGCTGAAAAACAAGTCAAGGAGATCGGAGATAGACTACAATTGGCTAAGTCCCGCCAAAAGAGTTATTACGATGCCAAACACCATCAGATCAGCTTTGAACCCGGAGAGTATGTGTACCTCTGAGGGAGTCCTGGACTAAGGGGTCCTCGGGCGTCCGGCCTGTTATTCATTGGGCCGGACTGATGGGTTGTGAAAGTATGAAGGCCAAAGACTATACCCGTGTCCGGATTGGACTCTCCTTGGTGTGTAAGGCAAGCTAGGCGACCAACTATGAAGATTCTTTCTTATGTAACCGACCCCATGTAACCCTAGATCTCTCCGGTGTCTATATAAACCGGAGAGCATAGTCCGGATAGACGGATACTCATTACCATATTCACATAGGATAGACTTCTAGGGTTTAGCAATTACGATCTCGTGGTTGATCAACTCTTGTAACACTCATATTCATCAAGATCAATCAAGCAGGAAGTAGGGTATTACCTCCATAGAGAGGGTCCGAACCTGGGTAAACATCGTGTCCCTCGTCTCCTGTTACCATCGATCCTAGACGCACAGTTCGGGACCCCCTACCCGAGGTCCGCCGGTTTTGACACCGACAATGGTGCTTTCATTGAGAGTTCCACTGTGCCGTCGACAAGAGGCTCGATGGCCCCTTCAATCATCGATAATGACGCAGTCCAAGGAGGAACCTTCCTCCCCGGACAGATTTTTGAGTTCGGCGGCTTCGTACTGTCACATCCCTAGCTTCTAGCATTGCACTAGGATAGTGTCATGTGTGCATCATGTTTAAATTTTTCTTAAATATGAAATGGGGATGACAGAACCCCCAGCACCCCCTTAAACCAATTACAGTTTACTAAAACCTTTTTCAATGAACCTGAAATGCCCTTCTAAAATGTTCATCATCTTTGGCTTGGTCCAGAACCTATGACAAAAATGGTGCACAAATTTCTAGGTCATCCAAAGGTCACTGGATTAAATCATATGTTATTTGAATTTGGGTAGTTAAATGCTAGTAAATATTTTAAATGCCCAAATAATCCTAAACTGAAAGGATCCATGTTGGATATATTCTATACAGTGGGCATGCACAGTTTGGTGATTTGTGAAAGGGTCTAGGTATTTTTAGAAAAGCCACAAAGATTACAGAAAAATAGAAAACTGAAACAAAAGAAGAGAGAGAGAGAAAGGATACCTACCTGGGCTTACCTCTTGTGTAGCCCACCTGGACGGCCCAGCTGGCTGGCCTAGCCCACCAGGGGCATGCATGTCTTCTTCCCCATGCCAGCGCATGAAGCAGCTCGGTGGCGAGCGCCGACGTCGCGCGTGGCCCCCTCCTGCTTGCTGCCGCCTCCCCGACGTCGCCCTGGAGACGCCAGGCACCCCCCCAACCTCCCTCTCACTCTCCCCGAGCTCCTCTCCTCCCCTGGCTTTCTCGCACGCAACCACCGAGCGCTGTCGTCGCCGCCGACGAACACCACCACGGCCATCGCCTCTCCCTCGCCTGTCCGTGCTGTCCAGAGGCTCCGCCTCGACGCCATGGAGCCCCAAGATGAAGCACGCGCTCGCGGGACGCACGAAGCGACGCCATCATCCTCGTCCTCGCCGCCGGCCGCCGGAGATCCCTCTCGCCGCCCTGCTCGCTTCAGCCCCTCCCCGAGCTCGCCGACGACGCCATAGAGATCTCTGTGAGGCCTTGACTGTTTCCCCTCCTTCAATTTTCTCGCTCCCGCGCCGTAGCACCCTCGCCCGCATTTGACCGAGCTTCGGTCGCCGACGATGATGTCGCCGCCGTGGCTAGAACTCACGCGCGTCACGCCCGAGCACGCTCCCATGCTCAGCACGTCTCTAGCAACCCGCTGACACCGCTCTCTCGCCCAGAGACGCCCAGTAGCGCCCGACCGAGCTCGCCCGAGCTCCGGCTGCCGCCAAACACGTCGCCGGCGCCATTTCCGGCGACCCCGAGCCCAACCACCTGCACCACCCGCCGTGGCTCGCTCCCAGCTACCCATAGAGCACAAGGGCGCCCCGAACGGTGCCCTGTAGGTGAAACCGCACTTGCACCGCAGCGTTGGGCCTCGCCGGCGGCTAAACACCGGCGAGTTGACCCCGCTGACCCCGTTTGACCAAGGGTGGGCCCAGTTTGACCCCCTGGGTCAATGACAGGTGGGGCCCGGCCCTGTTAATTAATTAGGATTAGTACTAATTGAATTTAGTTAAACTAATTACACTAACACGCGGGACCCACTGTCAGGTTTGACCTGGACCTTCCCGTTGACCACTGACGTCACCCTGACGTAATGCTGACACAGTAATTTATTTACTGGAATTATTCTTTCACAGGAAATTCCAGAAAATAACCAAAACTTCTAAAAATCATAGAAAATCAACCGTAGCTCCAAATCAAATAAATTATATATGAAAAATGATCAGAAAAATCCAATCTATCCATCTGTACTGGTTGCACGCATGTTTAAACAAGTTAACTTGCTATTTAGTGCAAAACATGATAAAGCACTATTTAAGATCACAAATGAGTTTGAACTTTGAATCTTTGGTTCAAAATAGCTCAAACCCATCTGATTGTAGTTGCATTAGCCCAACACACTCATTTTACCATGTCATGATCATGCATCATATTGTGCATTGCATTGATTGTGTTTCTTTCTCTGTTGCCGGTATTTGTTCCCTCTCGATAGACGTCGTTTCGACGATGAGTTCGATGACACCGATGAAGAATTATACTCCCTCCGTTCCTAGATATAGGGTGTATAGTTTTTGGCACGGAAATTAAAGAACGCACGTGGGAGAAAAATTTCACAAGTTTTGAGTGAGATTACACATGACTAATTAACATGAGAAGATAGATGAGTTTACATGATATAAGGAAATGTAATCAAATCCCTAAAAAAAATATCCAAACGAGTGGTGCAACGCAATATACCTTATATTTCAGACTTTTTCTCAAAAATCTATACACCTTATATCAAGGAATGGAGGGAGTCTTATCTTCAGTAGTGCCAGGCAAGCAAAACCCCCTTGTTCATTCCGATATAATACCACTCTCTCTCTCCTGCTCTCTTTAACTACATTAGGACAACAACGATTCATCTGTTACTTGCTGCGGTAGCTGAACCCCTTTATCCTCTGCATGACCCGTCATTCCGCAGTAAATAGATGAAACCCACTAGCATGAGTAGGAGTTGTTTGAGCCCTGTTGTGCCTACTCATTCATGCTTGTTTGTCGTGCCTGCTACTGCTTAGAGTTAAGTCAGGTCTGATTCATCGGGGATGAATCGGAGGTGTGTGAACATGTCCTACTGTTGAGAGCTAAGTGTGTGAACACGATTTGATAAAGGTAGCGGTGAGATGCCATGTAGGAGTACATGGTGAGTTGTCTCATTGCAGCCGTCCTCAGGAACTGAGTTCTGTGTTTGTGATCCATGAAACAGTTACTACCACACATTGGGATCCTTAATTGACCCTCTCGACTTATTAAGCACTCTCGTCCTCTGTTCGGGAGTTGCAAAGTAGTTTCTGGTGTTTGTAGCATGCTGGGGGCCGCACGCAGCGCTGACCTTAGGGGTGGGCTGTATTGCGGTAGGCACGTGGCACGGTGTACTGATTCGCCCGTTTGGTGTCTCGGGAACCCTGCACATATCGTTCGGGGCCGTTAGTGGAAACCTCGTCCAGACTCCCTGCGGTGGAACCCGAATAGGCGATAAACCTGGACTAGGGACTCGTGTGTTTAGTCAAGTCATGGCCGACACCCTCGTTGGGCTTCCGCTTGAAGGTTGCTGAGTACATGTCGTGTAAACAACGGTAAGTGGCGAGAGCGTGCACTACTGGAAACTGGGAATTTGCCATCAGCCAGCTCTTTGCCATCTGCCAGCTGATGGCAAAGAACCTCTTTGCCATCTGTTTTTTATAAGCAGATGGCAAAGAACTGACAGATGGCAAAGAACCTGGTTGCCATCAGCCAATTCTTTGCCATGTGCTAGCGGATGGAAAATAATCTTTGCCATCTGCCAGCCAGATGGCAAAGATGTGGGTAGGGTCGATCTTTGTCAACGGCTGTCAACCCACCTCTTTGCCATCCGCCAAGATGGCAAAGAATCTTTCCATCTGTTGGCGGATGGCAAAGAAGTGGTGGAGCCCAATGGGTAACGGCGTTATAACGGCCAAGAGCCCCACCTCTTTGCCATCTGCCATGGATGGCAAAGGCCCATATCTTGCCATCGGCCAATGGTCATGGATGGCAAAGAGGTCAACTATCTCCCCTCTTTTCTAAAAAAATTCCCTCCCTCTCTCCCAGCCCGGCCCTCCCTCTCTCTCTCTTCCAGCCCGGCCCCACCCTCTCTCTCTCCCCACCTCACCCTCCCACCACACCCACCTTGCCCCAGCCGGACGACCACAGCACCGCCCTTGCCCGCCCTTCCCGCCACCACCAAGCTCCCGGCCCCTCCCGCCCCTCCCGGCCCCTCCCGGCCCCTCCCGCCCTCCGCCCCTCCCGGCCCCTCCCGCCCCTCCCGCCCCTCCCGGCCACCACGGCGTGCCCCCAGCCCGCCCCTCCCGGCCACCATGCAGCGCTCCCGGCCCCTTCCGCCCCTCCCGGCCCCTCCCGGCCCCTCCCGTCCCCTCCCGCCCCTCCCGCCTCTCCGCCCCTCCCGCCCACCATGGCGTGCCCATGGCCCGCCTCCTCGGCCACCATGGCGTGCCCAGCCCGCCCTCCTCCACCGAGCCAGCCACGGCGCCGCCCCCTTCTCGCGGCCCTCCCCGCCAAGGCGCCATCGAACAAGCTCACCGTTCTGGTATTTTGATGGTTCAAACTAATTTCTTCTCCTTTCTGGTATTTTGTCAAATCATGCATTCTTGATTTTTCTAATTTGCAGTTGGTCTATAAGATGTTCTTGATTCTAGTACTTTGGAAACTCATGTCAAGAAATAGTATGCTTGTCATTGTCAGGAAATTTTATAGCTTCCCACGATAACAAAATAAACTAAGCTTCTAGGATAAAAGGCGTTAGGAGCTGCAATGTATTATGTTTTGAAATCATGAATATCAAGATATGCACGTTCAGGGAAATTTTAGTAAGTAAAATCAAAGCGTCAGGCAAGGTGAAACTTAGGTAATTTTCAAGAACGTGGAGGATCAAACACAGAAGGGTGGCATTTGGTATCTGCAACAACATGCAGCAAGGTAGCTTGAGATGCATAAGTAAAGAATCCTTACAATTGCCTTAAGCCCTTAACAATCCATAAAACTGCCTCAACACTTCACGGGACCGACCACCACAACAAAGATCCTATAATAAGGCTTAAATGATAACACTTCACGCTAATGATGTCTTTATTAAAATAACCGAGTACAAGTTGGGTGTTACCTGCTCAAGAAAAGCATGGTGATGTGAATGAACTCCCTAGTCGATTGAGAGCACCATAAGCGGCAAATGCATTGGACCTCATTTTTGTATTCCTTGAGATCTAAAGCGGAGAAGTTACATAGTAGGTCACAGCCTTAGGCTGGCTTTACCGTCATAATCTGAAAATTACGAAACAAACACGCATGAGTGGAAAGGAGATGGTCTAAAACAATCTCGTATGGAAAAAAGCTCGCAACAAAAAGTAGTTCACAACCATTTTCTCTTGACCTTATTAGTGAGCGTAGATCTTATTTTTAGACTGCTGCTAAAAGTAGTTCACAACCATCGACCACCGCAACATGTAGAGATTTCCTTTATGATGAATCGGACAAAAATTTAAATCCAATCACCACCGTAGGAAAGATAATAAAAAAAGCATGAAAACAAAATGCCAAGGAAATCACCAAAAGTAGCAAATTCTTGAGTCAGTGTGTGTGCCCTAACATTGTATGGAGTAAGTTAGAGGCTGGTTTAACAATACAAATATGTCATCTGCAAGGAAACATTGTTCGATAAACAAAAGTAAGCACATACATATTCTGTTTTTATAATATGAGCATGAACAATTTTATCAAGCGGAAAATTAGAATAAACAGCCACAACACAAACTCTCCGTTTAAAATTTGGTACTGTATGTTTTGTTCCATTTTGCATGAAGTGGCAGGCCTTGCTTTACGAGGAAGAGACCTCCTGCTGCCTCATGAAGATTGTTGTTTTCATAAACTACAGTATACATTGTCGTTGGTATAAAAACTGTAGTATCGGAATACTAAGGGTGCGTTTGAGTCGTTTGGATCAAAAAATACTGCAGTTCAACAAACCGTGGTATCTCTAAAACTGTGGTATTTTTGTTGTATATAAAAAAAGGCCCTGACCTCTTTTCTAAAACTGAGAAAGCGCTGGTTGGTTGGTCTCTCTTGTGTCTAACTTCGGCCATCAACGGATGTGATGCATAAATCGATAGCTAGCCCATCGATATGTCCGGCTAGAGGCGGGGCGATACGCATTACGAGCTGAAAACGTCGACCTTCAAAGTATGTGTTAACTACCTTGGTCTTTGATTGATTACAAGAGATAACTCTACTACAGATCTTAGCAGCTAGGAGAACATGCTCCTGCAAGGCTGAATGCATATGGTGGCTATTAGTACAAGCTGGTCGCCGAGTGTAGCTGAATATGCATGCAACAACGTAACGATCAATGCAAACCGAAGAAAACGAGAAAAACTGCCACTTGCCAAACACCTTGGCAGTTTTACCAAAACTGAGAAAAACTATGCTTTTAGAAATCAAGTATTTATTGCCCATGTATTGTAATACTTAGGTTTTGGAATACCATGGTTTTGAGAAAACGTTGTTGCCAAACTAGGCCTAAGGTTTTATAAAACATTACTTCCAAGCGGAGCCTAATTTTTGAGCGGACACTTCAAAGTATTTAATACCAAAGTTTTTCTTAAAAACCACAGTATTTAATACCAAAGTTTTCTTAAATACCACAATTTTTCTCTGTTTTAAAAAAGAACCCCAGACCTCTTTTAAAAAACTGAGCACGCTAGAAAAACAACTCCATGCACAATCCTCTATTTATTTGTCGGAAATGTGAATGATACCGAATTGGATAACAATCAAGTACTAAATAGGCACTCCCTATTTATTTGTGAATTATGAGTTAGGTCATATATTTTCCAATTTTGTTATGAAAACATCATATATATTTGCGTTGATCGGGTGGATTTAAATGTGCGATTGTTTCATCATTGTGAGGTCTGGTGTTCAACAACCTCCCGTGCGTTCGATTTAGCTCCGCCCCTGCGTTCGTGGGTGAGCACAAATGACATCTCCTCCTCTCCCCTTCATTTGCTCTGTTCCGGTCTTCGTGCCGATGAAACTTGCTAGCTATAGGTGTATTCAATCATCGATATCGTGACCACTATCGTCTCCCGTTCGAAGGGTTACATCTATAAATATGCATTCATTTGCATATTTATAACCGTAATTCTTCGAATTGTCCAACGTTATCCATGGACAGCCAGTATGTGTAGATTGGGTTCGTTTTCCCATATGCTCGCTCCGATCGATGCAAATTTAAATCGATGCCTCTCTGTTGTTCTCCGGTACACATCCTCTCTCCGCTTATTGCGAGGCGTGTATCGAGAACAGCGAGGAAAATGGTGCCAAATTTTGTGTCGGATCCGGAGCAGAGCATGGGAAAACGAACCCAATCTACACATACTCGAGTGAGATTAGGACCTATCTTTACCTATTAGCGTCTAGGTTGCATGGACGTAATAAAACCGAAAACTTTATTAATCGATGAATATGGTTTGCTGAGTTATGTGTGTATTTCTTGTGTGTCCAGAGCTAGGCAAGATGAGTGATCGTGCGTGGATGTACACGGTCACCCTAGTCGAAAAGACATGACCCTGAATGGATGACAAAACCAAGGGGTTTATCGAGCCGCATTGCAAATGGACGAAAAACAACTTTGGTGCCCTGTTTGAGTGCGACAACGGTCGTAAGATGTCGAGTTTGAAATGATCAAACACCTGCGAAGTGGGGTTTTACGCCCGGTTATACGATGTGGACATTTCATGGTGAGTCTGCCAACGTTCGAGCTGAGGAGGGCTGTCGTCGCACCGACGAGCATGGTACCGGGATGGAAGACATGGTGCAAGACTTTGATGATGCTCGGGATTCGGACGATGAGATGGAGGAATCTGCAAAGGCCTTCAATGATATGTTGGAGTCTTGAGCGCCCTCTCCATGAGCACACCGAGCTTTGTCACCGGATGCCATCGCACAAGTAATGGCTCTGAAGGCTCAATTCAACTTGGGCGAGAGAATGCTATGACGCGATAGTGACACTATTTGGGCGCTTTCTACCCAAAGGCCA
Organism: Aegilops longissima; assembly: GCA_021605205.1. Classification (NCBI taxonomy): domain Eukaryota; kingdom Viridiplantae; phylum Streptophyta; class Magnoliopsida; order Poales; family Poaceae; genus Aegilops; species Aegilops longissima. The sequence continues at coordinate 404,137,746 of CM038682.1, forward strand.
TATAATGCTCGCAAACCTGTACCGGTCGGACAAAATCCTCCGTGTACTTAAGATGCCCTATGAGAAGATAGATGCTGTGAGAATGGATGTGCCTTATTTAGGCTCCGATGTGCGGACTTGAACTATTGTCCCATTTGCAAGTCTTCCGGTATGTTGAGGTGAACAACGGTATGGGTGAGAAGAGTCAGACCAAAATCCCCATTAACGTTCTTCGGTATATGCCAATCATACCAAGACTTCAACGTCTATTCATGGTCGAAGAGACGGCCAGACAGATGACATGGCACAAATTGGGCAAAAGAACCGAACGGGATGCAGATGGGAATCTGATGATGGTAAACACATCGGATGAGAGGTCGAGGGGGTAAGAAGGAGAAGGCTGCTAGAGGTGGACGTGGCGTCGGGAGAGGTAGGAAGGCTGCAACGCCTTCCTCGCCGCCACCCCCAGCTGAGTCACCCGACCACAGGGCTGCTCCGTCTGAGATCGAGCCATCTGAGGTGGACCCGTCTATGGCAGACGCGCCTACGGAAGGAGAAGCGTTTCAAAATGAAAGGTGTGCCACACCATCTAGGCAGCGTCGACCTACATGGGTACGGGAAAAACTGGGTATGTGTGGTTTGCTTCATGATTCATGCAAATTCATTCTTTGTGCTAGCTTGAGTCCTTAACTAATACTCTGTTCCTCTCTTTTAGTCAAAACACAACAAGGCTCCGATGCGAGCTGTTCACCTCTATGGCATGTCCAATATTGCACCGTACAAGAAGGCCAAGGCATTCTCTGAGTCTGACCTCGAAAATGCAAATAACTTCAGCAACGAGGCCTCGCACCACAAGATGGTGCGATCGTTATCTGGGGAAGGCGAGAAAGGGCGGACTTTAACCCGAGCCGCCTCTTGATCGAGCTGGTGATGATATCTGGTGGCGGGAGGTCCCATGGCTCGTTAGCCATTGGTAATGGACTGATCGTTGTAGTAGCACTCTCCCTTGATCATCAAGCGCCGGACCAGCTCGATCCTGAGATACCGCGTCGTTCTGACCGGTGGAAATCGAATTCAGGTTTGTTAATTATCTGGACTCGATAGCCTTTCCTCCATTACATTGTGTTTGCGGTCGTCGATGATTACAATGCTAACGAGTGGTGTTGCGGGCTGCTATTGAGGCAGAGAGAGTGAAGACCAGGCTGCTTTTGAGGAGAGGGACCGGCAGTTGGCGGAGAGGGACCGGCGGCGGCGGAGAGGGACAGGAGAATGAGGAGAGGACGGCTAGGCTGTTGGAGGAGGAGAGGAACCGAACGACTTGGCTAACCGGGCCATGTACGAGCTCTTCGTGGTAAGTTTCTTCGCATATTAGCTAAATCATGCATGCAATGTTCCTTTCATTAGTAACTAATATGGTGACTCGTCAAAACCAAATGTGCAGTCCATGTGCGAGAAGAACGGCGGACCCTCCGCCGATGCTACCATTGCTCCGGCGGCACGGTGAGTTTCATTTGAGCGGTCATTAGTTACTAGTCTTCACATTTGAGTTGCATCATACTAACGATACATTGAAATAATCTTTGGTGCAGCGTAACTCCCGACAAGCATCGACCGATCCTTCTCCGCTCGCCATTTGGCGCGACCGGTCCTACACCTACACCTACACCTACACCTCCGTCATGACGGTAAGTGTCCCAAGTGTTTTGCTTAATAGAGTTTTGTTGTGATGCCATGTTGTATATATCTAGACATATCGTGCATAATGTGTGTATGTTTGAAATGCATTGTATGTGTGGGATTCGACACCTAGTCGTGTGCCTTTGGTAGCCTTCCATATAGGAAATGCCTCCTAGTGCTTCCATCGAGCCATGGTAGTTCGCTCTTGCTCCGGAACACATGGATTGACCGGCATGTGTCCTTCTTTGCTCTGTGTGTCATCCCTCACGAGGAAATGTCACGATGTATCACCAAGTCCTTGTAGCTTGCTACGACTTGGTTACACTCGTTGATGACCGACACGTGCATTCTTTGGGTCATGTATGCTCGTCCTGTCGTGCGTTTGTGCCACCTTGGTTCTATGACTAGTCATGTCGGCCGGGTTCTCGCCATATGGATACTAGCGACATAATCATATACTTAGCATTTTTCCTCCAAAATGACTCAATATGCTTACCTAGCTCAAAATGACTTAATATGCTTAGCTAGCATAAAATGACCTATACTTAGCATTTTCCTCCAAAATGACTTAATATGCTTAGCTAGCTCTAAAATGATATAGTATGCTTAAGAAATGACATATTTTAGGTCCTAAATGACTTCATATGCTAGCTAGCTCCAAAATGACATAATAACCTTACTTAGCTTCAAAATGACCTATTCAACCTAGGCTAGCTCTAAAATGAACTATACTTAGCATTTTTCCTCCAAAATGACTTAATATGCTTAGCTAGTTCAAAATTACATAATAAGCAATTAGCTCCAAAATGACCTATTTAACCTAGGATAGCTCTAAAATGACCTATACTTAGCATTGTTTCCTTCAAAATAACTTGATATGCTTAGCTAGCTTCAAAATGACCTATTTAACCTAGGATAGCTCTAAAATGACCTATACTTAGCATCTTTTCCTCAAAAAAGACTTAATATGCTTAGCTAGCTCTAAAATGATATAGTATGCTTAAGAAATGACATATTTTAGGTCCTAAATGACTTCATATGCGTAGGTAGCTCCAAAATGACATAATAACCTTACTTAGCTTCAAAATGACCTATTCAACCTAGGCTAGCTCTAAAATGAACTATACTTAGCATTTTTCCTCCAAAATGACTTAATATGCTTAGCTAGTTCAAAATTACATAATAAGCAATTAGCTCCAAAATGACCTATTTAACCTAGGATAGCTATAAAATGACCTATACTTAGCATTGTTTCCTTCAAAATAACTTAATATGCTTAGCTAGCATAAAATGACCTATTTAACCTAGGATAGCTCTAAAATGACCTATACTTAGCATCTTTTCCTCAAAAAGACTTAATATGTTAGCTAGCTCTAAAATGATATAGTATGCTTAAGAAATGACATATTTTAGGTCCTAAATTACTTCATATCGTAGGTAGCTCCAAAATGACATAATAACCTTACTTAGCTTCAAAATGACCTATTCAACCTAGGCTAGCTCTAAAATGAACTATACTTAGCATTTTTCCTCCAAAATGACTTAATATGCTTAGCTAGTTCAAAATTACATAATAAGCAATTAGCTCCAAAATGACCTATTTAACCTAGGATAGCTCTAAAATGACCTATACTTAGCATTGTTTCCTTCAAAATAACTTGATATGCTTAGCTAGCATAAAATGACCTATTTAACCTAAGATAGCTCTAAAATGACCTATACTTAGCATCTTTTCCTCAAAAAGACTTAATATGCTTAGCTTGCTCTAAAATGATATAGTATGCTTAAGAAATGACATATTTTAGGTCCTAAATGACTTCATATCGTAGGTAGCTCCAAAATGACATAATAACCTTACTTAGCTTCAAAATGACCTATTCAACCTAGGCTAGCTCTAAAATGAACTATACTTAGCATTTTTCCTCCAAAATGACTTAATATGCTTAGCTAGTTCAAAATTACATAATAAGCAATTAGCTCCAAAATGACCTATTTAACCTAGGATAGCTCTAAAATGACCTATACTTAGCATTGTTTCCTTCAAAATGACTTAATATGCTTAGCTAGCTTCAAAATGACCTATTTAACCTAGGATAGCTCTAAAATGACCTATACTTAGCATCTTTTCCTCGGAAACTTAATATGCTTAGCTAGCTCTAAAATGATATAGTATGCTTAAGAAATGACATATTTTAGGTCCTAAATGACTTCATATGCGTAGGTAGCTCCAAAATGACATAATAACCTTACTTAGCTTCAAAATGACCTATTCAACCTAGGCTAGCTCTAAAATGAACTATACTTAGCATTTTTCCTCCAAAATGACTTAATATGCTTAGCTAGTTCAAAATTACATAATAAGCAATTAGCTCCAAAATGACCTATTTAACCTAGATAGCTCTAAAATGACCTATACTTAGCATTGTTTCCTTCAAAATAACTTAATATGCTTAGCTAGCATAAAATGACCTATTTAACCTAGGATAGCTCTAAAATGACCTATACTTAGCATCTTTTCCTCAAAAAGACTTAATATGCTTAGCTAGCTCTAAAATGATATAGTATGCTTAAGAAATGACATATTTTAGGTCCTAAATTACTTCATATCGTAGGTAGCTCCAAAATGACATAATAACCTTACTTAGCTTCAAAATGACCTATTCAACCTAGGCTAGCTCTAAAATGAACTATACTTAGCATTTTTCCTCCAAAATGACTTAATATGCTTAGCTAGTTCAAAATTACATAATAAGCAATTAGCTCCAAAATGACCTATTTAACCTAGGATAGCTCTAAAATGACCTATACTTAGCATTGTTTCCTTCAAAATAACTTGATATGCTTAGCTAGCATAAAAATGACCTATTTAACCTAAGATAGCTCTAAAATGACCTATACTTAGCATCTTTTCCTCAAAAAAGACTTAATATGCTTAGCTTGCTCTAAAATGATATAGTATGCTCAAGAAATGACATATTTTAGGTCCTAAATGACTTCATATGCGTAGGTAGCTCCAAAATGACATAATAACCTTACTTAGCTTCAAAATGACCTATTCAACCTAGGCTAGCTCTAAAATGAACTATACTTAGCATTTTTCCTCCAAAATGACTTAATATGCTTAGCTAGTTCAAAATTACATAATAAGCAATTAGCTCCAAAATGACCTATTTAACCTAGGATAGCTCTAAAATGACCTATACTTAGCATTGTTTCCTTCAAAATGACTTAATATGCTTAGCTAGCTTCAAAATGACCTATTTAACCTAGGATAGCTCTAAAATGACCTATACTTAGCATCTTTTCCTCAAAAAGACTTAATATGTTAGCTAGCTCTAAAATGATATAGTATGCTTAAGAAATGACATATTTTAGGTCCTAAATGACTTCATATGTAGGTAGCTCCAAAATGACATAATAACCTTACTTAGCTTCAAAATGACCTATTCAACCTAGGCTAGCTCTAAAATGAACTATACTTAGCATTTTTCCTCCAAAATGACTTAATATGTAGCTAGTTCAAAATTACATAATAAGCAATTAGCTCCAAAATGACCTATTTAACCTAGGATAGCTCTAAAATGACCTATACTTAGCATTGTTTCCTTCAAAATGACTTAATATGCTTAGCTAGCATAAAATGACCTATTTAACCTAGGATAGCTCTAAAATGACCTATACTTAGCATCTTTTCCTCAAAAAAGACTTAATATGCTTAGCTAGCTCTAAAATGATATAGTATGCTTAAGAAATGACATATTTTAGGTCCTAAATGACCTCATATGCGTAGGTAGCTCCAAGATGACATAATAACCTTACTTAGCTTCAAAATGACCTATTCAACCTAGGCTAGCTCTAAAATGAACTATACTTAGCATTTTTTCCTCCAAAATGACTTAATATGCTTAGCTAGTTCAAAAATTACATAATAAGCTTAATTAGCTCCAAAATGACCTATTCAACCTAGGATAGCTCTAAAATGACCTATACTTAGCATTGTTTCCTTCAAAATGACTTAATATGCTTAGCTAGCTTCAAAATGACCTATTTAACCTAGGATAGCTCTAAAATGACCTATACTTAGCATATTTTCCTCAAAAAAGACTTAATATGCTTAGCTAGCTCTAAAATGATATAGTATGCTTAAGAAATGACATATTTTAGGTCCTAAATGACTTCATATGCGTAGGTAGCTCCAAAATGACATAATAACCTTACTTAGCTTCAAAATGACCTATTCAACCTAGGCTAGCTCTAAAATGAACTATACTTAGCATTTTTTCCTCCAAAATGACTTAATATGCTTAGCTAGTTCAAAAATTACATAATAAGCTTAATTAGCTCCAAAATGACCTATTTAACCTAGGATAGCTCTAAAATGACCTATACTTAGCATTGTTTCCTTCAAAATGACTTAATATGCTTAGCTAGCTTCAAAATGACCTATTTAACCTAGGATAGCTCTAAAATGACCTATACTTAGCATCTTTTCCTCAAAAAAGACTTAATATGCTTAGCTTGCTCTAAAATGATATAATATGCTTAAGAAATGACATATTTTAGGTCCTAAATGACTTCATATGCGTAGGTAGCTCCAAAATGACATAATAACCTTACTTAGCTTCAAAATGACCTATTCAACCTAGGCTAGCTCTAAAATGAACTATACTTAGCATTTTTTCCTCCAAAATGACTTAATATGCTTAGCTAGTTCAAAAATTACATAATAAGCTTAATTAGCTCCAAAATGACCTATTTAACCTAGGATAGCTCTAAAATGACCTATACTTAGCATTGTTTCCTTCAAAATGACTTAATATGCTTAGCTAGCTTCAAAATGACTTAGTGTGCTTGCATAATCTTTGTTTGCAGCAGTGTGTGCTTCACCTATTTTACAGATATAAGTTGCATCATAATAATCTTCACATTTTAGTTGCATCATAATAATCTTCTTCTTCTAACTTTCTTCTTTCCCATTTCTGATTTGCTTAAGATCATGGAAGCTTGGGTTGATGGAGTGCTTTTATTTAGTTTTTGTTTTGACCTTGTGAAACTTGCTACCTATGGATGAAACTGTGTAATATTGATGAAACTATGTATTTGTACGGATGAAACTTGCTACTATTGGTAACATGTGTTGGATACATATGTGTTCATGACTATTGGTAATATGTGTTGAATATGCTATATTGGTCATATAAATATATTTGTGTTTGATTTACGTGAAAATGAATTGATATAAGAAAAACAAAATTAAATGGGGCAATATAGTCACTTTGCCATCTATTTGGCAGATGGCAAAAGCTTTACCATCGGTGGCAGATGGCAAAGAGCCTGCAGCCTTGCCATCTGCTGGTGATGGCAAAAGCTGCAGCCTTTGCCATCTATTTGGTGATGGCGAAGAGCTCGCAGCCTTTGCCATCGGTGGTGATGGCAAAGAGCCTGCAGCCTTTGCCATCTGGCGGTGATGGCAAAGACTCGATATTTTGCCATCTGTTGGTGATGGCAAAAGCTCGCAACCTTTGCCATCGGTGGTGATGGCAAAGAGCTGCAGCCTTTGCCATCTGCTTGGTGATGGCAAAGTATGCCGTTAACCTCGGACGAGCTAACCCGTTAAGAGGCTTTGCCATCTGCTAGCGGATGGCAAAGCCTGAGCTCTTGCCATCAGCCAGCGGATGGCAAAGCCACGACTCTTGCCATCAACCAGCAGATGGCAAAGAAGCCTTCTACCGCGAGGTTTGGACGACTGTTTGCCATCTGCCGCTGATGGCAAAGCCTTGCCATCCGCCGAACATGCCTTTGCCATCTGCCATGGCAGATGGCAAAGTGCCAGATTCCAGTAGTGGTGTGTGAAGAAGTACACCCCTGCAGGGTTATAAATGATCTATTCGAATAGCCGTGTCCGCGGTAAAGGACTTCTCGGTTGCCTATAACAGTTCATAGACAAGTGAAAGTGGATACTCTAAAATGCGCAAGATAAGCGTGAGTGCTATGGATGGCGTTCTCGTAGGAAGACAGGAGCGGATCCATAATGGTGTATTGATATGGTGAATATGTGGACTCGTGTGCGCCACCCCAAAAGAGTTACTTGCAGTCGTAGTTTAGGATAGCCACTGAGTCAAAGCTGGCTTACTGCAGTCAAACTCCACCACCCCCTTTGTTGATAATGATGCATATGTAGTTAGTTCATATGTAAGTCTTGCTGAGTACATTTGTACTCACATTTGCTTATTTTATGTTTTGCAGAGAGACGTCAGTCTCGCTAGTAGTTCCGCTTGGACTTCGACGTTTAGCTTATTACCTCAGCTACGATCTTGTGCCCTCGGCAGGATCTGGTAGATAGTCGGGCTTCTCGGCCTTTTTCATTTATAGTTATCGTACTCGGACATGTTAAGCTTCTGCATGTGTTTGACTTGTATGCTCTCAATCTTTGGGTCGAGAGACCCATGTTTGTAATATCTCGCTCCTCGGGCCTAATGAATAAATACTTTGAGTCGTAGAGTTATGTTGTGATGCCATGTTGTATTTACACATATCGAGCATATTGTGTGTATGTTTGAAATGATTGGTATGTGTGGGATCCGAATATCTAGTTGTTTATCTTTGGCAGCCTCTCTTATGGGGAAATGTAGTCTAGTGCTTCCTTGAGCCATAGTAGTCCGCTACAGCCCGGTTCTCCGGAGTCCTGCTAGCCCAAACTCTACCGCTCGGGACACTTGACTGGTCGGCATGTGTTTCACTTTGTTCTCGTGGTTCATCCCTTGGGAAATGTCACACGGCGACATCTCGAGTCCTCCTAGCTGCTACAGCCCGGGTTCCTGAGTCCTGTTAGCCAGTGCTACAGCCCGGATTCACACGCTGTTGACCGACATGCTCGATGTGATTCATGTATGCCTGTCCCCATGGGTTAGTGCGCTTTGGGTTCACGACTAGCCATGTCGGCCGGGTTCTCTGTGATATGGATGCTAGCGACACTATCATATCGTGAGCCAAAAGCGCAAACGGTCCCGGGCCGTGGTAAGGCGACACCCGTGGGAATACCGTGCGTGAGGCCGCAATGTGATATGAGGTGTTACCGGCTAGATCGATGTGACTTGGAATCGGGGTCCTGACAGCTTTGGTATCGAGCTTTGATGCATCAGGGATTACCAAGCCAAACTGGTCGGGTTGTGTCTAGAAATGCTTTAGTTATGTAAGGGAATTGATTGTGGAAGGGAACGTAAGGCTCTTTTTACTCCTTATACCTCATGGCCTTCTGATCTGAGTCAGCCTCTTCTCTTCTACGGGGATTAAGAACTAGGCCTTCTCATCTATCTACTAGGATGACGTGTTACTAATCCATAGACTTATAGAATTGACAGTTTCAAATCTCAGTTCAGTTTTTACTACTTCCGTATGTTCATAGCTGGTCTCAGAACCTTGATATTGTGATGTTGAATGGTCATGCCACTATTTTGCAGGATGTCTCAAATCATTTTGAGCATTTACAGCCGTTATGTTGTCCGAGTCTTCCCAGGTTTCTAAATAGTCTGATGCATTTGCAAATCCTTTCTTTCCGTTCCCGATGTCCTTTTTGGTCAGAATAAGCACACTAACCGGTGCGTTGAGGTAATTTATTGCCTTGACATATATGTTGGAGCTATTATTATGAACCTAGGTGTTTTAGGGAGTCACCTAGTAATCCAGCCATGTTTTGTGTTCCCGGTGTGATGATTCTGGCCACCATTCTCGAAAGCATCTCGTGATGCCATTTAGTAATAGGTATTCTATTCCTGGGTTCTTGAACCCGAGATTCACCCTACTTACCTAATGTTGATGGTGTTGCTAGTTCCTTTAGGATATTAGTAACTTTGCGATAGTCCTCGAGGTCCATGGTATATCCTTCTTCCAAATACCATGAACTACTTATGGCAGAAGTTCCTCGTTGAACCAGAAGATCACCACCAGAGTGCTCATGATGAGTCCTCCATTCTATATTGTGATTCTGCCAGTTCTACCTTTCTGCATGGGTTATCTAGAAGAAACCTGTTGATCTTGGTTTGACATATTAATCTATGCATCCACAACTCAAAAGGATATATGTCCCCTTGAGTTGTCCCTCTTCATTTGTATTCCGACCCTCGTCTATCAATTGATAGTCAAGAGTATGTGAGCATTCGTTTATCAATGCCTATTACTCTTGTGGTCCGTCAAGCCATTCTATCCGGAATGACCTGGAGAAACAAACTCCAGTACCTCATCCATATCTAGGATTGGGTCAAAGCAGTTGTATTCCGCAGATCAAAATGCCAATCTAGCTTTTGATTCTATTCTAACCTGAAGTATTTCCCTCTTTATGTTAGGAGTGTCATGATAATTTCACCTTCTCTTATGAATTCTTGACGTAGTGATACTTCTCGCCATCATTAATCATTCCTCGGTTCCGTGTTATTGTAACCGGAACGCCGACAGGTGGATCGTGATGTGTGAAATCAATACTCCTAGCAACTAGTTGCTTGGTAGTAAATGGACCATATTCTCATTCTTAGCGTGTTGGTTATTGAATCATTATTCTCAGATAGACTGTGCTACCTAGTCCTTATTTTCGGTGCACTCTTCGATCAATGAGTTAGGATTATTCAATCCCTTGCTTATTGTTCATATCATCTTGCCCTGAAAAGCAAGATTGTTCTCGAGCTTAGTAACATACCGGTGGTTCGTGACTTTCGAAATATCTTCTTGGAAGTGCTACCAGGTTGTCACCTGACCGCTATGTTAAGTTCGTGATCAAGTTGGTTTCTTGTAACCACCCATTCTCCAAGAATCCGTGTTGGATATCCCTGACCTGGTTGGTTAAGCTAAACAACAACTTGGAGAGTTGGGAGATAAAATATTGTCTAACTTAGTTCACTTCCAAAGGGATATCTTTGTGTGTGTGTGTGTGTGTGTGTGTTGAAGAAAGATGATATATTCACCAATTGGTCCTCGTGATCAGTTGTTGGATCTATTGCCTTGTCAAAACTTTGACTTAAGTATGGGCTATCGTCAATTCAAATCAGAACCAACGAAGTTCGTAATGTTGTCTTACTCATGGGTGATCCCTCGAGCATATACCATTACATCTTTTGGTCTGACCAATGCTATCACCATGTTCACATGATGGTGGAAGTCCAGTGATATGGAAATTCCGATGAGTTGCTGTTGAGCCCATTAGCAGCATTTTGTCTCCCCCATGAGTCATGTTGAACATCAACCTAGTGTTGGAAACTTGTGTAAGCATTTCTTCGTGTTTCGTTCATGAAGCATATGTTTGCATGAAAGTAGTGACTTCCTCTAATTCATGTGCATCTCATGCAAGTTACCGCCGTGGATTCGAGAAAGTCAATGTTGCTTCTTTTGGAATCATCCCAAATCGGTCATGCATACGTGCGAAGTATTCTGTGGTTCGGAGACTTGCAACCTTCGCTCTACATGTGTCCCTAGCACACCAAGCCACTGATTGATTTGTTCAAGGAAAATGAGTTGTTGTGCAAATCCTAGGTCATGCACAAGACTTCGTTACCCTAGATGATGGTTCCCCACCTGAACTCGGTAGTGTTTTATCATAAGACTACTATGTGGTCATGCTTGTCTGGGACAGCGTGTTCACATGTGTTTAGCAGAACCAGCTCATGTTTTGGAGCTTGCTATCTTAGTTCATTCCTTGAGAATCTCGCAACGCCATCTCGTCGAATTGTGTTGCAAACTTTCTTTTCGGACATGCTGAGTCTGAAGTATTCTATTACCAATCGGATCTGAATCTCACGCAGATATGATGGTTGGAACATTCCCAACAATTGCATCTTGCTCCCAGCTTGCAACGCCATTGTGCCAATCCCCCATGGGCTGCCCTTCTCCGTAGTTTCTGTCCAATATCATCTTCAAATGTGGACTTACCATGGGTCCCCTCCACCTCCGATGATAAGAAAATCATCCTTTGCGTGGTCTTCAACAAGGTAGTCCACATCATCCATTCTAGTCCGGGTATGCCATACCTTTGTACTCCGCCAAGCGATTGTTGTGAATTGCCTTAGGCTGGTATAAAGAGTTTCAATGATCTCTGAATCAGAAGTAATTCTTTTTGCCACTTGAGGGAACAATTCTACGAGCCACCTTCCCTAAGGTGTCCCGTTATGGAATCATGGCAATTCTTCCTCGCTATTCTGAAAACCTCGTCAAATTGTTTCCTCCGCCCCTCCCGATGCATGTTTTGCTTCTCAGCTCAAGATATGTTCCTATGTCTCATTCCGTGAGTTGATCCTGTGATCATTAGGATGATCCATCCATGTAGACGTGTCTCGCTCTTTTGTCCTCGTGATGGATGAAGATCTCAAAAGCAAAGATGTCAAGATCGACTGGAGTTATCAAATCAACATCCTCGAGAAAAGACGTCCGGATCGTGAAGATTGTGTTAGCTTGTGTCCCTCTGTCTTCTTACCTCACGACTTGAATCTCGGGACGAGATTCTTGTTTAGTAGGGGTGAGTTGTCACATCCCTAGCTTCTAGCATTGCACTAGGATAGTGCCATGTGTGCATCATGTTTAAATTTTTCTTAAATATGAAATGGGGATGATAGAACCCCGAGCACCCCCCTTAAACCGATTAGGGTTTACTAAAACCTTTTTCAATGAACCTAAAATGCCCTTCTAAAATGTTCATCATCTTTGCCTTGGTCCAGAACCTCTGACAAAAATGGTGCACAAATTTCTAGGTCAGCCAAAGGTCACTGGATTAAAACAAATGTTACTTGAATTTGGGCATTTTAAATGCTAGTAAATATTTTAAATGCCCAAATAATCCTAAACTGAAATGTTCCATGTTGGATATATTCTATACAGTGGGCATGTACAGTTTGGTGATTGTGAAAGGGTCTAGGTATTTTTAGAAAAGCCACAAAGATTACAGAAAAATAGAAAACTGAAACAAAAGAAGAGAGAGAGAGAAAGGATACCTACCTGGGCTTACCTCTTGTGCAGCCCACCTGGACGGCCCAGCTGGCTGGACCAGCCCACCAGGGGCATGCCTGTCTTCTTCCCCATGCCAGGGCATGAAGCACCTCGGTGGCGAGCGCCGACGTCGCGCGTGGCCACCTCCTGCTTGCTGCCGCCTCCCCGACGTCGCCCTGGAGATGCCACGCACCCCCCGACCTCTCTCTCACTCTCCCCGAGCTCCTCTCCTCCCCTGGCTCTCTCGCACGCAACCACCGAGCGCTGTCGTCGCTGCTGACAAACACCACCACGACCATCGCTTCTCCCTCGCCTCTCCGTGCTGTCCAGAGGCTCCGCCTCGACGCCCCGGAGCCCCAAGATGAAGCACGCGCTCGCGGGACGCCCGAAGCGACGCCATCATCCTCATCCTCACCGCCTGCCGCCGGAGATCCCTCTCGCCGCCCCGCTCGCTTCAGCCCCTCCCCGAGCTCGCCGACGACGCCATAGAGATCTCTGTGAGGCACTGACTGTTTCCCCTCCTTCAATTTTCTCGCTCCCGCACCGTAGCACCCTCGCCCGCACTTGACCGAGCTTCGGTCGCCGCCGATGATGTCGCCGCCGTGGCTAGAGCTCACGCGCGTCGCGCCCGAGCACGCTCCCATGCTCAGCACGTCTCTAGCAACCCGCTGACACCGCCCTCTCACCCAAAGACTTCCAGTAGCGCCAGACCGAGCTTGCCCGAGCTCCGGCCGCCGCCAAACACGTCGCCGGCGCCATTACCGGCGACCCCGAGCCCAACCACCTGCACCACCCACCGCGGCTCGCTCCCAGCTACCCATAGAGCCCAACGGCGCCCCGAACGGTGCCCTGTAGGTGAAACCACACCTGCACCGCCGCGTTTGGCCTCGCCGGCGGCTAAACACCGGCGAGTTGACCCCGCTGACCCCGTTTGACCAAGGGTGGGCCTAGTTTGACCCCCCGGGTCAATGACAGGTGGGGCCCGGCCCTGTTAATTAATTAGGATTAGTACTAATTGAATTTAGTTAAACTAATTACACTCACACGCGGGACCCACTGTCAGATTTGACCTGGACCGTCCCATTGACCAATCGACGTCACCACGACGTAATCTTGACACGATAATTTATTTACTGGAATTATTCTTTCACAGGAAATTCCAGAAAATAACCAAAACTTCTAAAAATCATAGAAAATCAACCGTAGCTCCAAATCAAATAAATTGTATATGAAAAATGATCAGAAAAATCCAATCTGTCCATCTGTACTGGTTTCATGCATGTTTAAACAAGTTAACTTGCTGCTTAGTGCAAAACATGATAAAGCACTATTTAAGATCACAAATGAGTTTGAACTTTGAATCTTTGGTTCAAAATAGATCAAACCCATCTGATCGTAGTTGCATTAGCCCAACACACTCATTTTACCATGTCATGATCATCCACCATATTGTGCATTGCATTGATTGTGTTTCTTTCTCTGTTGCCGGTATTTGTTCCCTCCCGATAGACGTGGTTTCGACGATGAGTTCGATGACACCGATGAAGAATTATATTATCTTCAGAAGTGTCAGGCAAGCAAAACCCCCTTGTTCATTCCGATATAATCCCACTCTCTCGCTCCTGCTCTCTTTTACTGCATTAGGACAACAATGATTCATCTGTTACTTGCTGTGGTAGCTGAACCCCTTTATCCTCTGCATGACCTGTCATTCCACGGAAATAGATGAAACCCACTAGCATGAGTAGGAGTTGTTTGAGCCTGTTGTGCCTACTCATTCATGCTTGTTTGTCGTGCACTGCTATCGCTTAGAGTTGAGTCAGGTCGATTCATCGGGGATGAATGGGAGGTGTGTGAACATGTCCTACTGTTGAGAGCTAAGTGTGTGAACACGATTTGATAAAGGTAGCGGTGAGAGGCCATGTAGGAGTACATGGTGGGTTGTCTCATTGCAGCCGTCCTCAGGAACTGAGTTCTGTGTTTGTGATCCATGAAACAGTTACTAACACACATTGGGATCCTTAATTGAACCTCTCGACATATTAACCACTCTTGTCCTCTCTCCGGGAGTTGCAAAGTAGTTTATGGTGTTTGTAGCATGCGGGGGGCCGCACGCAGCGCTGACCTTAGGGGTGGGCTGTGTTGCGGTAGGCACGTGGCACGGTGTACCGATTCACCCGTTTGGTGTCTCGGGAACCCTGCACACATCATTCGCCGTTAGTGCAAACCTCGGTCGGACTCCCTGCGGATGGAACCCGAATAGGAGATAAACCTGGACTAGGGACTCGTGTGTTTAGTCAGGTCATGGCTGACACCCTCGCTGGGCTTCCGCTTGAAGGTTGCCGAGTACATGTCGTGTAAACGACGGTAAGTGGCGAGAGCGTGTGTGAAGAAGTACACCCCTGCAGGGTTATAAATGATCTATTCGAATAGCCTTGTCCGCGGTAAAGGACTTCTGGGTTGCCTATAACAGTTCATAGACAAGCGAAAGTGGATACTCTAAAATGCGGAAGATAAGCGTGAGTGCTATGGATGGCGTTCTCGTAGGAAGACAGGAGCGGATCCATAGTGGTGTATTGATATGGTGAATATGTGGACTCGTGTGCGCCACCCCAAAAGAGTTACTTGCAGTCGTAGTTTAGGATAGCCACTGAGTCAAAGCTGGCTTACTGCAGTCAAACTCCACGACCCCCTTTGTTGATAATGATGCATATGTAGTTAGTTCTGATGTAAGTCTTCCTGAGTACATTTGTACTCACGTTTTCTTATTTTATGTTTTGCAGAGAGACGTCAGTCTCACTAGTAGTTCCGCTTGGACTTCGACGTTTAGCTTGTTACCTCAGCTATCATCTTGTGCCCTCGGCAGGATCTGGTAGATAGTTAGGCTTCTCAGCCTTTTTCATTTATAGTTGTCTGTACTCAGACATGTTAAGCTTCCGCATGTGTTTGACTTGTATGCTCTGAATGCTGGGTCGAGAGACCCATGTTTGTAATATCTCGCTCCTCGGAGCCTAATGAATAAATACTTTGAGTCATAGAGTTATGTTGTGATGCCATGTTATATTTACGCATATCGAGCATATTGTGTATTGTTTGAAATGCTTGGTATGTGTGGGATCCGACAATCTAGTTGTTTATCCTTGGCAGCCTCTCTTATGGGGAAATGTAGTCTAGTGCTTCCTTGAGCCATAGTAGTCCGCTACAGCCCGGTTCCGAGTCCTGCTAGCCCAAAGACTCTGCTCGGGACACTTGACTGGCGGCATGTGTTTCACTTCGTTCTGTATGTTCTCCCTTGGAAATGTCACGCGGTGACATTCGAGTCCTGCCTAGCTGCTACAGCCGGGTTCCCGAAGTCCTGTTAGCCAGTGCTACAGCCGGATCCACACGCTGGCTGAATCGACATGCTCGATGTGATTCATGTATGCTGTCCCCATGGGTTAGTGCCGCTTTGGGTTCATGACTAGCCATGTCGGCCCGGGTTCTCTGTCATATGGATGCTAGCGACATTTGTCATATCGTGAGCCAAAAGGCGCAAACGGTCCCGGGCCATGGTAAGGCGACACCGTGGGAATACCGTGCGTGAGGCCGCAAAGTGATATGAGGTGTTACCGGCTAGATCGATGTGACTTGGAATCGGGGTCCTGACACGTACTGCGGGCTAACTCGCTTGGCCGTCTTGAACAGATCGATAACAACGCCCCTGGCCACCAGGTCAGATTTGGAAGCTTGAACTATGTCACGGATACCCGTGGAGACTTGATCTTCTATGGGTTTGAAACCGCAGCGATCGCTCCCCCTCGTCTCGATGAACATGACTTATATCTGATATCGGATTACATCCAGGAGGTGGATCCTATTGCTGCAACGTCCTCAGAACCAAAGCAGATTGTGCCCTCCGAGGCCACAAAGTCTGCGGCGTTGGATCCACACACGAACTCGACATCCTGCAATGTTTGCGTCAATGGAACTCCGGACTCGTCTCCGGCTATACGTTCTGGACCAGGTACGCCTGCGGATACCGAGCTTGATCAGTTATCGATTTTCGAATTTAGCGCCGCAGACATCTTCCAGCATTCACCTTTGGGTGACGTGCTAAACTCTTTAAAGAACTTGTCCTTGGAGGAGGACTCACAGCCGAACTATGTTTGGTTCGAGCTAGAGGCGGATGACGAGGAATTTTCTTCCCACCCGCCACCCACTTCATAGCCACTGTCGATGATTTAACCGATGTGCTTGACTATGGCTCCGAAGACATCGATGGCATGGACGACGATGCTGACAAGGAGCAAGGCTCAGACCCGCCATTTACTGGACGTTGGACGGGGACCTCTTCGTACGACATATACATGGTTGATTCATCTAAAGGATCTGGCGACGACAAAGAAGAGCCAGATGTGAATAAAACCTCTGAGACACAGTCCAAGCGTCGGCGGCCCAAACGCCGCTCTAAGCCCCGTCCCTCAAAGGATGGCAACACTGGCACCGGAGCAAATAGTACTTTGGGAGATGCCAAAAACAATGAACACCCTATCGGGGCTACATCCGAACAGGCGGAACATGACAACAGGCAAGACAACCGTGACGAAGAGGCCATAGAAGATGACTCGGGGGACGATAGTTACCGTCCAACCTCTGAGGAGGAGACAAGCCTTGGCAACGAAGACTTCATCGTGCCTGCGGATCCTCTGGAGTAGGAGCACTTTAAGCTTCAGCTCATAGCCACTGCAAGGAGCCTGAAAAAGAAACAACATCAGCTTCAAGCTGAACAAGATCTGCCTGTCGACAGATGGACTGATGTCCTGACAGTCGAGGAATACTGCCTCAAGCGCCCAGCCAGGAACTACCCGAAACGCAGACTGCTACCTCAATTCGATGAGGAGGTGCCGGAGCACATATCTCCCACGCGTAATGCGGAACGACCACCACGTGGTCGAGACAGGGCGGCCGACCGGCCACCCCGCGGTCGGGATAAAGCGGCAACTCAGGCCGAACAGCAGCCCGCCCCACCGCCCCGTAAAAATAGGGACGGAAGAGTTCGGGGTCATACGTACGACCTCCAGCAGACCTTGGACAGTAGAGCAGGACACACAAGATCGATTTACGAATCGTGAGGACGTGCCCCGAGGCACGACGACGGCTACCTATTCGGACGTGACAAACCTAACCACGGCCGGGCCGAATGCCGTAGACGGACTCCATCTGAGCTACGCCACGATGCTGCCCTCTCTGCTTCACAGATGAAGTAGTGGATCATGAATTCCCTGAGGGGTTCAAGCCCGTCAATATCAAATCATACGACGGCACAACCGATCCTGCATTATGGATCGAGGATTTTATTCTCCATATCCATATGGCTCGAGGAGATGAACTCCACGCCATTAAATACCTCCCACTAAAAATTCTATCGGCAGCTGGGAGGACTTGGAAGAAGCCTTCCTGGACAACATCCAAGGAACCTATGTCCGGCCACCAGACGCCGACGACTTAAGCCACATAGTTCAACAACCTGGAGAATTAGCCAGAAAATTATGGGCTAGTTTCCTAACCAAAAAGAACCAGATCGTCGATTGTCCGGATGCTGAGGCCCTAGCAGCCTTTAAACACAGCATCCATGACAAATGGCTAGCATGCCACCTCGGCCAAGAAAAGCCGAAGTCTATGGCAGCAATTATGGCACTCATGACCCGCTTTTGCCTGGGTGAGGACAGTTGGCTGGCTCGTAGCAAGAACACAGCCAGCGAGGTAGGCCCCTCCGAGGCCAAGAACAGCACCAGCAAGCTCCGGTGCAATAGACACAAATGTCGAAGCAATGGAGACAACACCGATGACACCACAGTTAACGCCGGATTCAGTGGCTCCAAGTTCAGCCAACGGAAGAAGCCTGTAATAGCCTGGCTTATTAGGGATGATAGACTACTCATATCAATAAGGAATTCCTTCTTTTCCGGGATCCCATTCGGACAGAACTCCAAAGTTAAGCGTGCTCAGCTTGGAGTAGTTTCAGATGGGTGACCGACCGAAGTTGCTCCGGGTGCGCACGAGTGAGGACAAAGTGCGTAGAAAAGACTAGTATTGATCTATGGGGCCAGTCTAGATCCCGCCAGGAGTAACGACCACCGGCGGGTGTGTCCGGGGCGTTACACCAACGCACCACTCCACGCGCCTCGCCGTGCCCCGTAGCCTCGGGTTCGTCCTCTCCTGAACTCCGGCGACCGCCAAGGTCGTCGCCGGCGATGTTCCCGGCCACCCCGAGCTCCACCACTGCCACCAAACGACGCGGCTCGCTCCCTGCGTTCTGTAGATGCTCTCCGCCGTCCATTTGGTCCCTGGAGCACGAAAATGCACTTCCACCACTGTGTCTGGCCTCGCCGGCAGGTTTGACCCCGTTGACCTTGACTGGGTGGGCCCAGGTTGACTCCCCCTGAGTCTATTACAAGTGGGGCCCGCTCTGCTAATTAACTTAGATTAGCACTAACTAATTTTAGTTAGTTTAACTAACTGCTGACAGACGGGACCCACTGGTCAGTTTGACCTGGACCAGCTCCGTTGACCACTGACGTCACCCTGACGTAATGCTGATGCAGTAAATTATTTACTTAAATTATTTTTACACAGGAAATTCCAGAAAATACCACAAACTTCAACCAATCATAGAAATTAATCTGTAGCTCCAAATGCAAAGTGTTATGTATGAAAAATTATCAGAAAAATCAAACCTATCCATCTGCACTGGTTTCATGCATGTTTAAATAACTTAACGTTGCTTTTTAGTGCAAAACATGATAAGGCACTATTTGAATTCATAATTTGACTTGGGGGTTGAACGTTTGGTTCAATATGACCCAAATACATCTGGTTGTAGTTGCATTAGGCCAACACACTCATATTGCCATGTCATGAGCACGCATCATATTGTGCATTGCATTGATTGTGTTTCCTTCTCTGTTGCCGGTATTTGTCCCCTCCCGATAGACGTGCTTCCGACGATGAGTTTGATGACACCGATGAAGAACTATACTATCTTCAGAAGTGCCAGGCAAGCAAAACCCCCTTGTTCATTCCGATACAATCCCACTCTCTCCTGCTCCCTTCTACTGCATTTGGACAACAACGATTCAACTGTTACTTGCTGCGTTAGCTGAACCCTTTATCCTCTGCATGACCTGTCATTGCCACAGTAAATAGATGAAACCCACTAGCATTAGTAGGAGTTGTTTGAGCCCTGATGTGCCTACTCATTCATGCTTGTTTCTTGTGCCTACTATTGCTTAGATTTGTCAGGTCTGATTCATCGGGGATGAATCGGAGGTGTGTGAACATGTCCTACTGTTGAGAGCTAAGTGTGTGAACACGATCTGGTAAAGGTATCGGTGAGAGGCCATGTAGGAGTACATGGTGGGTTGTCTCATTGAAGCCGTCCTCAGGAACTGAGTTTTGTGTTTGTGATCCATGATCCAGCTACTACCATGCATTGGGCCCTGAAATATGACCCTGCTCGACTTCTTAATCACCCTTGTCCTCTATCCAGCAGTTGCAAGTAGTTTCTGGTGTTTGTAGTATCTTTGGAAGCCGTGCTTGGCTGACCCGAGGATGGGCTGTGATGCGGTAGGCACGTGTACGGTGTACCGGGCTCCCGTTTGGTGTCTCGGGAACCCTGCACACATCGTTCGGGGCCGTATGTGGAAACTTCGGCCGGACTCCCTACGGATGGAACCTGAATAGGCGATAAACCTGGACTAGAGACTTGAGTGTTTAGGTAGGTCGTGGTCTACACCCACGTCGGCTTTGGCTTGAAGTCTGCCGAGCACATGTCATGTGCAGACGCTAAGTGGTGGAAACATGTATGAAGAAGTACACCCCTGCAGGGTTAACATCATCTATTCGAATAGCCGTGTCCGCGGTAAAGGACTTATGGGTTGCCTATAACAGTTCATAGACAAGTCAAAGTGGATACTCTAAAACTCGCAAGATAAGCGTGAGTGCTATGGATGGCCTTCTCGTAGGGAGACGGGAGCGGATCCATAGTGGTGTATTGATATGGTGAATATGTGGACTCGTGTGCGCCACCTCAAGAGAGTTACTTGCAGTCGTAGTTCAGGATAGCCACCGAGTAAAACCTGGCTTGTTGTAGTCAAACTCCACCACCCCCTTTGTTGATACCGATGCATACGTAGTTAGTTCTGATGTAAGTCTTGCTGGGTACATTTGTACTCACGTTTTCTTAATTTATGTTTTGCAGAGAGACTTCAGTCTCGCTAGTAGTTCCGCGTGGAATTCGACATTTAGCTTCTTACCTCAGCTACGATCTTGCGCCCTCGGCAGGGTCTTGTAGATAGTCAGGCTTCTCAGCGTTTTTCATTTGTAGATGTCTGTACTCAGACATGTTAAGCTTCCGCATGTGCTTTGACTTGTATGCTCTGAATGTTGGGTCATGAGACCCATGTTTGTAGTATCTCGCTCCTCGGAGCCTAATGAATAAATACTCTGAGTCGTAGAGTCTTGATGTGATGCCATGTTGTATTTGCACATATCGAGCAGATTGTGTGTATGATTGAAATGCTCGGTATGTGTGGGATCCGACAACCTAGTTGTTTATCCGTGGTAGCCTCTCTTATGGGGAAATGTAGTCTTGTGCTTCCATGAGCCATAGTAGTCTGCTACAGCACGGTTCACCGGAGTCCTGCTAGCCCAGCACTACTGCTCCAAAACACTTGACTGGTCGGCATGTGATTCACTTCGTTCCTGTGTCTGTCCCTTCGGGGAAATGTCACGCCGTGACATCTGGAGTCCTGCCTAGCCTGTTACAGCCCGGTTCACCGGAGTCCTGTTAGCCTAGTGCTACAGCCCGGATTCGCACGCTGCTGACCGACATGCTCGATGTTGATTCATGTATGCATGTCCCCGTAAGTTAGTGCCACTTTGTGTTCATGACTAGTCATGTCGGCCCGGGTTCTCTGTCATATGGATGCTAGCGACACTATCATATACGTGAGCCAAAAGGCGCAAACGGTCCCGGGCCATGGTAAGGAGACACCCGTGGGAATACCGTGCGTGAGGCCGCAAAGTGATATGAGGTGGTACCGACTAGATCGATGTGACTTGGAATCGGGGTCCTGACAGCATGGTGATCCCCATGGTGATGACCTTGGACGGATGTATCCTTTCTGAAGCATCTCATCAACCTATTTCTTTATCCTACTAATTCTGATGAAGGCATCCAATAATACTTCTTGTATAAAGGTGTGGTTCCGGGCACAAGGTCAATAGCAAACTCAAGCTCTCGGTCTAGTGGCACTCCTGGTAATTCCTTGGGGAATACATCTGGAAACTTACTGACCACGGGAATTAATTCCAATTCTTCCGCTGCAGTAGGGAAGACCATGTATTTCTTGGGTATGCTTCATCGAGCAAAGACTTTTGTAGTCCGACCTTCCTGACTTGTCAATGTGACTTCTCTGGTTGCACAGTTGATGCATACTTGATATAGGGTCAACCAGTTCATTCCCAAAATAATATCCAACTTGGCAGACTCAATAACGAACAAAGAGGTTGGGAAGGTGACTCCCTTGATACCAATTTCCAAATTTCGGCAGACAAGATTACTTCTGAGCACAGATCCCGGGGATTTTACCAGCATACTTTTTCCCAAAATCGAGCAAGGAAACTTGTTTTGGGCAACAAAACTCCACGAAATAAAAGACAGGGAAGCCCCAGAGTCAAACAAAATTATTGCAGGTATGCTATTAATAGGAAACATACCAATGACGACTTCCGGGTCCTCTTGGGCTTCGTCTATGGAGAGGTAGCGAACTTGCCCTTGGATGGTCTTCTGGACAGGATATGGCCCCATGTGGTTGACTTGCGGCCTGAATGGAGCGTTTGGCTTGCCATTCTTGGGGCATTGTCTGGCATAATGTCCAGTTTTCCCACAATTGAAGCATGAATTGTTGCGCTGACATTCTTCGCGCACCGGGCTGGTCACGACATTCTTGAGTTGAGTAGTGGTCTTGTTCATGTTCTGCTACCAATTGGGCTTATACTAAACCTGAGTCTGCTGCCAGGTACAAGCCTTCTGCATTGGTTGTCAATCCTTCTTAGGCTCAAATTTGTGCTTGTGGTCATTATTGGCGGGCCTGTTGTCGTGCACGAACTTGTGTTCCCTTTCTGCAATGAGGGCTTTGTTTACCAGAGTCTGCAAATCCGGAAAGTCGAGCATACTGAGAGTGCATCTGAGGTGTTGATTCAGTCCTCCAAAAAATATGTTGATCTTCCTTTCTTCCGTGGCCACATGATAGAGAGAATGTCGGGCCGAATGACTGAACTTATGTAGGTACTCACTTACTGACAGGATTCCTTGGGTGAGAGCGAGGAATTCACACTGCTTGACCTTCATAATACCGGCGGGAATATGGTATTTGTGGAAATGGTCCTTGAATTGAGTCCAAGTAATTTCTTCGTCCGGAGGCCACATAGCTTTAGCATTATCCCACCATATAGCGGCAGCTCTCTCAAGATAGTGTGTAGTGAATTGTCACACCCTGATTTTCATGACACAACACTTAAGATGATAAATCATGATGAAATGTGGTTTGACAAAAACTTTTGAGTGTTTTGGACCTTGCTTGATTTGATTTCTGTCTACTGTTTGCAAGTGCACTAAAAATCAAATAAATCCTCCAACTCCTATACTTAATCTCCTTGCTCCAAACTCTTGAACCAATGATCATGCCATGTGTATAGGACATAAAAATAATTTATTACAAAAATAATTTGGCCAAATAGTATTTTCAAAAATTGGTTTTTCAAAAACCCCTGAATTGAGGTTTGCACTGCAAGTACTTAATTAAGGGCAGGAAAAATCTTTCTAAAAATATTTTTGACTCCTATTAGATATAGGATACCCAGAAACCACACAAATATATTTTTAAATGTTATTTTACTATTTTATTTAAAGGCTTTTTATTAAAGCCAGAAATGGTCTTTAATAGGGAAACATTATTTTATTGTTTAAAAAAAATATTTGACAAAAATCAGGGAAACTCAGTGGGCATATATTTCCCATATAAAAGAGTTTCAACACATGGTCATGTTCAAAATATTGGTCAAATACCTCAAAAACCCTTTCTAGATATTTCAAGCTTTTGAAATATTTACAAAGGAAATATTCCCCAAAAATTCCAAGAAAATTCTAGCATGTCACATATGACATTTTTGATGATCTTGACAAGTATCATGTCATGGAGAATAGTATAACCCCATGAAATCCCCTCAAAACCATTTCTGTCCATTTTGAAGTTTGAGCAAGTTTACATTGCGAAACATGTCCAAATGTTCTCTAACCTTGTGAACATGCTCAAATGGTCTAATAATTCATCTAGACCAAAGGGCACTAGTTGGAGAAAATGTTATATTGATCAAAGTGCCCCAAAACCCTCTCTGAACAGAATCAAATATGAACAAGTTTGTATTACCAAATTTCTCTCCTTGACCTCAACTTTTGTGAGCATGTTCATTTGCCCAAATGAGCATGCTACACCAAGTGGTGCATCAAGGGGAAGTGTTATGCCCAACTAGATCTACACAAGTCTATTTCTGCTCATTTCTAGGGTTTACCAAAGTTGCATTGGACAACTCCTCTAAATGAGCTCATACTCCTTGAACCTTGATGTTTTGTCATTACAAAGGCCCCTGCCAAATGGCACATCAAGAGGATTAGTGAAACTACCCCAAGAACTAATCAAACACCTTCTGCATTTCTACTAAAAGCCCTGTTTGGACCCCTTCCTCTAATCTATTTGAGCTCCCCTCTTAAGCACACCTTCCCCTAACAATCTATACACCAGTGGTAATTAGCACAAAGTAATGCCCAATGATCTAGGGGAGGAATTCATCATTTTTCTATTCTGGACAGCCCATTTGCACACTTCTTCTTCCTCTCTCCTCACCCCAGTGGCCATCCAGAGCATCCAAAGCTCCTCCCCCACTTGTTTACTCCCCCCTAGAGCTGCTGGACACTATTGGCCACGCCCAAGGCGCCAAAACAATGGCCATTCCGGCTAAAGACGCTCTGAGCTGCTGCTTCTGATCTTGCGCCTAGCATCTGTAGCCGCCCTCTGCCCGAGCCACCGGACCACCTAGGGCCTCCCCCTCGTGTCCCCCAAGGTCACCTCGACGTCCAGTACACGGCACGCTGCCGGCCCCCTCCAGAACCTCTCTTCTCTCCCCTCTGTAAGCTCACCCAAGCGCGTCCGTGGACGCCACCCATGGTGCACCGCGGCCTCGCCCATTTTAAGCCACCCCGACCCTCTCTCTCGCCTGGGTTCGAACCTCCTCTCTCCCGTGCACCTCTCGGACACCCCCTCTCTCCCCTACGTGCTCTCCTGCCCCCTCCAAGGCCGGGTCGCCGCCGACGTGCCCCCGGACCAACCCAGGCCCCATTGCTTCCCCGCTCCCACTGAACGCTCGAGAGGACACCCAGGGCACCAAGGATCCTCCCCCACGCACCAGGCCCTCCTCCCCGTGCTTTCCCTGCCCTGCCCGAGTCTCGCCCGAGCACCGTCCGCCGTGGCCATGGCCCCACTCACCTTCGTCCTCCGTTGGACGTCTTTGAAAGGGGAGCGGGCGCGCGCAGCCCCCGAAGCTCGCCAAGGCGCTGGGCACCCGCAGCAGCGCCCCTGGTCGCCGGGGACGAGCTCGGCCTCGCCCCCTCTGTTCCTGCGGCACGGGAGGCCGCGCGAGGAAGAAGAAGGCCGGCCGGTGGACCGGCGACTCCAGCTGGACCCACTCAGGTTAAGTGGAGGCGGGATCCCCGGGAACCACCTTCCCGGCAGGGAAGCGTACTTCCCTAATACGCCGTCGGCGTGGCCCTCCTTAGCCGCGTGGCCGTCCAGTTGGCCGCCCGGTCTTGCCATGTGTTCTATGTTTGCGCCGGTCGTGGTATAGGTATACCCCCCCCCCCACTTCCTTTGTCTTTTTCTTTTTTCCAGAATCTTGTAAAATATCCCAAATATTCATATTACCTCCAAATTTGATGATTCAAATTTCTAGTGACTCTATAAATCATTATCTACCTCTTAGAGGAGCTTGCACATTTTTCCAGAGAACTTTCCTTCACACTTGTTTAGTAAATTCCAATTTTCTTAATTCTATGACAAACTTTAGAAAATCACAGAGAGCTCAAAATTTATCCAAATGCCATGATTCAAAATCCTTGATACTTCTAAGTTCATAACTTAGTTTTTCAACATTTTTCCTAATACTTTCTGAGCCACACAAGATAATGAGCCATTTCTTTATATTTGTCAACTTTGCAAATTCATAGGAAAAATCATTTCAACTCCAAATCCAGTGAAACCAATTCCTAGCTGCTTCTAAAATCATCCTTTGTTAAATGGGTGCCTTTGCTCATTTTTCAAAAATATGTTTCTGTACACTTCTCGCAAATCCATAAACCCCTTGATTCCATCATATCAAAATATTTAGAAATACCCACTGACCAAATTCCAATGAAACCACTCTGGTTAATTTTCATATAACCAGAGATGTCCTAGAAAGTCAAATTAATATTTTTATAGCACTTTTATTTTCTGCCTTGATGTGTTGCTTATTATGATTGTTTCGACGTTAGTTGACGAAGTAGACGGAGTACTTGGAGAAGGACCAGAAGATCTCAAGACTCTGATGAACCAGGCAAGCAGCCCTTTGACCATGTCTATGAAACCCTTTTTATGCATTTCATATAGCACCTTATTATTGTTGCATCGGAATCATGATGTGATGGTAGCCACTTTGGTGGGTTGCCTTCATTTCCTCCTTGTTGGTACTTGCATTATGCATGACCCTACCTTCTTATGAGGGTTATGCCGGTGGGAGTAGATAGGATGCTAAGTAGTGCTACGCAAAATGGACGGGGATATGCATGGTGATGGAGACAAAGTATTTTCAAAAGACTTTTCGGTAACCCCCATCGGGTGCCACTTATGCCCGGGGGAGATGATGAGTTGGGTAGCCACTTGATGACGAAGTGGTGTACCGGGGCAAGTGTGTGTGTTGTTTCCAAAACGGATTGGTTTAAGTTGCGACCGTTATTCCAACCTTACATGCGCAACCACTCTACCCTTGTATGGGAAAGGGCATTATTGATTACCTAGGCCGATACTAGCTTGGAGCCCATTACATTAGTGACGGGGAGAGTTGGTGCTCTCTTGGACGGGTCGTGCTGTAGGGCGGCCATGACTGTTTTTACAGGGCACCGGATACACCGTTGTGTCCCCTCTCGGATGTTACGATCTCGAGCGAGTCTCGTATGATGTACATCGTGAGGATACGGAACAACGAGTGGACTCTTTGTTAGTGTCGTCTAGGGAAAGATAGTGATCGGGTGCTTACCCCGGGTACTTGAGGTACCGCGGGTCGTGGATGACACGGAAGTTCCCCGGATCTTGTGGGTAAAGTGTGCAACCTCTGCAGAGTGTAAAACTATTCGAATAGCCGTGTCCACGGTCAAGGACAGTTGGGTAACCGCTCTTGGGCTACGTCCACTTGTTTTCAACCAGTGTGTGTGTGGGAAGAACTACTTGGGTCAAGTCAAGGACTTGACATGATTGAGTTGGGTTGGTGCCCACTCTATTTATGTTAATATCTGTAACCTGTCCTCATGGTTACTTGAATTCTCCTGATGCACGTCTTACAAGTTGTTGAACATGTCATTGCATTCAAAACTAGCTTTCTGCAAAAATTTACCTATATCATGCATTGTTGTATCTCGAACCAAAAGATGGGTTGCTTAAGTAGTACATTCAAAGTACTCATTGGCTTGCCACTGGTTATTTTATTGGCCAGGCATGAAAGAACATGATATGAAGAAGAATACTTCGGTGACGAACATGCGAGCTAGGGCGCTTCCCAGTCAGAATGCCTGTAGGGTTAAGGCAGATGGCATGGGTCCAAGTGGTTATTGAAGATTTCCGCTGCAATGATACACTCAAGACTTGACCATAATAGTCCTACTTGTGTAAAACGGTATGTATGGATGTAAGACTCTTGTTATTCAGCTTCTGTGTGTTCAGTGAGCATTGATCTCTGGGATCACTGTACACGTGCATTCGATGATCTCGACTTATCAGTCGGGGTCCCCACATGAATGGAACCTTGTCAGCTTCTTCAGTGCGAGCAATCTCAAGCTTTTTCTCAATAGTCCTTAACCAATCATCGGCTTCCAAAGGATCGATAACTTGACTGAAACTTGGAGGCCTGGTCCTCTGAAAATCTGACAGCTTGGAGTGATGACCATTCTGATTTCCATTCTGCCCAACCATAGCTTGCACACTTTTCAACAGCTCAATCAGATCATTGTTTCTCCTTTCTTCAAACATACGCATGATTTGTTCAGTGGATGGCAGATGTGGCGGTGGAGGCGGTGGTGGAGAATACAGCTTGGGAAAATGTCCTGCCTGTCTTGCTGAGCGATGAACAGGGACATCCTCACAAGCATGGCTGCTGCTGCCACCCCACGTCATCCTATTGTTTGTTTTTCCCAATATAAAGCAACCGAGATGACCAATATCCAAAAATGAGAAGAAAAGCCAGCGACAAACCCGAAAGAAAGCAGCGAAAACCAAGGCGAATAATAAAAAGGTTCCAACATAATTATACATAGACTCATACATGAAAAGTAAACCTCATGACAGGTTCGACTACCGTCATAAATGAAACTGAACATCATGACACGTACGACTACATCCGTACATCAACCTCATGACGACTGCGGATACTCTAATGATCTAGTGCTCGGCTGGTACTGCGGGCTCCTCTACTGAGCCGGACCTAGATCCTGAACTGATCATGGAATCCTTCGGGTTAATAGTGACACGACGGTGCTGCCTCGAGGTCTCTCCCTCAGGGCAGGTGCGGGGTGAATCTGGAGCATAGGGGCTATAGGAGTAGCGACAAGGGAAGCCCACGCAGCAGGGGTAGTGCGAGGCGTATCGGCCAAAGGGTTCATGGTACCTTGAGTGGCTATCGGAGTAGTAGGGGAAATAGAGGTTGGAGGAACAAACGGGGTAAATCTGACTTTAGGTGGAGGGTTCCTATTCCGAGCAGCGGCAAGGGCTATAGGGGCTCGAGTTAACTCTCGTGCCAACTCATAGATCAAGAGATAACTGGCGGTGATGTAGCGAGAAAGGTGGCTAGAAGGACGATCGCACGCCAGGTCAATAAAAGGAAAGCGGATACGCCCGTTCTCGTGCAGAGACGGGTAGAAGTAGAAACCTGAATGAGCCTGCATGCGGATACGCGCAGGTCTACAAGAGCCTCGAGTGCAGCAAACTGGATGGCCTGAGATGGCGTGGAAGCAAAACCACCCTTAGAGGAACGGGTGTAAGCGCCGGAAGGGGAACTGTGGTGTAAAGTGACCTCCGCTTAATACTCATACAGTGAGCCAGCCAGATGCTCCCGATACACCTGGTACACTGGATCAGCACCCTTTGGGTAGAGTCGACACTACACGTTCTGAAGGAGATGCGGTGAGGTGTATGGTGCTGGCTCGGACTAGTATAGGAATGGAACTAGAGCCATCTACACTCACAATCATCAGACGGTTAGCAATAACAATAATTAAAATGCATGCAATGCAACAACACTTTTCTATTACTATCGGCACTCAAACTAGACTGGCTACCGTTCAACTAGTGCGTCCACGGTCTAGCGTCTACAGTCAACGCGGCTCTGATACCAAGCGTTGTGGCATGCTGGCTCAGAGAACTGGTTTACCTTGCATTGCCAGCCCAGAGATCAAGTCTTCTGGCAACACACAACATCTTGGTACAGAAAACAACTGCTTTATTGATGCTAGCAGAAACATAGGTTCGATATTACATCAAGTAGCGAGGCCAAGCGGCACACACAGTGCGGCTGAACAATATGTGCATTATTTAATGAACATGAAGGGGCCTCGATCACGATAACTATGCGGAAGCGGAACGACGACGAAGTGGAACTCTATAGCACAGGGACACCGATGTGGACACGATCTAGACACGGGAAGCACTCTGATGCGGGAAGACTTTCCTGAAATCTGGCATGACACGCCAGGTTAGTACATTGAATGTACTTGCAAGCTCACAACAAGCATAGGCATAATGGCAAACAATATCATGACAATTAATTAGTTAAATACAATGCACCAACATACTACTTATGCAGTGAATAAAACCTGTGCACTAAGTCCCACCGACTCTCTTACCAGACAGGTTACCTCGTAACCAAAACGGCGATCATACCTGGATCACAAACGAAACCAACACTTTGGTTCCCACAAAGATCATCTCATGATCCCACAAATCTCATCACTTAACAAGTGCCAAGCATATAAATTTAGTGTGCAGAGATTACTTAATCATGTTGATCCATGGTGTGACTTACTTAAAAGCTATGTCCGTAACCGAGGACGCGGCTATCGATAGATTTAGTAAACACTCTGCAGAGGTTAGCACACTGTACCCACACCATGGAATGCATGGCCTCGCACTCCCATTCGGGTGGACCAACGACATTCCAAGAGAACCCTCCCATTGCCATGACACTCTCCTGGCCACTCCGACCAACTCCCCTCTAGGATAAGTCATGGGTGGCCCCGTGTCTACCAAAGAAATCAATGACCACAGTCGTGGCAAAACTTAAACGGTCCCAAATGGGGATAAGGTACCATAACAAAAAATGGGCACACAAGGTTATGTCTGCTTACCGTGCCAGGGTACCACACGCCCATAACCTTCCCTCATTAGAGGTACCGACCAGATGCATGACAACATGCTGAATAATGGCCTTCCCATAAAGGCAAATGTGGTTGCACTGGGAAAACTCGATTCAGTGGCCCCATGAATCGATCAATATTATGTTCAAGTTGAATTAACATCAGGTTTAACTTGAAATAAAAATAACCCGAGTCACATTATGCCATGAACATGCAACTATCTGACATGCATCACATAACACTTAAAGTAAACAGATCAACATCATCAAAGTTTTCTACTTGCACTAGTCATCATTAAGCTTCACTGGTTTAACACTCATCATTTTAGTTATGCCATAAAATATTAAAATCAATATCTCACATAAAGAAAATACTACCAATCATATCCAAAAGTATAACCACACAATGAAAACTACTTCTATTGCCTCATACTAGTCCATGCATTCAAATACTACTATAAACTAAGCATTTCAACCAAGACAAAGTAACTAGCATATGCAATATTCCTTTAAATAATTAAATGCATGAAATAACTCATATTCAAGTTGGAAAAATCATAAATATTGAAGTGACACCATGCAAATGTTGGTCTGGCTTGCCTTAGTGCAAAGGAGGTTCACCTCCTCCTGGTTATCTTCAAGACGAGCTTCTCGCTCTGAAAATATTTTAAATCAGCAAAAGAAAATATCAGGAATAATTCTGAAAATCACCAGAAATTGTAGATAATAGAGAAAAATCTCCATTTTGATGTGCTGCTAGAACTTTTCAGTACAAACACAATGCAAAAAGAATCAATTCATTTGGACTTATGGTTTAAAAGTTATGGCTGGTCAAAGTTTCTGGTCAAAATATTTGAATTAAATTCAAATAAAAGAATTCCAGGGGGGTGACGTCGAAAGCATATTCTGAGAATACGCCTCCACTTGTACTGCGTCAGGCGCAAGTGGAGAGGCTGACAGTGGGCCCCGCCCGTCAGGTGTGGAGAGGGAGGGAGAGAAACAGAGGGGTGGCGGTGCTCCGCCGGAGCTCATGCCGGCGAGGAGGGCTCGTCGGCCAATTTTAGAGGGATAGATGGCTAAAGGGGGTCACGACACACCTACCTGTACCCGTGGTATGTCGAGAGGTGGCCTAAGCAGCTTGGAACCAACGTCTCAAGTGGCGGCTGCGGTCGGGTCTCGTCGGAGTTGAAGAAGACGGCGGAGGGAGGCGGTTCCAGGGGCTCCAACAGGGTCGGCAGGCACCAGTGAAGCACCAGGAATTCACCGAAGAAGTGGCACGAGCTCGAGAGGGATTGGATGGGTGGGGAGCAATAGAGGGGATCACCGGTGAGCTCTGGCTGCGAACGCTACTTGTGGTGGATGCTGGAGTGGATGAGTGAGCTCGGAGAGGCCAGGGGCTCGGTATTTATTGGCAGAGGGGGTGGAGGTTCGCGGCTCCGCCGGAGCTCTCTAGAAGGCGGCGCACGGTGACGAGAAGTGTCAGGGAGGGGTGGAGAGGGCTTAGCGATCACGCGGCGACTGTGGAGCTTGCGGACGAGCACAAGAACGCAGGCGCGGACGAAGACAGTGGCACGGGGCACACTGTTGCTTTGGCCGCGTCGTGCCCGTTCTCGCTGCGGCGGCTCCCGCGTTGGCGAGTGCCATGGAGAGGTCAAGTGTGAAGAGGCAAAGCTGGTGGCGCGGTGCGGCAGTCGGCGGCGAGCGCTAAGACGAGCACGCGCCGAAAAGAGGCTCGGGCGTATCGCTGAGCGCGTCGAGCGCGTGCCAGAGCCCGTGTCCATATGCGGTCACGACGCTAGCTCAGTCAAAACGACGCCCACACGATGCCAAACCATGTCCAATGTCTTGTCCCTGCAGTGTTTAGTCTAAGTGAGGAAATGGCACACTGCCAGGCCGACCAGATTTAACATGAGCTACGCAACAAGTTCTGGTCATAAACTTTGGCACTATTTTTGGAGAGGTTCTAGAAGGAGTTTAGGGATAATCTTCTGGGGTTAAGATTTTCTTAGGAATGTAATGAAGCTCAAGAAAAATCTGCCTCATTGGATCAAGGAATAATATACTTGCTGTAGAAACTACATTTTGAGGCGAGAAGAGAAATGATTTTCTGTAGCAAAAATATTCCAAATAAGTATGAAATATTTTAGGACGGGGAGGTGTGCCAAGGTTCAAAGAATATTTGGGTATTTTCTCAGATTTTTGTGGGCAAGAAAAATGAGGGTTGCTTTGGATCATATGTTGCTGAAATGATTTTCAGAGAGGAAATTGAATATTTTTCATTTACGAAAAATATTCCAAAAGCTATTTTGGGATTTATCAGGGAGGAAATGATGATTTTGAGAGGGGTGGGTCACTTGGGTGAAAATCAAGGTCATGCCCAAGTGTTTAAGTCCAAGTGAGTTGATTCAAAAACTCCAATTTCAAAACCAAAGGCAAAGAAATCCGGAAAAAGAGAGAGGGCAAAAACCAGGCTGTCACATTGCGAAGGCCCTACCGCGCTTGAGCTTGGTCAGAGAAAACGATGGGTACCACAAATCGGGACGTGCTGCCTCGATGACGTCGAATGGAGAAATGGTGCACATCCTCCGGTTCCGCTGACGGACGGGATGCGGCCGGATCAGTGACCAATGGTGAGAGAGAGAGGCCACCACCGCCTTGTGTGAGATAGTGTGACGAGAGACAAACCCAGAAGGCAGGCTCCATTGTATACAGTGGAGCGGATTTCTTTTTTCTTGATGAAAATCGGTTTATATTCTGTACCTGCCATTGTGGAATATAACTTTATTTAATACTAACGCGTCAAGTCGAACTTTGTTCCGTGTACCCGTGGTACACGACCCTCCTTCAGGTAAACAACCGCTACATGCATCAAATTATCATGTGGGCTGCCTTTTTGTACACACGCGGGTGTGGCCGGGAACGAGACGTGAGTACGTCCGTCGTCCGTGCACCTCTTCTTTACGTGCAGGTACGCACGTGGGTCTATGTGAGAGAGATGGTTTGTGCGAAACAGAGGTGATGTGTCGATGATATCTCAAACAAAAAAGTAGCATATGCAATGTGTGTGAAACAGAGGCCTGGATATATCATATATAGAGGGAGCGATCCATGAGAAGAGAGTGGAGGGATCATCGGCATGAGATATTGATAGAATCGAAAACAAGGATGAAGTGTGTGGGTGCGTGATCGATAAAGAGTGCCATCGAATTTGTGTTTTCCCACGACAAAGATATAGGGCGGCTGGCCTATTGGAATGTGAGAGGGCAGAGGTGCAGTTTGTCTGAGTGACATGGTTACCTACCTACAGCGTTCGACTATCGGTGTGGGGGGGGGGGTAGAGTCCTAACAATGGAGAGGTAGATCAACTAGTATATGTGTGGAGAAGGAGAGAGACCTAGGTCCCATATATGATGACATGCCGATCCTCGACGACTTCGTCCATCCCTTGGACAAGACGATGGCCATGGTGCACTATGATGCACCCCCACATGGTTCCATCACAAAGATGATGTTCACCATGATTTGGTCTTTGCCACCTCACCTACACCACATGAGTGGAATGAGAAAGGTAACATAGGTGAAGGTGATTCTCTAGTCCCACTAGTGGACATTCTTGACATTGATTCCTTGCATGATGTTGATCCACCCATTACCATGCTTCATGTTAGTATGATTTCTCCATGTGATGATTTACCAATTTATGATGAGCTTGATGATTGTCATGTGGATTCTATTAGTTGTGGTGCCGTGTTACGTAGGTTTTCTTGTGATAATTCTCTTAGGCACATCATGTTTGATAATCCGCTTGACATGTCTATCAACCTTCTGGGAACCGGTGTACCCAGACTTGCCTGCCCGCGGCCCACGACATGGCTCCAGCGATGGCCTGGTACAACCCATCTACGGCACCGTTAAGACAAGACCCTCGCGAGGGGCCAAGCCTTGTGAGGCGGATGACATCAAGACCTCCGGAGGGAGTGGCCTCCCCGGGCTGCCTCCTGAGGAGCGGAGATTTCTATGCAGGTGCCCAACCTCATGAGGTTGCGGTGACGCAAGCCATGACGACCAAAGCCAGGCGGGCGCACAGCAGCCAGTTTCCTCTTTAGTGCTAAGAAGGCAAGCGCAGGCGTGGGGTTCCGAGGAATCAGGCAAAGGTTTCCATTCCCGTGCTACAGGACCAAGACCGCCAGGACGGCAGGACGGATGTCACCACCAAGCCCACCGCAACATCACGACCAGCGGCTTTGCATACGAAGACCACCTTTCGTCAGGATAAGATGTACTACTTGTCCCTTTTCAAATTGGCCACTGTGGGATCCCTTCCCGCCTTCGTTTTGGGGGAAGAGGACCGAGGACGCTATCTCTACTTCTAATGTTTGAGTTGGTTGAATAGTATCCATGGTTTATTTTCGTCCCACCACTTTCAACCGTTTTTTTCGCTGGTTTTTTTTCATCTCCCCTCCCCCTACCCGCGCATTAAAAAAACCTACCTACACTCTACTCGATCCCATCGATGTACGATCTATCCCTGCAGATGCGCGAGATAGGGGAGGGGCGATCTCGCCGCCGCGGACCTCACAGGGCGCACGAGAACGCCGCCGCCGACCTCACAGGGCGCATGAGATCAACGCTGCCGACCTCACAGGGAAGACGCGAGGCAATCACAGGGAAGACGTGATTTCTCCTCCGCTGTCGTCCCTCCGCATCATCTTCCTACTCTCTGCAAACCCTATGCGCCGTCTTTGTCCTCCACTGCCGCCCGTCCACACCGTCTGCTGCCTCCGTCGGACTCATCGAGTGTGCCCTGGTCGAGGGCCCCGAATCATTGGACAATAGGGCGGACGGCCGGAAGGGCATGGCGGCGTAACCCCAGGGCGTGACGGCGTTGCGGCCAGCGAGCAGCCCCTGAAGTGCGTACCCCTTGACTCATGGGACGACAGCATAGAGGCAATCTCATAACCCAACGGCAGGGCGTGGCGGCGTTGCGGCCAGTGAGGAGTGCCGCTAGGGCGTGCCCTGAATCAAGTAGCACAGGTATGTTTACTTTATGTTTACTTTATGTTTGCTTTGTGTTTGCATTCTATAGTCTTAAAGCAGAGAAATGATCACTACAAATTTTATCCGAGAATGTGCAAAAAAAAGCACGTTGAGAAGTTCCTGTGAACCCTAATTTATTTCTTGAGAAAACAAACTTATTTATCCTTGCTCTATTTTTTGTGTACTAAGATTGTTCGTTTGTACCCAGCATGCGTACGTGATGTGCCCTGCCGCTGTGTGTGCTTCCTGACGCTGTTGAGCATGCGTGTGTGTGTTCATTGTCACTGTTTGTTAACATTGTCATGTTCTTCTTACTTTTTGCTTAACAATTCATGATCAATACTGAACATTATTTTTTGAATAGATGCCTTGAACTTAGTTTTAGCTCTCCTAATGTTCAATGAATCATCAAGTAATGTTTTGCATGGCTTTTATAACTGACACAATGTTTCCCATTTATTGGGAGCCAACCATGCGTTTCTGGCTTCCCCTGTGATGATGACATGGTAGGGCAGGACCCAGTGGCCATCTTCGCTACCTTCAGGGACTTTGTCAGCACCGACCTCTGCATCATCATCTACGGCCATGACCCCTTTGCCGTCGGCATCATCTGGCACCTTGGAATGCAAATTAAATGTGTTCATGGAGTGGGCTGTAATTGGGATTTGTGCAATGGGTTCAGAGTGGAAGGGGCTGTCATTCGCGTTCAGCAGGGGCTGCAAGTTCTACCGCTATAAGCCTTACTTGCAGCGGCAACAACAGATTCAGATGTGGTAAGCTCATTCATTCTTTCCCTCAGATTCATGTTGCGAGGTTTGCGATCGCATGTATGGTCGGGACTGCGTGGAGCCGGGGACCAATTGCTTGCATCTCTTGCTATATGGTGATGATGACCCGCTCCTGTTAAATCCAATACGACTGCACTTCTTTGCTTTAGGTGGCCGTGAAGCTCTGACTCCATCCTCATGACACTCAAACCTGTCTTGATGATTGCATCATATTGCAACTCTATTATCTTTTCATACCATGATATGTGTGCATGTCTATTCGGTTCACAAACAAGAAATACATTTCTTTCAGTTTGCTTTGTAGATAACATGAAGTGTACAGTTGGTAGCAGATTATGATGCAAGTTCATTTATTTTCACTCCAAGCATGATTTTTATGATACATGACACTACTCTGAGGCTGCTCCTCACTACCAGTCATAGCAAGATGGGCCCCTGCTGCTCCTGTGAAATTTGATTCTCTTGATGGTCGAGGCTCGTTTTGCTTTGAAGTCTGATGTACATTTTTTTAATCGCATGTAGGAAGAAGTATTCCCCCTATACGAAGATGTCTAGCTTGCCTATGTGTTGTAATGTTAATAAGTGCATTCGGTCAAACAATTTTGTGAACCAAATGAAGTTGTTGCGGGTACAGAAGAACAAGGCAGGACACAAGGAGTTGCCTGAATTGCAGTGGCAACGGTGTTGTAATATGTAAGAGTTTTGCATCAACTTGGTCTCTTTTCTATGCATAAGTCTGATGCATTGGCCCTTGATTATCAGGAATCACGCGTGTGAAGAACAATTTCGTTACTTTAATGACACACGCTTGCAGTAAGTCATTCAGAGATATATTCAATACATGCTAGGTTTGTCGGCGTTCTGGGAAAGGGGTCCCCAGACTTGCCTGCCTGCGGCCTGCGGCGTGGCTCAAAGGAGGCCCAGGACAACCCATCTTCATCGGCACAAGCTCAAGACCCTCGCGAGGGGCCAAGCCTCGCGGGGCGGACGACCAAGAGCTTCCTCAGGCGCGGCCTCGTCAGGCTGGCTCACGAGGAGGCGGAGAGTTCAAGGCAGGGTACCTCGCGAGGTGCCCATGACGCAAGCCATGACGACCAGGGGCGCCAGCCGGGCGCCAGCCCGCGCAGCGTCCTCCTTTCCTGTTTGGTGCAAAGGGAGCAAGCGCAGGCGATAGCATCAAGCAAAGGCATCAGTTTTGGTGCAACAAGACCAAGACCAGCCCCAACGGCTGGAATGCAGTCATCGTGGAGCCCAAGCAGGCGTCATCACCAGAGCCTTTGGCAGGCGAGGACCAACTTTAGTCATGATAAGTGTACCCGCTGTTCCCCTTCAAAATGGCCAATTGTTGGCACCCTTCCCGCTCAATTTTTGGAAAGAGGCCCAGGGCCTTCGCCTATATAAGTAGAGCTAGCCACCATAGGGGGGGGGACGACGAAGGATCCGCCATTCGGAATCCAGAGAGAGAGAGATAGAGACCCGATCCTCAAGCTAGAGCGACGGACACCACTTAGCAGTTCATTGTTCCCACCAAGAACAGACACTCGCGAGGCTGTTCTTCCCTGCATCGTTCTTCATCAGCCCCTGCAGGCAATCCACCACACCACAAACTAGAGTAGGGTATTACACCACAACGGTGGCCCGAACTAGTATAAATCTTGCTTCTCTTATGTCGTTCTTGCTAGTAGTTTAGGTCCCTGCGATTTGGCGAGGTACGAGACGGCGGAGGGTTGGATCTCCGCACACCCCTGTAGTTCAACCTTAAGGGTCTCGCTGAACTGAATCGACATTTGGCGCGCTGTAGGTGCGCCGAATCGCTTTCGTCGCTTCGTTCTTCCCGACCACAAGAACCATGTTCGACGCTTGCCGGGCTCGCGCTGAAGCGACGAGCCGCTTCGCCCCCATGTCGCCAGATCGCTTCCGTCGGCGGGCGCTTCGTTGCTCCGTCCGCTTGCCGCCAACACCGCCATCGCCCGGCGGGGACGGGCGGCAAGCATCGCCCCTGCGCCCCCGACGACTTCATGGGGAGGCCGCTGCTCGCTGGTTGCCCGCCCAGGCCGCTTCTCCACTCGCCGTGGCCCCCTCGGCGGCTCGCAGCACCGCCCTCCAGCCGCCATGTCAAGACATTCGTCCGCTGGTCGGCGCCGCCTCCACACGGCAGGGCTCCTCAAGCCGGACGGAGTCATCAGCCGGCTGACCTTCGACTTCAAGACCACCCCGCCAACTCGCCGGCTCGGGTGCACTCCCTGCTGCTCAGCACACCTACCATCTGCCAGTCGCCGTCACTAGGACCTCATCGACGGCGGCGCCGCCTCAATGTACTCTCGGTCGAGGCCTTCAACCTCCTCTCAGATACCAGGAGCGGCCGCTGCCCAGCCGGCCTTTTTCGGGCGAGGAGGAGGGTCATCTAGCTCCTTGGGGCAATCCGCTTCCGTGACCTTTCGCACCTACGACAACTTCCGACGGAATTGGTCGACTTCAACATCGCTCCCATCGGCCTCCCCTACAACGCCATCCTTGGCTATCCAGCATTGGCAAGTTCATGGCCGCAACCCACCCGGGTACAACCTCATGAAGATGCTCGGGAGCAGCGGCCCTCACTGCGTTCGGGGATATCGAGGGTGCGCTGCAAGCGCCAGCTCACCTCAAGACGGCGGCCGCAGCACAGCCCACCGATGCGGAAGCCCCTAAGCCCAAGGGGGCTGCGCCACCAAGAAGAAGCAGCTTGTTCACTCAAGACAAGGCGGAGACCAAGCAGATACCCGCCGATGAGGACGGGTCCACAGACGCCACCTTCACCATAGGCGCCAACCTCGAGCCCGAACAGGAGGAAGCCTCGCAAGTTCCTGCAGGCGAACAAGAAGGTGTTTGCTCGGGAGCCCGATCAGGTGGCGGGATTCCACGGGCGGATCGAGCACCACCTCAACGTGTGCCCCAATGTGCGCCCAAAGGAAGAAAGCGAGGAGGCAGTCCACCAAAAGCAGTGCTTTCATCGCCCAAGAGACCCGCAAGCTAGAAGCCGCGGGGGTTATCCGCGAGGTCCGATACCCAGATTGGTTGGCCAACCCCGTGGTGGTGCCTAAGAAGGGAGTAAAGGAGCGCATGTGTGTTGACTTCACCAACCTCAACAAAGCATGCCCGCAAGATCCATTTCCGCTCCCTCGCATCGACCAGATCGTCGATTCCACCGACGAGTGTAACCTGTTGTGCTTCTTGGACACCTTTTCCGGGTATCACCAAATCAAGATGGCAGTGGAAGACGTGGAGAAGATGGCCTTCCTAACCCCGTGTGGAGTATACTGCTATAACTGCATGCAATTCGGGTTGCTCAACGTAGGGGCAACCTTCCAGCAGCTCATGGACATCACCTTGGGCCCACAGCTCTGGAAGAATGTGGAGGCATACGTCGATGACATCATGGTGAAGTCTCGCGAGGACAAGACCTTGATACAAGACTGAAGAAACCTTCATGAAGCCTCAACGCAGTGAGCCTCGCGACTCAACCCAGAGAAGTGTGTGTTTGGAGTTCCCTCGTGCAAGCTCCTTGGTTTTCTCGTGTCCCACCGAGGCATCGAGGCCAACCTGCAAAGGTCAAGGCAAGGGAAGACATGAGCCCACCAAGACCCTCGTGGAGATGCGAAGCTCACAGTGGTGCATAACAGCTGGGCCGCTTCATCTCCCGATTGGGGAGCGGGCGCTGCCTTTCTTCCAGCCGATGAAGAAAAAGGGCCCTTCAATGGACCAAGAGGCCGACTAAGCTTTCAAGACCTCAAGAGGTACCTGACCAGCCCTCCAAAGATGGTGACCCGCGCCCAGAGCCCTTGGTACTCTACCTCGCCGCCACTCCCTACTCCGCTAGTGCTGCTCTAGTGGCGGTTAGGGAGGAGCGCCAAAGCCAAGACCACGGCGCCACCCGAGCTAAGGAAAGACCGAATCAAGGAACTAGCGAAGCCAAAGACCGCTGTGGAGGAAGATCAGCCATCACAGCAGAGCGCACCAAGGGCGGGGGAAGCCTCCCGTCCAAGCACCCGGCTTCCGGAGGCGCCGACGCCTCAGGAGGCACCGCAGCTTCCGGAGGACGCCACCAGCACCAACGCCCCTAACCTCGTCGAGCACCCGGTGTACTTGGCAAGACTGCCGTGCTACGGATGTGAGGGCACGGTACACCATGCCGCAGAAGCTCCTCCCGCATCGCTAGTGGCTTCATGCAAGCTCGGCACTACTTCCTGTGGTCATCCAATCAAGGTTGTCTCGGCATACCCCCGGAGAGGGTGCTCAGAGCCCCAACTCGGCAGAAGGGTCGAAGTGGAACATTGAGCTGCAAGCATTCCAGCTCGAGTTCAGTACGACCAGGGTCATCAAGGGGGCCGCGCTGGCAGATTTCGTGGCCGAATGGACAGAAGCACCGGGCCTCAGGGCCGGCGAGGATCTGTCCCTCTCCCCTGTGGAGCGGCGCCAAGGTTGGGTCATGTACTTGACGGAGCGCTTCTCCGATGTGGCGCTGGGCTGGGGCAGTACTCATATCTCCCGCAGCAGACAAGCTCTACTATGCCATGCAGCTCGCTTCCAAAGATGGCGAGAAGGTCTCCAACAACATAGCAGGATACGGGGGGCTGATAGCGGGTCTGAAGGCTGCTGCTACCACGGGGTGAAGCGCCTACCATCAAGGGCGATTCGCAGCTCCTAGTCAATTTCTCCAACCAGTGTATGAGCCAAGAGATGAACACATGGAAGTTTATACTCTATGGAGGTCCGCAGGATGGAGAAACAGTTCGGGGTTGAGCTGCAGCACGTGCCCCGGGCACCAATCAAGAGGCCGACGACATCGCCAAATGAGCCTCCGTGAGGTTACCCCAGAGCCGGGTGTATTTGAGGAACGGCTCTTCAAGCCTCAGCCCCGCTGCCGCTATCAAGCACGGCACAGCCTCGTAGGAGCTCCTCAACCACCAGCCTCGGGAGCCCCAGCCAGGTCTGGCCTCGAGCACGCCTGCTCCTAACGATGGAACCTCGTGAGGAGTGCTGGATCACGGAGCTCAAGAGTTACTTAACGCGGGACTTTGCCGAGAAGGAGGAGGAGGCAGAGCGTGTGGCGCGGCAAGCCACTTACATACAAAGATCATGGATGGAGAGCTCTACCGAGACGCACTCAAACGACGATCCCTATGCTGCATCACCAGGAACAGGGAAGGAATTGCTAGCAGATATACATGGCGGAGATTGTGGGCACCATTCATCGCCACGGACCTTTGTCGGGAAGGCGCTCGCAGCGTTTTATTGGCCCACCGCGCCAATGACGCCATTGACCTCGTGAAGGCTTGCGAGGCTTGCCAATTCCATGCCAAGCAGATCCACCAGCCGTAAGGAGGCCTGCAAACCATTCCCCACTTGGCCATTCGCGTCCGGGGCTGACATTCGGCCCTATCCTCGAGCGCCGGGGCTATCGCCACTTACGCCGCCGCGGACAAATTCACCAAGTGGGTCAAGTCGAGGCCGTCCGCGCCATCCCCGCTGGTTCTGCGTCAAGTTCATCAAGGGCATCGTGAGCTGTTCGAGTGCCGAACCGCATCATCACCGACAACGGTTCGCAGTTCACCAAGAACCTTTTTAAACGTATCGCGCTAACCTTGGGACGCAGATATGCTACGCTGGTGGCGCACTTCGCAGCAACGGACAGCCGAAAGGGCCAATGCAGAGGTCTTGAGAGGCCTCAAGACCAGGACGCTCAAGAAGAAACCGAAGCTCGCGGCAGAGGCTGGTACGACGAGCCTGCCTGTGTTTTGGTCCATCCGCACAACCGCAACTAAGCCAACCGGGAGACCCCTTCTTCCCGGTCCACGGAGCCGGGCAGTCCTCCCTCACGAGGTCAAGCGTCGATCTGCGCGGGTCCTGGCATTTGACGAGACGCTGCAGGACGCCATGCGGGGGACGGCCATTGTGCTGGGGGAGGAGGGCCGTCGAGAAGCTGCGCTGCGAGCGGCGAGGTACCAGCAGGCACTCCGGCGATACCACTGCCGCAACATCCGCCCCAGAACTCTCGAGGTAGGGGACCTCGTGCCCCGACGGGTCCTCTCTAGGGAGGGACTGCATAAGCTCTCTCCCATGTGGGAGGGCCCCTTTAAGGTTGTTCATGTTTCCAGTCCTGGCTCCGTGCGCTTGGAGACTCAAGAGGGGTGCCTATACGTAACGCTGTGGAACATCCAAAGACCCGAGGTTTTACCCCTAAAAGGCCCTCACTGTGAAGAAGGCGACCGTGAAGTTCATCTTCTTGGAAAAGGCCCCGAGCTCTGTGAAGAAGGC
This sequence comes from Aegilops longissima, assembly GCA_021605205.1. Lineage (NCBI taxonomy): Eukaryota > Viridiplantae > Streptophyta > Magnoliopsida > Poales > Poaceae > Aegilops > Aegilops longissima. The sequence continues at coordinate 404,180,237 of CM038682.1, forward strand.
GAATGCCCGTGAAGTTCATCTTTTGGAAAAGGCCCCGAGCTCTGTGAAGAAGGCGAATGCCCGTGAAGTTCATCTTTTGGAAAAGGCCCGAGCTCTGAAGAAGGCGAATGCCTGTGAAGTTCATCTTTTGGAAAAGGCCCCGAGCTCGTGAAGAAGGCGAATGCCCGTGAAGTTCATCTTTGGAAAAGGCCCAGAGCTCGTGAAGAAGGCGAATGCCCGTGAAGCCGCTGCTCGAAAGGCCCGAGCTCGTGAAGAGGGCAAACGCCCGTGAAGGGTCTGCCGGAACCCGAAATCCGACAAGGTTGCCAAGCTCAGAGCCACCTGTTGTCTCCATAAATTCGCTGAAAGCAAAAATCATTTGCCCATAGTCATGTGAAACATTCTAGAATTCTTTTTAGTATTTCGCATTGCTTGTGCATTCCTTTTTTATCACTTCTATTAACCTCATTGATTCATTTTTCCTATCGTCATGTCAGTCCTTGCTCTAATTTTTTGTTAATATGTTGCACTTCTAATAATCCCATTGACAGTTTACATCTCATCGTGTTTACTAAGGGCACGAGTGATAATTTTATTTATAAGAATACAAGAGTGACAATTTTATTTTATTTTATTTTCTGACATAGTTCTCAATTAGGCTTACAAATATTTTACATTGGCAGTAGTTCTGTCATCAAGCTTATGTGTAATGTATTCCCTAGAATGGTATTTCAGCCATTTCTATGTAGGTGGCATGTGTGATGGCACGTATTTCAGCCATATTTATTTAGGTGGCTGTGTGCTGGCACAAGAAAAGGAAGGCCCTGAGATGAAAGGAGCAACATATATTAATGAATTGCCCTAAATTGTGAGAGAGAGAGAGAGAGAGTTCAGTTCTGGTCACTTGATTTCCTGCCCCAACTCCTCTAATAATCATTGATGCGTGTTTGTTTGCTCCAATCCACTGAATGAAACCATCTGTTTGGTTTAAATATTTATGAGTAATTTAATTGGTTTGTGCCTATAAACCGAGTATATCTAACCTATGCAAGTACAACAAGTGTGCATTGTAATATGTACTCCCTCCGTTCCTAATATAAGTCTTTTTAGAGATGCCAATGCGGACTACGTACGAAGTGAATCTATACTCTAAAATATGTCTATATACATCCGTATGTAGTTCTTATCAAGATCTCTTAAAAGACTTATATTTAGGAACAGAGGGAGTACATTTTAGTAAACTCATTGATGTACAATGCCCACCTACTTGGAAATTGAACTTTGCCTCCTTTCCAAAATACATTATTATTCATGGAGTTTCCTGGGAGTGACAACTTTACGGTGCTTCTTTGCCAGGCTTAGAGTATTTCAGGCCTCTATTCCAACACACACATTCCAGTTGCCATTGGTGAGCAAATGAGATATGAAGTTACCAGCGATTTTCATTATACGTGGTAAAAATAATGCAAATCATGCTTTATGGAGAGTTGAAATACTGACTATTGATCGGAGAAAATTTATTGGTGACAACTACCCAAGGTGCGTGTAAGCATCTGAAGTTATAGTTTAGATTATCATATTGGCTACTCTTTTAGAAGTAAAAAAAATAACATTATTTCACTTCTACTTTAGATTTTTGGGCATCCTTGTACTATTATCATATGAGATTTGCATAATTATTTTGAGAATAGGGAGAACTGCAACTATGGTTGTCAACTACCATAGTCAATATATATGCCTCTGAAATTGACCACCATCAGAAATGTCTGTTTTAGTTTCTCTAATCTCCAACAAATCATAAGACCATAAATGCGAGGCAAATTCACCTTCATATGAGTACGCACATGCCCACATTCACCTTTATAAGAACAATCGGCTTCTACAAAAGGCCCCCCATGTGGGGCATCATCAATGCATGCCTCCATGAACCGATGGATATACTAAATATATTTCACTTTGGTATTTTGGTACGTCTAAAAGTAGTACCTTTTTCTAGCATATGAGAATTTATAGGACATGTTTTTATAATCCATGTACAAAAAGGCAACATTTTTAACAAAATGAGAGATTATGCTTATACTTCAGTATGCATCATGTACATATATAATGTTACATATAATTCCATTGCGTGTGAATGAACAGAACATTCAGAATGGCACCAGAAATTCCTTTTTGCTGATATCACAAATTTTGTGCCATGGTCCATAAAGAGAAAAAGTGCTGGTGTGTGTTCCGATCCAGTAAATTTCTTCATGTGCCACACAAGTGAAGACGACTCTCCTTTTTTACCATGATCTTGAGAGGTACTCCCTCCGTTACTAAATATAGGTCTTTCTAGAGATTTGAACAGGTGACTACATACATAGCAAAATGAGTGAATCTACACTATAATATGTCTATATACATCCATATGTGATAGTCCATTTGAAATCTCTAAAAAGACTTATATTTAGAAACGAACCTTAATAAAGATGCAACTAATATAACACCTAATATTATCTTTCAGTTATGAACTTTATGACAATAATGACTCTCAAGTTCAGCAAGAGCTCGTACAAAAGACAGGGAAAGTGTTTTAGACTATACTAGAAGAGGTAATTACTTTTGGGTTTTAATTTCTTGTAACATTTATATGCACATAGACTGGCAAATTAAGGGAAGAAACCAAGGAAGGTATTTCTATAGCTAAGTCCATTGCAAAATTTTGGATTGAGATCCAAATTTGGCAAAAGGTCTTGATATATGCATTGGTCACGGGTCTAAATGTTATAAGCATGGCTCCCGACATCCAATTTTTCAGGCCATGGAGCTTCTTTACCTAACATGACCAGGAAGTCCGCAGAATCCAATGACCATAGTATAGAGCTGGTTGGATACATATCTGCAGAATGCATGTATCTCTTGGTAAGTCACCTATTCGGTTGTAATGTAGCATCTGACACCATACTCGTATTATTATTATCTTGTCCTCTGTTAAGAAGCGAGGTTAATTTTTTTAACACATATGTCCCTAAAACAACATAAACACATATATTTTTTTTGAACCAGTTTTGTACGGTATAATTATATATATATATATATATATATATATATATATATATATATATATATATATATATATATATATATATATATATATATATATATATATATATATACACACACAAGTAAAAGCACATAAACACATATGTCCCTAAAATAACATGATGATATCTTGATTTTTCTTGCTATGAAGAGGTGACATCATAATTGACTTCCCTATCTGATTGTATCAATATCATCAAACCAATCACAGTTCCTAATTTTCTATGAATAAGTTCACTTTTAGTCTGTTTGCTAACTTGTTGGTTGCCTTCTTACAAGTCACTGTGGATCCGTGTGTGAAAGTGTGAACAGGCACAAATATGAAAGAACTGGGAATCAAACAGGGTGTGCATTCAGAGGAACTGATTTTTACATGCAGCAACAAGTTATAAAATTGAGGTTAACATTATAAAGTTATATCTAATTGCTCAGCAAGGACTATGATACATGATACATCAGTAGTATGTACTTGAAGTGGCCATCAGCAATATTTTGTTGTTTAGCTCATTGACGTGAGATTATGTGGGATGCTTAGTTGTCCCATTAATAGTTATGTGGAAACATATAGGCCTCCCACTTATATTACATGACATATGTGGATGTGGTTGCGTGTTGTGATTGGTCTGTTCAGTTACGACTGTCTGGGCAGAAAAAATTCTCTACTTTAGAGAGTGTGTGAAAAATTGCATTCATTAGAGATAGCTTTGCATCAACCGCGTGACAAATGTGGTATCCAAACTATTAAAAAAGGGATGGCTTTGCAGTAACTTGTATGTATAAGAGGTTCATATTTTTTGTCGAGTAATACAATTATTTGGTTTGGATAGAAGGGTAAATGCATTAATTTGTTGCTTCAAGAGTTAATAATGGGCACGGTAGCGTATTAGTTGCCAACAATGGACATCAGTCCATTTTTACTTGGTAATGCATAACATAAAACTGTATATTGCAATGCGGCAATAGCTCATGAGACATCAAATTTGTCTTCTTGGCTTGAGGGGTGTCACGAGTGATGGACGCCTCCTTTCCATTGATGGCGGTGGTGGATCAGCACGAACACGGGGAAGGGGTGATTATGGCGGTGAGCGGGACAGTGACAAGGGACTCCTCCTTGGGTGTCCATGGGGAAGTATGATTTGAAGGAGAGAGGACGCCACGGCGAAGGTGAGGTGGGCATCATCAGGTTTTACTGGAGAGTGCTCTAGCATGAAATGTCTTGCTACAGAGGGAAACTGAGCGAGAAGAAGAGGGTGTGGCATGAAAAGGGAATATTGCATTGTGGGGTGGGTTTTTTATGTTGAGCCTGGTGTTGAAGATAACATGGCAGATAGTTTGAGCCACCACATTTATGTGCAACGTATCATCTAGATTTGGGGCATTCTGACTGTCCAGATGGTTGAATTTTGAGAAGCGGGCATTTGATGTCCAAACACGCATGAACGTATAAGGAATGAGCTTCGACCCGTGGAGACAATCTTAATAATTTGTTCGATTCATTCGTATACATTGTAGCCCGTGACAACACACGGGCATTCTACTAGTAAATATAGGTTCCACCACAAAGAGGGGGATCAGATCCATCCACACCTTATCGACTCACACCCACACCAGAGCAGACCTCGTGAGGTTGTTCGTCCCATGTACTAGTTCATCCTCATCCCTCAGGAGGCAAATCCACCACAAAGTAGGAGTAGGGTCTTACACCACAAGGTGGCCCGAACCTAGGTAAACTGTTGTGTCCATCTTCTTCCTTGTTCATCGAGCTAGGTTGTGGGGGTGATGAACTATTGGCTGGAGAGGTTGATTTCTTCGCACATGCCCGAGAGTTTGAACCTTCCTTGGGTCCGCGGAGCCCTGAATCCGATATTTGGCGCGCCAGGTAGGGGAGTGTCGAAGGTCCGCCTCTTCATCAGCTGCGTTCCACCCGTGTAGCGTGGTTCCCATGGCAGGCGCCACTCTGCCCGTCGGGCCGCCCAGCACGTTCGGAGGCATCGCGGGCCTTCGAGCTTTCTCCCCCGCCTTGTGACAGGTGGAGTGGACGCTGAAGTTCATGCCGGAGTTGCAGCCGCGGTACGACGGCGGTGTGGACCCCACAAAGTTCCTCCGGGTGTACACGGAGGCCATCTGGGTGGCGGGTAGTGACAGCAAGGTCATGGCAAACTGGCTTCCCATGCCCCTCACGGGAGTGTCGTGCTCCTGGCTGCTCAACCTGTCAGAATCTTCGGTGACCTCCTGGGTGGAGCTGCACAATCTTTTCATCGCGCGCTTCGTGGCACCGGTGCCCCATGCCATTGCGACCATCCTCGGCTTGTCGCAGGCGCCGGCCTTAAGCCGCCATGTCAAGCAGCTCTTCCGACAGGTGGGGGCCACCCGGCCGTGGCAGTGGGCTCCTCCAAGAAGGGTTGTGCCCGAGACCGACATTACCTTTGACTTCAGGGATCACCCCAAGACCACGGTCGGTGCCGGTGCGCTCCCCATGCTTTGCACGCCCACCATAAGCAAAGTTGCAGTCCCCGGGACCCTCATCAATGGCAGAGCTGGCCTCAACGTCCTCTCGGTGGAAGCTTTTTATCAGCTTCATGTGCCTTACGACCAGCTCGCTCTCACCAGGCCCTTCTCAGGGGTGGTCGACGGCTCCGCCGTCCCTCTGGGGCAGATCTGCCTCCCGTTCATCTTCGGCACGTGTGACAACTACCGCACCGAGCTCATCGACTTCAATGTTGCTCGCATCAACCTCCCATACAAAGCCATCCTTAGGTACCAGGCTCTCTCTAATTTCATGGCGGTGATGCACCCCGGCTACAACGTCGTCAAGTTGCTGGGAAGCAGCGGCATCCTCACTGTAGCGGGGGATGCCCGGGATGCACTACTAGTCCTCAAGCTCACCTTCAAGGCTATGGTGGCAGCACGGCTAGGCGCCAAAGACGCTCCGGAGGTCCCGGATGTCACGCCCGCAAAGAAGAAGCAGTTGTTCTCTAAGGATCGGGCGAAGACAAAGCAAGTGCCGATCGACGACGGTGCCCCACCTTCACCGTAGGCGATGGCCTCCCACCGGACCAGGAGGAGGCACTGGTAAGTTTCTTCCATGCGAACAAGGATGTGTTTGCATGGGATGCAATGGATCTGGTCGGCGTCCCACGAGATGTGATCGAGCACCACTTGATGGTGTGCCCCGGTGCGCATCCGGTAAAGTAGAAGGCGCAACGGCAAGCCCGGGAGAAGCAGTCGGTCATCATCTAGGAGGTCCAAAAGCTGCAAGAAGCTGGCATCATTCAGGAAGTGCGGCACCCAGATTGGCTGGCTAATCCAGTCATTGTTCCGAAGAAAGGGTGGGAAGGAGCGCATGTGCGTTGACTTCACGAGCCTCAACAAAGCTTGTCCTCAGGATCCTTTCCCTCTTCCGGGCATCGACCAGATCGTCGACTCCACTGCCAAGTACGACTTGTCGTGCTTCCTGGACGCCTTCTTGGGTTACCACCAAATCAAGATGGCACTGCAGGACGTCTAGAAGACAGCCTTCTTGACCCCATGCGGGGTGTAATACTACACTTGCATGCCATTCGGGCTGCACAACACCGGCGCAAACTTCCTGTGACAAATGCACATCGCCCTGGGCAAGCAGCTCAGAAGGAACACCGAGGCATACGTTGACGACATAGTGGTCATCTTGCGGGAGGCGAGGACCTTCATCAAGGATTTGGAAGAAACATTCGCCAACTTGTGGAAGGTAAAACTGCGACTCAATCCGGAGAAGTATGTGTTCAGCGTCCTGTCAGGCAAGCTACTGGGCTTCCTAGTGTCGCATAGAGGGATCGAGGCTAACCCAGAGAAGACCAAGGTGATAGAAAGGATGAGCCCCCCGTAGACCCTCAAGGAGATGCAGAAGCTCGCGGGCTGCGTAATTTCACTGGGGCACTTCATCTCCAAGCTAGGTGAGCACGCCCTCCCGTTCTTCAAACTGATGAAGAACAAGGGCCTGTTTGAATGGACCCCGCAGGCCGAGCCAGCCTTCCAAGACCTCAAGAGGTACCGCGCCAGCCTGCCGGTAATGGTGGCACCTCATCCTCTTGAGCCCCTGGTGCTTTACCTGGCCACCACGCCCCATTCGTCCAGGGCGACACTTGTGGCGGTCCGGGAACAGCACGCGAATGCGGGGGTGCGGCATAGCGCCCCGTGCCCGACCGCGCCACTACCCCACCAGATGGCAAGGCTCCCGAGCACCCCTCGCCGCAAGCAGGGCCAGACATCATCAATGTCGGCGTTCTGGGAACGGGGGTACCCAGAGTTGCCTGCCTGCGGCCTGCGGCGTGGCTCAAGGGGTGGCCCTGCACGGCCCATCTTCATCAGCACAAGATCAAGACCCTCGCGAGGGGCCAAGCCTCGCTGGGTGGACGGCAGAAGCTTCTCGTGCATGGCCTCGCAGTCGGGCTCGCGAGGAGGCGGAGAGATCAAGGCGGGTACCTCACGAGGTGCCCATGATGCAAGCCATGACGACTAAGGGCACCAGAGGCCAGCCCGCAAGAAGGTCCTCATTTCCTCTTGGTGCAAAGGAGGCAAGCGCAGCGAGAGCATCAAGCAAAGGAGCCATTTCGTGCAACAAGACCAAGACCATCACAACGGCAGGAAGGAGGTCATCATGGAGCCCAAGCCAAGGCCACCGCTGTGAGCCTTTGACAAAGCGAGGACCAACTTTAGTCAGATAAGTGTACTAGATGTTCCCTTCAAATGGCCAATTGTTGGCGCCTTCCCGCCAATATTTGGGAAGAGGCCTGTGGCCTCCGCCTATAAATAGGACTAGCCTCCCACAGGGTAGATGGATCCGAATCCAATGCAGAGCTAGAGGTTAAGCAATCTAGAGCGAGAGAGAGCGACCGAACTCCCCCTGGCAGTTCGTCGCACCGGCCAAGAACAGGCCCTCGCGAGGCTGTTCTTCCTTGTATTGTTCATCATCAGCCCCTGAGGCAATCCACCACACCAAACACTGGAGTAGGGTATTACACCACAATGGTGGCCCGAACCAGTATAAACCTTGTGTCCCTTGTGTTGCTCTTTGTGTAGTTTAGATCCTTGAGAGGCGACGAGGTGCGTAGGTAGGGGTGAGATCTCGCGCACCCCAGTAGTTCGATCCTAGAGGGTCTGCCGAACCTGAACCGACATTTGGCGCCATGTAGGGGTGCGCCGAATCCTCCTTCGCTGCTCGCACCTGGGTCGCATCATCATCATAATGTCCGCCACCAGCGGGCAACCTCGATCCTCGGGCCTGGCCGCTCCCTTACGCAGAGCCGCTTCGGGCGACCCTACGCGCCAGTGCAGCTCATGGTTCATGCTGTCATGGCATGCGGGCGACGCAGCCAGTAACGACAGCTCACGCCAAGGCAGCGCAATGGCGGCGAGGGCTCAACCACGCCATGCCACAACATTGTACACCCGCCAGAGCAGCGGAACTCAAGGGCTGCGCCACCGTGGCCCGAGAGCTACTGCAATGCAAAGGCCGGAGGGCGGCCGCGACGCGGTTGGAGCGGGTGGCAGAGCTCTGGCTTCGCCAGATCGGGGCTCACCCTTCGCACCCAACTGCAACCTCAGGTCCAGGGCGCCCACGCGAGGCCCCACGACGCCCGCTGAGCTCCAAGCGGACCCAAGGCCACTCCAACGCCAGCCAAAGCCGCCAAGACGGGCTAGCAGCGGTGCTGCATCCGCCCCCGGCCAGCGAAGGAGGACTCACCACGGCCCATGGCCCCAGTGGGCGACCGCGCTACCACCCCCAGGTGGGCACCTCAAGCAGGGTTGCGTGGCACACGGGGCACTACGATGCAGCATTCGGAATGGCGGCCCCAGAAGAGTACGTGCCCCACATGATGGATCAAGGGCACGCGCAGCAGGACGAAGACGGCTCGCTCCTCGGCCCAAGCTGGGGGGACAAGGCACCCGAAGCTAAGCTCTTCCAGGAGCCCCGGGAAAGCCCCGTCGACCATGCCGGGAGCAACGATTATCGGGTACCGCTAATTCCTCAGGAGCAGGCATACGCTAACCATGGATCGCAGGAGGTACAGGTCGTCGCAGCGGATGGCTGCCCCAATCCCGCAGTTTCCTACCCCTCAGGAGGAGGGCGCTGGGGGTTGCAGGAGACGGGCCTAGATCCGGCATCACCGCCATGGCATTCGGAGCAAGGCGTCCTCGGAGGTAGGCCTCTCGGCCGGGAGGTGCCTCATGCACTTCGGCAGAGGACCCGGGTCGCCGGAGGAACCGGCCTGGCGATCGCTTACCCCATCGGCGACGCCCCGGTCTCCGCCGCTGCCGATGGCATTAGAGTGTGGCGCAAGGCGGGCCCTCGTCAGCGATATGAAGCAAGGCTGTTACCTGTGAAGAAGGCCCAAGGCGTGAAGCTCGCGCCTGCGACACTCTCACGTAATAATGAGTGGGGTTGTACACGCCTCAAGTCTCGTGGAGCGCCGCCTCAGCCCTGGGCTCCCTCCCACGCCTGCAAGTAGCACTTAGTCTGCTACTGGTGAGAAGACGCCCAAGACTAGACTAGGTGCCGGACGCGCTTTTTCTCGCTTTTCTTGCTTTTCCCTTGGCTGTCGCTTCCCCCGCTTGATTTAAGTTGGATTTGAGCTTGCGATTTGCGGTGTTCGGGAAGGTGTTTAGTCTCGCTCAAGCAATCTCGCTCGTTACCACTCTGCCTCAGCTGCCTCCCCTCGTGAGCCCCTCGCGAACCGGGCCAGGCCTAGCATGCGTGCAGACCGGACCACCATCACCGCACCCTCTCAGGAGGTTCTCATCACAGGTTCAATGGGCTCGTTCAGGGAGCACATGGAGCACCACAGCCCTCCGCAGGCTATCTCGGGGCCCACGCGGGTCGAAGGTAAACAAGCCAGCCGGCTCGTCGCAAGGCCAGCCACTTGGCACAGGTGTACGGGTGATATCGCATGTACTAATACGCTAACTACAATTTTTTACACGAGGGGATCCCCCTCCCAAAATGCTCTTACAACCTTCAGGGCCAAGCCCGAACTATGTCTGCGCAGGATAAGAAAGCAGGAGCAGCACACGGTCAGTCAGATAAATCCCCCAATGCATCCTCGAGGTCACCTCCTGAATCGTCGCTGGCGTCGCTGACCTCGCCATCGCCCTCCGCGTCGTCATCCCGACGGAGGCCCCCTCAGCCTCCGGTGGCCCTTGCCTCCCTGCTCCATCACTCGAGGAAGGACCGCCGTGGGCAACTGGAAGGGCAGTCACCACAACTGGGTTCTCGCGAGGTCCCCTGAGGACTGCGGGGCGAGCCCCATTTGTTGAAGCTGGGCATCCGCTTCACGGTCACCCCCTGCTCGAGCAAAGGTACAGCCAGCACCCCTGCCGGATGCTGCCAGGGGAAGGGTCCCCAGTAAGGATCATGAGAACCTTCCTCAGCACTTCGGGCGTCAGGTCCTCCTCCTGGAGCCTCATGCGGTCCTCATGCCCGCCGAAGGCCCACATCCAGCGGGAATGGCGCTAGAGAGGGGCAATGTGGCATAGGAGGAACTCATTCACCACCTTGGGCGCCATCACGCCGAGCGCCCTCAAGTACGCGAAGCGATGCCAGACGAAGACGAGCCGGGGGCTCGTGAGCGTCTCCTAGCCCCAGCCGAATTGGGGATAGCGGGCAATGTTGGCTCCGAAAGCAGGGGGCTGGGCACCCCGACATCCACATACAGCCACCGCCAAGGAACCCAGACGCGGGCGGAGGAAGGCTGAAATCAATCCTCGCCGCTGTTTCTAGTGCGTAATGAAGCTCACGCACTTGAGCATTGGGTGGGGTCGATGAGGCGCAAAGAGAAGAAGGGCGCAGCAAGGCAATCAAGGAGGATGCCCATCATCGCCTCGTAGACAAAGGCGAAAACGGCAAGAAGAGTAATGGATTCAGGACCCAAATGCATCATATGGATCTCGTAATGGGAAATCACAGCGTTGAAGAAATTGGAAAAGGGGAACCAGTCCTCGCCTATGCGTGCCGGGCTGGCACCGGACCTCGCGACTATTCTGCCAATGGAGAAGTGAGACGCGGGCCAAACCGCTGCCCTCCCGCACTTCGTTGAAGATAGTGGCAAGGGCAGAATCGACCTTGTCCAAGCCTTCTTGCTGAGTATGATCGACCGACGATGCAATGAGAGCCGTCGGGCGATGGCGAAGCGGGCGGAGGCATTGTGCTTTTTCCTTTCCCTTCGCTGCCGGAGCCATGGCGATGTGGAAGGGGAGGATTCAGATTGGATTGGAAGCAGACCGGAGCTCGAGAGGAGGAAGAGTAGGAGACGGCCGAGCAGCGAGAAGAGGGATGACTGTGTGCAACCACGGGTCCGCTTAGTCGGGCGCAAATAAGGAGGCGGGGGAACAGGACGCCCATCGCCCAATCAACCGCCACGCGCGCCGAGGCTGCAGGTTGTTAGGCCCGTGGCACTTCACACTTGCCCTTCGCTTTCTCGCTCAGCCAAGTCCATGCGCGCTTTGGGCCCGGGTTACTGCTGGCGCTCGGGAACGGGGTACCAGACTTGCTCTCCCGTGGCCTGCGGCGGGCTCAAGGGGTGGCCCAAAGACGACCCATCTTCATCAAGACAAGCTCAAGACCTCGCGAGGGGCCAGCCTCGCATGGCGGATTTACGTGAAGCTTCCTCGTGCACGGCCTCACAGCCGGGCTCGCGAGGAGGCGGAGAGATCAAGGCGGGTACCTCACGAGGTGCCCATGACGCAAGCCATGACGCACCAAGGGCGCCAGGAGGGCGCCAGCCACAGCAGTGTCCCTCATTTCCTCTTGGTGCAAAGGAGGCAAGCGCAGCGAGAGCATCAAGCAAAGGTAGCCATCGTGGAGCCCAAGCCAAGGCCACTGCAAAGCATTTGACAAAGCGAGGACCAACTTTAGTCAGGATAAGTGTACTAGATGTTCCCTTCAAATGGCCAATTGTTGGCGCCTTCCCGCCAATATTTGGGAAGAGGCCTAGGCCTCTCGCTTATAAATAGGACTAGCCTCCCACAGGGTAGAGGGATCCAATCCGCAATGTAGCTAGAGGTCAAGAAATCTAGAGAGAGAGAGCGACCAACTCCCCTAGCAGCTCGTCAGACTGCCAAGAATGCACTCATGAGGCTGTTCTTCCTTGTATTGTTCATCATCAGCCCTCGAGGCAATCCACCACATCACACACTGGAGTAGGGTATTACACCACAATGGTGTCCTGAACCAGTATAAACCTTGTGTCCCTAGTGTTGCTCTTTGTGTAGTTTAGATCCTTGCAAGGCGCATTTAGGTGCAGGTAGGTAGGGGTGAGATCTCCGCGGCACCCCAGAGTTCGAATCCCAGAGGGTCCGGGCGAACCCGAACCGACAATCAACACCACTTCCTCGCCGAGCACCTGTACTTCATCAGCACGGTAGCTTTATGGCGCCGCCAGACGCTGCTACTCCCATGTTTGCAGAAGCTCCTGCTTGCTCTCCTCGTCGCCTCCAGGAAGTTGTGCCACTACTTCCAAGGCCACCCCATCAAAGTCGTCTTAGCATACCCCCTAGAGAAGGTACTCCGGAGCCCCAACGCCGCGGGCAGGGTTGCTGAGTGGAACATGAAGCTGCAGGCATTCCAGCATGAGTTCAGCACCACCAGGGTCATCAAGGACGCGACCCTCATTGATTTCATGGGGAATGGACTGACAACCCTGACCGAGGGGTGGGAGAAGACCGTTCCTGTTGGGGAACGTAGCATGCAATTTCAAAAAAATTCTTACGATCATGCAAGATCTATCTAGGAGATGCATAGCTACGAGAGGGGGAGAGTGTGTCCACGTACCCTCGTAGACCGAAAGCGGAAGCGTTAGGTTAATGCGGTTGATGTAGTCGAACGTCTTCGTGATCCAACCGATCAAATACCGAACGTACGACACCTTCGAGTTCAGCACATGTTCAGCTCGATGATGTCCCTCGAACTCTTGATCCAGCAGAGGGTCGAGGGAGAGTTTCGTCAGCACGACGGCGTCGTGATGGTGATAGTGATGTGATCTGCGCATGGCTTCGCCTAAGCACTACGTGAATATGACCGGAGGCGTAAACCATGGGGAGAGACACCGCACACGGCTTGGAACAATTGGTGTTCTCCAAGGGGTGCCCTGCCCACGTATATAAAGGAGGGAGAGGAGGAGCCCGCTGGCCTGGCGGCGCGCCATGGGTGGGAAACCGACTAGGACTCCCAATCCTAGTCAGCCCTCTTCCTATCTTACGGAGGGGGAAAGGGAAGGAGAGGGAGAAGGAGAGGGAAAGGGGGCCGCGCCCCCTCCTCCTTGTCCAACTCGGACTCCCTTGGAGGGGGGCGCGCGCCACCCCTTGTGGGCTCCCCTCTCTCTCCCATATGACCCATGTAGGCCCACTCCTTGGAGGGGGACTCCGGTAACCTCTCGGTACTCCAAAATATACCCGAACCACTCCAAAACCATTCCTGTGTCCGAATACCATCTTTCGGTATATCATTCTTTACCTCTCCACCACGAGACTCCTCGTCATGTCCGTTGTCGGCTTCGGGAACGGGGTCCCTGACTTTCCTCGCCATGCCCTGCGGCGTGGCTCAAAGGAGGCCCAGACAGCCCATCTTCATCAACACAACCTCAAGACCTCGCGAGGGGGCCAGACTACTGGGCGGACGGCTAGGAGCTTCTCGTGCAGGCCTCACAGCTGGCTCATGAGGAGGCGGAGAGTTCAAGGCAGGATACTCGCGAGGTGCCCATGACGCAAGCCATGATTTACCAGGGGCGCCACTGGCGCCACCACAAGCAGGCCCTCCTTTCCTCTTTGGTGCAAAGGAGCAAGCGCAGCGAGAGCATCAAGCAAAGGCATCCGCTTCGTGCAACAAGACCAAGACCAGCCCCAACGGCTGGAAGGGAGTCATCGTGGAGCCCAAGCAGGCCATCACCAGAGCCTTTGGCAAGCGAGGACCAACTTTAGTCGATAAGTGTACCGCTGTTCCCCTTCAAATGGCCAATTGTTGGCGCCTTTCCCGCTCAATATTTGGGAAGAGGCCCAGGCCTTCGCTTATAAATAGGGGTAGCCACACTCAGAGTAGGATGAGAGGCAATCGCATCTGATCCGAATCGAGAGAAAGATGAGACCTGATCCTCAAGCTAGAGCGACGGACACCACCTAGCAGTTCATCACACCCACCAAGAATGTACTCATGAGGCTGTTCTTCCTTGTACTGCTCTCATCAGCCCCTGCAGGCAATCCACCATGCCACAAACTAGAGTAGGGTATTACACCACAACGGTGGTCTTAACTAGTATAAATCTTGTGTCCCTTGTGCTGTTCTCTTTAGTAGTTTAGGTCCCAGCGATTCGGCAAGGTGCGAGACGGTGGAGGGTTGGATCTCCGCACGCACCCCAGTGTTCGAACCTCAAGGGAATGCCGGAACCCAAAATCCGACATTTGGCGCGCCAGGTAGGGGTGCACCGGAATCTTCCTTTCGTCGCCTCATTCTTCCCCGACCACCGCAACCATGTTCGACGCCTGCCGGGCTCAAGGCCGAGCGCCGAGCCGCCTCGCCTCCCATGTCGCCTGACAGTTCCTGCCGGCCGGGCGCCTTGCCGTTCCTCGTTATTTGCAAATAACGCCATTACAGTTCGGCGGGAACGAGCAGCAAGCATCGCCCCAGACTCGGCCCATGAGGCGGACGCCGCACCGCCACGCTTTCGCTTACCCTCGCTGCTTTTTCGCCACGCGCGCTACCATGACCATGGAGGCTCTGCTGCACTCATCGCGTAAACGAGCTCTCGCGCTATCGCTTCTGCCGACGACGTTTATGAAGAATGGCTCACCGAAGTCGCCGAGCTCGTCCCGCTGCAGAGGCGCCTGCTGCCCGCCTGGCCGCACCGCACCGCCTCGCTGGCGATGAAGCTCCTGGCGCCTCGGCCGCCTCTCAAGAAGGCGCCGCCCCAAGGCGCAGGGTCTCAAGGCGGAACCTGCTCCGCAGCGCCGGCGGCAAGAGCAGAGCTGTCAAGAAGTTCTCGCCCGCAAGAAGCTGCCCGAGCGCCTCCCGCCCCAACACGCTAAGACCTCAGATCGCCTCAGCCAAGGGCGCAGGAGGCCCACAAGACCAAGCTCTTCGTCGTCCGAGGCCCCAAACGGCCACGGCGGGCTGCCGCGCTTTCACCTCCGAAAGGCGCAGCGCCGCGGGGGTTCCGCCAAGTTCTAGCGACCTGCCTCCTCGCTATGACGGCACAGCTGACCCCACGGAGTTCCTCCAGTTTCACGAGCTGGGCATCGAGGCTGCCAACGGGATGAAAAGGTCATGGCAAACTGGTTTCCCATGGCGCCAAGGACGGGCCCGCACTGCTCCTGAATCCGCCCTCGTGCACGATCTCTTCCGGGCCGAGATGCGCACTCCGCCATCGCCAACTTCTGTGGTACTCGCGACCGCCACCGCCGTGACCGATATGCGCCAGATCAGCAAAGCCTGGGAAACCCCGCAAAGTACATCCAGCGCTCAACAACGCTACCTCAAGATCCCTGTGGTAACGGAGGAGGCCATCATCTTCGCTTTTCTCCGACGGGCGGCGCGACGCCAAGATGAAGGAGGAGTCGCGATGCATGAAGATCTGTGCACCTCCTCGAGCTGTTCAACTTGGCACCGCGCGCGCCAGGCTGAAGGGGGCGCCTCCTCCTCGAGCTGCCCGCCGCGATCCCAAGAAAAGAAGTCCAAGGCCAAGGACGTGAAGCGCAGGGGCTACCGTGTCGCAGCCAACCGCATACCAAGCGAGGCGTAGATCATCCCGAGTCCTCCAAGGGCAGCCAGATCGCGTGTACCACCACCACCACACCCACAACACCAATGAATGTCAAGGGCCCGGCCGTAAGGCCAAGGAAGGGTCGGCAGACGCCTGAGCGCAGCGACCGGAGGAAGGAATGCAGACGCTAGGATGATCGCGTCTGCGCCAAGGGTGGCGCGACCAACCTCGCGAGGACACTGGCAAGACCCACCTCGCGAGGGAGGCCGGAGGGATCAGCCTCACGAGGATCGCCTGCAGGGAACGCAGGCTCTCCTCTCCACCGCCGCCGCCAAGGAGAATTGAAGACCGCCATCGATTTAGGGGCTGGGGCTTCAGAAGCGCGCGGCGATCGCTCAGATCCCGGGCAGAGCTCAAGCCCCAGCCTCTCAACAGATCTTCAAGCAGTTCCCCCACTAATGTGAATGCAGTCCTCCCTGCTCGAGGCCACGCGCTTCTCTCGTGGTCGGCGTGCGCCATCATGTTCAGCCCAAATGGATCAGCTCAAGCGCGCAGCCACAGCCGGAGTTCTCCGATGCTTTGTTCCCCAATCATTAGCAATGTTCTAGTCACCAAGACCTCATCGACGGCGGAGCAGGGCTCAACGCCCCGTCCGTGGAGACATTCAACAATCTTCAAGTGCCTTACAACCAGCTTCAGCCAACCAAGCCTTTCTCCGGATTCACCGACGGCTGCACGGTCCCGATCGGGCAGGTCCGCTTTCCCGTCACCTTCGGGCTCGCGACAACTACCACACCGAGCTCATCGACTTCGACGCCGCACATTCGCCCTGCAGATAACGCCATCCTTGGGTACCCAGCGCTGGCACAAATTCATGGTCAGTAACCCACCATGGCTACAACGCCCTCAAGATGCCAGATGCGGGGTCATCACGGTGTTCTCGTGAAGAGAGAGACGCAGTGCTCCTCGGAGCGAGCCTTTCAGCCACATCGCTAGAAGACCCGTAACACAAGAAGCAGGAGGCCTCCCGAGGCCGCACTCCAAGAAGAAGAAGACATCGACCGCCCCGGCCTCAAGAGGCAGGCACTGCAGGCCCACAACAGCCGGGGGAGCCTTCCATCGCAGATAGAAAGTGCGCCCGGCCGCCTCCTCAGCCGGGCTCGGGGCTCTCCTCGAGGGCC
Organism: Aegilops longissima; assembly: GCA_021605205.1. Taxonomy (NCBI): domain Eukaryota; kingdom Viridiplantae; phylum Streptophyta; class Magnoliopsida; order Poales; family Poaceae; genus Aegilops; species Aegilops longissima. The sequence goes on from CM038682.1 coordinate 404,197,206, forward strand.
GCCGACCTCACCAAGGTCTCGAGGAGGCGCTTGGGCACCATGTGGAGGCGTGCTTGCCACGCTTCCCGCAAGGTGAGCAAGGCAAGGAGGGCCGAACCTCAGGAGTTCTTCAAAGAAGGCCATTCAGAGCTACAGGAGTCAAGGGTCATGAGGGGCAGCCACCGCCACCCGCCTGTGGCCCCCATCCAGCGAGGATGCTGGCTGGGCGCGTCTGCATTGACATACCAGGGCTCAACCGAGCCAAGATCTCAAGAGCGCCCGCCCTCGCGAGTGGGACGCTGCAAGGGTCCGCCCACGCCTACGCACGCATGCCTTATGGCCTGCCAACGCAGGCAGCAAGAGCGGGCGCTTATTGAGGACCATCCCGAGGCTCATGAGCTCTGCATGCCGCAGCCCTGGCGGAGATGGAGATGGTCTATGAGGAGCCGCCAGCGCCTCCCGAGCCTCCCGAGGCCCCCGGGCCTGGGGGCTCGTGAGGATCGGCTCCCGCAGCCCACCGAGTCTGCTACATCAACACCCCTTCGTCCCCAACATCACCAGGTGACATCTTTAAGTTTCGTTTCAGGCTGGGAGCGCCTTTAGGGCTGCATTATTCCTAGGTCACTGGGTCCGCGCGCGTGTATCCTTTTATTTCATGTCATTAACTTATCCAGCTTGGGGGCGCCTCGGCTGCATCATCCCCAAGTCGCTCGGGCCTGTCCCAAAGCATGTATCCTTCTTATGCTTTCCTTAGGATTATGGTCTCGCCCACCATGCTTGTTATTTGGAGCCTTTTCCTGGGTGGCGAATCTTGCACGCTAAAGGGGGTGCCCGAGCATCGCGACTGTGGCTCCTACCGCTCTCCGCCTCACCCTCCGGTCTTGTCCATGGCATCGCGACCTGGCTTGCCGCTGACGGCCGAGACCAGCCCGAGAGCCGGACCCGAGGACGAGAGTTTTGTCATCTAACCCAGCTTATGCTAAAGGGGGTGCCCGAGCATCGCGACTGTGGCTCCTACCGCCTCCGCCCTCACCTCCGGTCTTGTCCATGGCATCGCGACCTGGCTTGCCGCCGACGGCCGAGACCAGCCCGAGAGCCGGACCCGAGGACGAGTTGCTCCATCCGACCTAGCTTGCGCTAAAGGGGGTGCTCCGAGCATCGCGACTCGGGGCTCGACCGGCTCCTGCCCTCACCCTCCGGTCTTGTCCATGGCATCGCGACCGCTTGCCAATGACACCTGAGACCAGCCCGAGAGCCGGACCCGAGGACGAGTTTCATTATCTAACCCAGCTTGCAGCTAAAGGGGGGTGCCCAGCATCGCGACTCAGTGGCTCCTACCGCCTCCGCCCTCACCTCCGGTCTTGTCCATGGCATCGCGACCGGCTTGCCACCGACGGGCCGAGACCAGCCCGAGAGCCGGACCAAGACGAGAGCACCGCATCCGCCAAATTTGCAGGAACACACTCAAGATAAGGCCCAGAGCCAGCGCACCTGCTTTGAGGTAGGGCCCTGTGAGTCCCGCTACTGGCTCACGGTGCCCAGACACACCTCGCCCAGCCCTACCGTGCACGCCACGTGTCGGGTGGGGTCAGAGCACGCCTGGGCTCCTCCCGAGGGGAGCCCCGCCCCACGCTCCAAAGGAAGCACCATGCTCGCTACTGGCCGACGACACCGCCGAGGAGCGGCTATGCTCAGACGCATGCGAAGCGCTTATGTTCACAACCGGTGATAAACAACCGAGGGTGGCCTCCGGTCGATCAACCTCAGGGAGCCTGTAGCTCTGTTCGGCCTCGCCGCAACGCCTCGAGCGCCAGAGAGGGCTGGGCACGGGCTGCGCCTGGTCACGCCTGACGACGCCATTCCAGCCAGGCCCCTCGGCCTGGTTCATCGTGACGCCACTCCCCGAGCGGAGCTAAGGTACGAATGCCGCTTGAGCTGCCAAGGGGACTCCTGAGCATCGCGACTCAGAGCTTAACTGATCACGTAGCCCCTCACCCCTTAGTTCCGAAGGCTAACCATGGTTGAGGTATGCGCGGGCCGGGCTCGCAGACGAGAACGGTGGATCCGCCTGCCTCACCTCCCTACTTGCTGTTCAGGCGCCAAGGGGACTCTGAGCATCGCGACTCAGAGCCTAACTTGTCACGTGAGACCTCACCTTGGTCCCGCCCCTGCTTCCGGCCGAGGCTAACAGGGCTGAGAGGGAGCGAGGGGCCGGCTCACGGCGAGAACATAAGCAAGTAGGAAGCACAAATTTCAAGGAATTCAAAAGCAAATATTACAGTCCACATCTGTTATCGCAATACCAAACGCAGTTTAAACGCCTTGAGGCATGATACATGTGCAGGAATTAAAAGCAAGACAGAGCCACAACGGAGTCACTTGTCGGCGGTGGAGCAGCGCGGAGTGGGCTCGCCATGAAGCAAGAGGGTCAGCAGCCGCTTCAGCTTGGTGTCAAGGCCCGAACTTCCCTAATAGAGCCTCCGCGGACTGCTCACACCCAAGGCAGCCGCAGCCTGATGCTCACCGCTATTGGCTCCAAAGAGGCTGTCCATGTCGACGCTGGATCCCAAGATAGATGTGGGTGAGGATCCACGCTGCTGCCGCTGAAGACAAGACACGCCTGCCTCACCTGGGGGCCAAGACCAAGGGAGACATCTTCAAGAGCGAACCAGAAGGGAAGCAGCTTGGCGGGCTGCCCTTCAAGCGCCAGCCAAGGGCTCTCCAGCCGCCATCGAAGCTCCTCAAGAAGGCGCAAGCCTTCACCTCCATATCCATGAAGGCCACGTGATCTTCGGCAAGAACCCGCCTTTGTCGCCCAGCTCGACCTTCCTCGCCCAGCCTCGCCCAGCAATACAGAGGCGGGTCACGGCGCTTCTTCAGCTTTTGGCCTCCTGGTCCTTGACGGCCACCATGAGCCTTCATGCTTTCTCCTGCTCTCGGCGGAGGCGGCCTCCTCGGCAAGCTGGTTCACAGCCCTTCACCGCCTCCAGCTGCCTCACAAATGACCTTGATGCCGGCTGCCTCCCCTGTGGCAGCATCACGGGCAACCTTCAGATCACGAACAGCTCGCTTCTCCTCGCAGCAGCCGCCGAGGCTCTGGACCAGCGCCTGAATCGAATCGCCGCCGAGCTAATCCAGCCAGAGGCCAGCCCAAGCGCCTGCCACCAAGCGAGGGTCGGCGCCAGAAGATCCTCGCCAGCCTGGTCCAATTCAGCGGCAAAGACGATCCAAGACAAAGGAGGAGTCGAGAGATGAGTTGGTGGAGTAGGAGGAGATGGCGGCGGCAGAACCACTCAAGGCCTCGAGGCGGAACCAACAAGCGCCACTCAAGAACAAAGTGGAGGCAGCGCAAGCAAGGGCACCTCGAGTCGCTGGGTCAGTAATGAGCTCAGCCTCGCCCTAGCGGGCTCAGCCAGCCTCGCGAGGACGCCGGGCAGGAGAGGCCTCAAGGCCAGATCATCTTTTTTTGGGCAGAGGCACCCATGGATGGGGCCTCAGAGCCCCTTCACTCTTTCACACAAGGGCGCCACTGGGTCAAGAACATGGACACCAGATCTCGCCGACAGAGCAAAGAATCAAGACGGGAAGTGTGCACTTACATGTCGCCACTGGTGGACTTTGAGCATCCTCCGCCATACTTGAAACCCGAGAGCCGCTGCAGTGGATCAACTTAAAGGGGACCAGGAGCAGGAGGTGCGTCATGGGTTCTCCCTCGGGGTCAAGCGACCTGCTGGGACCAGCCCAGTCCGTCCTTCTTCGATCGGGGCAGGCTTTTTCCTCCTCCATCCTCATCCTCGCTCGTCGCCACTCGGGAGGCGGAGAACGCGGGCTCATACTTTGCAGGGGAGGAGCCCAGAACACCCCGGATGTAACTTTCCATATTTGTAACTCCAACTCTTGCCATTTTCGCATTGTGATATGATATTCCTCCGTGGTTGGGTTTTTCTTCATTTTTGCATTTTGTCCATGTCATGCATTTCATATCATGTCATCATGTGCATCTCATTTGCATAATGTGTTCGCCCTCATGATTCTCGAAAGCATTTTCCCCCAGCTGTCCGCTTTTTCCGTGAGCGGTACTAAACTTTCTCGAATGGACCGAGGTTTGTCAAGTGGCCTTGGTACACCACCGTAGACCACCGTCAAGTTTCGGTCATTTGGAGCTCGCTTGGTACTCCAACGGTTAACCGTGACTTCGCAGAGGCCTCTTTGTTGCAGCCCAACACCCCTTCAAAACAGCCCAATAACCCATCTAAGTCACTTCCATGCTCTCCGTCAGTCGATCACGATCGTGGGGCGAAAACTACACCTCATTTGGAGCTCCTAGCTCCTCTACCTATAAATATGCATCTCCCTCCAACCGCAAACCCTAGCGAAAATCCTCCACACCGGACACGTCCCGTCCAGACCGGACGAAAACCCGCCACGCTTCGGACCAATCCATGGCACGACGGGCAGCGGGCGCTTACATCGCCGCTTCTCCACCATGGGCCTGGGCTTCGCCTGTGGGCTGCCCTCCATGCCGCCGCGCCACACACCACACACTGGCCAAGCCTTCAATGGCCACGGCCTCTCCACGGCTGCCGCTGCTGTCTGCTTCTTGTCACCGCCACACACGGCCACACGGCTGCTGGCATTGCCACCAGCTTCCTCACAAGGCCAAGGCTTCAAGGCCAGATCTCGCCACTGCCTCAGATCCAGGTTTCGATTTTCCTCCTGCCAAGGTTTTCCATTCCGGCCAGCCACGCCGCTTCGGTTCACAAGAGTCGAACCCTAGATCCAATAAGGGTTGACTTTTCCTCTCCCCTAATCGCCAAGTCTTTATTCTATGATTAATTTGTTGCATTTTCATCATGCCATAACTTTGCACCCGTAGTCTGCTTTCATGTGTAATATGTCAAATTGTTCGCCTCAAGAGTAGATCATTTCATTCCATTGCATCATTTTCATTTGAGCTCATCTTGATGCCCAAATGCTGTTAGAAGAGGGCTATGTGATGTTAGTTTCTGATTCTTATCGTAACATGCACTTTTGTCATTTTTGCCATGATTGATGTGTGCATCCTATGATCTTGAGTCCTACATGTGTTTTGTAATATGCCATGCCATATTTACAGGGGTGTATGCCATGTATTTTTGTGATCTCTGTGGTGACTAGCACAAGCATGCAAACTAGGCTTCATGATGTTGCTGATTTCAGCCTCTGTTTTGCTGATATTTTTATGCCATGTTAACTTGATGCTACCGAGAGATCCATGCATATTTTGAGATACTTCAGAAGGATGTTTTGAACATATGGTTATGCTCTATCCATCCATGCCCTTGTTTGCAATTATGGAGTGCCATAGCTTGAGTCAATCGAGCTCTACTTTTGCTATAAAATGTTTCCTCGCAGATTGTTTACATGTTATTCAATTTTGCCAAGGTTGTTGTAGTTGATCCGTATGCTATGATGTTGTTCTTGCCATGTAACTTCTATGCCATGTCTTCTTGATGTATGTATGCTTAGTTTATCATGAAATGCTCTGTAGTGAGTGCATCGAGCTCTTAAACATGCCTACTTGTTATCTGTTTTTGTCATGCCCTGCTGTTGAATCTGTTAACTAAACTTGCTATTTTGACATGGTTGCTATTATATTTTCTCGATCCTTTTGGCTCATGGTCAGAAGGGACTTTTGTTCTATGCTTTGAGTAGATTCATGCCATGCCTTGTTTTGCTATTATAAGTTCCTGTAGCATGTTTTTTGCTTGCTCAACATTGCTTCCTCGATGCTGATTCTGCCATGTTCAAGAATTTTACTAAGTCCGTGAAGCTGATATATTTTGCACTTTTGCCATGCTTGTTTGGACCTGTTATGTTGTGATTTAGCCGTAGCTCGTTGTTCATCTTTTGTCAAGCATCTTGAGTAGATCACTGCCATATGCTTTGTTGGTACGCTTGGGTGCAGTAGCTTAATTTCTTGTTGCTTGCTATGTGGCATCATGTCGTTAATGGCAGATTTGTGCCATTCTTGTTTTGCTTGTCATTTGCAAACCGTGCATCCGATTCCGTGATCTTTATATCGATTTCAACCAAATCATCTCATCTTTCCAGCGCATACTTGGTTTGCTGTTGATGCCTGGTTCATCATTTTCCTTCCGAGCACGCATACGCATTGCATATCACATCTCGCATATCATGCCATGTATTGCATCATGTTGCTTGTGCATTGCACCGTGATTTATTGTGGTTCCTTTGTTTGTGTTCTTGCTTTGGGTAGAGCCGAGACGAGTACGTGAACGAGGAACCTGTTGAGAACGCTTACGAGGATCAAGCTTTCGACAACTCGAGAACTTTGCGTGCAAGATGACCATACCTCGAAATCACTTCTATCTTTGCTTGCTAGATGCTCTCTTTTGCTATGCCTATGCTACGATGCCTATCACTTGCTATATCATGCCACCCATATTGCCATGTCAAGCCCCTAACCATCCTTTCCTAGCAAACCGTTGATTGGCTATGTTACCGCTTGCTCAGCTTTCTCTTATAGCGCTAGTTGCAGGTGAAGATGAAGTTTGTTCCTTGTTGAACATGGAGATGTTGTTCTTGTTGGAACATGTTTACTTGTTGGGATATCACAATATATCTGCTATAATTAATGCATCTATATACTTGGTAAAGGGTGGAAGGCTCGCCTTATGCCTTGTGTTTTGTTCCACTCTTGCACCCTAGTTTCCGCCATACCGTGTTATGTTCCTTGATTTCGCTCCTTACATGGTTGGGTGATTTATGGGACCCCTTGACAGTTCGCTTTGAATAAGACTCTCCAAGAAGGCCCAACTTTGGTTTTACCATTTGCCACCTAAGTTTTTTCCCCGGTTTTCGCGAGCCCGAGGGTCATCTTTATTTTAACCCCCGACCAGTGCTCCTTCGAGTGTTGGTCCAACTAGAGCGCTTTAGCCACTTCAAGGAAACTTGAGGTCTGGTTTTAGTTGTAATGGACTGCTCATCCGGTGTGCCCCGAGAACGAGATATGTGCAGCTCCTATCGGGATTTGTCGGCACATTCGGGCGGCTTTGCTGGTCTTGTTTTATTGCTGTCGAAATGTCTTGTAGTCCGGATTCCGAGATCGATCGGGTCTTCCCAGAGAAGGAATATCCTTCGCTGACCGTGAGAGCTTATAATGGGTTGTTGGGACACCCCCGCAGGTATTATCTTTCAAAGCCGTGCTCATGTTATGAGGCAGATGGGAATTTGTTAATGTCCGTTGTAGAAAACCCGGTTGACCTTAATTAAAATACATCAACCGTGTGTAACCGGATGGTCTCTTCTCGCGGAGTCCGGAAGTGAACACGTGTTGGAGTTATGTTTGACGAAGTAGTTCAGATCACTTCTTGATCGCTACTAGCTTCACGACCGCGCTTTGCTTCTCTTCTCGCTTCTTTTTGCGTAATGTAGCCACCATATATGCTAGTCGCTGCTGCAGCTCCACCTCACAACTCTGTCCTTCCTATAAGCTTAAATAGTCTTGATCTCGTGGTGTGAGATTGCCGAGTCCCCGTGACTCACAGATTCTACCAAAACAGTTGCAAAAGCCGACGATGCCAAGGCAGTGACGAACCGAGCTCAAGTGGGAGTTCGATGAGGAACGTGGTCGTTACTATGTGTCTTTTCCTCGATGATCAGTAGTGGAGCTCAGCTTGGGACGATCGGGATCCGTAGCATTTGGGGTAGTCTTTTATTTTGGTTCCGTAGTCGGACCTTGAGTGTAATCTGAATGATGGATGTTTATTTATGTATTGTGTGAAGTGGCGAATCGTAAGCCAACTATGTATCTCTTCCCTTATGTATTACATGGGTTGTGTGAAGATTACCTCACTTATGACATTGCTTTCAATGCGGTTATGCTCTAAGTCGTGCTTCACACGGGAGATATAGCCGATCGAGGGCGCTATAAGTTGGTAATCGAGCCATCCCCACTTAGGAGCCCCCGCTGATTGTTTGCTAGCTTGTTGAGTCTAGAACAAAAATGTTTTGAGTCTTAGGATTATATATATCGGAGAGTAGGATTCTTTTACTCCCTCACCCCTTCGTCCGCCTCGTGAGGTCTCCCGACGAGAAGTTTTGACTCTCCTCTCCTCAAATTTCACTAAATTTTTTTAGGATCACGCTGGTATCTTGGAATCGCTCCAATGGTTTTGTGACGAGAACATTGTTCTTGGTGCCTCCCGACATTTAGGGGTTGTGGCAGGTCCCGGGAGTTGAGCTCCGAGGTGTTGTCGCCACAATTTTATCGCTGCAGTTCTCGAATACCGAGCTTTGCCGACATCGAAAATCTCTTTTGTACGCTTGTTGGTGAGATAACCCCGATAACCCAAAGATCGGGCGAGCTCGAGTATTGCCATGACTCAGATAACGATGCTTTTCAAGGTCGAGGTACACGATTTCAAGGTTTCTTGTTATGTGTTGACGGATGGATACAAATGATCTAGGTATTGTTAGTTTGGGTGATATATTTTGTGTCCCCCAGATCCCCAACACCAAATTGCATAACCGTAAAGTTTCGGAGTTTATAGGTGGGATTCAAGTAGCTCTTAGCATTTCTTCCCGCAGATATTTGGTTTGTGATTGGGTAATCCTTACCACTTATTTGTTCCAATGCATTTTGTTGTATTTTTTCATCAACCCTTAATCAAGTGGCTTCTCACCTTAATGGACGGTGATGTTAACTTTGAATTCATTCGCTCATCCTTGTTCAATGTTTATTGTGAAGACTATATGTTGCAATTTCTATCCGCTGATTCAACTTGTCTATCTGCTCATCAAGTGCTAACGGATGTCACCTCTTCAGATGGCTCCGCCAACGCCCTCAATCCGGATCACGATGATGGGAGTCAATCGAACCTCCACCTCCACCTCCGCCTCCGGAGGCATGGCAAGCTATCATGGCAGCCACCAATGCCAATGCTCGATGATTTTGCAACTTTGCAAGAGCGCAACTAAGGGCAAGGCAATCAAGGAAATCAAGGCCAAGGCAACAACCAGCCGCACTTTGCTACCCTCAATCGGTTCTCGCTAATCAGCCAAGTCTTTCGGGCCGTGGTCGAGGCCACGACGCCGACGATTGGCTTGTGGACATCTGCAAAATTTTGAATGTAGCAATGTCGCACCTGAGGACTTTGTCAAGTTTGCTTGCTTCAACTCAAGGACCAAGCTGCCGAGTGGTTCCAAGAATACAAAGATTCCAGAGGAGGTCGGTCATTACCGGGATGAGTTCCGCCGAGACTTCAGAGCTCACCACATTCAAAAGTGTTGTTGAGAGCAAGCATGAGGAGTTCCGCAATCTCAAGCAAGGCAACATGTCTGTGTATCAATACAATATCCAGCTCAGAACTCGCCGCTTTGCTAAGCAAGACGCCCCGATGAAAAGAGTATGATCTATCAATTCAGAGGTGGTCTCAGAGAAGATCTGCAATTAGCTCTCGTGCTTTTTGAGCCGTAAAAGTATGATGAATTCTACAACATGGCATCAAGCAAGAAGCTGCCCAGCTCAAATGTGAGGCTTCTAAGAAGAAAATCAGGATGCAGTTCAGCCTTCTTCTTCCTCTCAAGTGGCAGCTAAGCAGCAGGTTCTACCTTCCTCCTCCTCCGTCTGGCCACCTTTATCGCCAGAAGAACTCAGTGGTCGTGGATCTTCCCACCCACCCAACCCAAAGCTATCGTAACAAGTCTAATTCTCAAGCTCCAAGGTCAAATGCTCCTTATCACCATCCGCCTCAGAGGTGACTTGCAACAAATGTCGCAGAAAGGTCACTATGCTAACAAGTGCTTCAACCAAAGGCGCCTTCCGCCTCCTCCCGTGAAATCTTCCAAGAATGCAAAGGGTCAAGCATAATCCCAAGTCCTGCAAAGGTGAACATGATGAATGCAGCGCAAGCAGAGGAATCTACGATGTGATAATGGGTAATCTCTCGCTAATGATATTCCTGCAAAAGTCTTATTTGATACCGTGCATCGCATTGTTTCATGTCAAGATCGTTTTTGCAAAGAATGATTTTACTTGGTCTTACCTGGATAAACCTTTGGGTTTTGTTTCTCCGGGAAGTCAATGAGAGCCAACTCAATAGTTCATGATGTCTCTATCAAGATGGGCGATTATAGATTTCTGCTAAACCAATTGTCCTTGGTGACTCGGATATTGATCTTATTCTTGGATGGATCGCTTTCTCAAGACAAAGCTCAGCTTGATTGTGCTGCCAGTGAAATTCAATTGACTCACTCTTCTAATGATGTGATCATCTATGCCGCCGTGATGAAACCATTCGTTGTTTTCTCTCAATGAGAAGGGCGAATTGATGCTATCTCTCGATTCCAATGCTTGTGAGTACCAAGATGTCTTTCCGTAAGAGCTTCCAGAATGCCTCCTCACCGCCGCTTGAATTCGTTATCGATCTTGAGCCCGGCATCAACCCGCTTTGCAAGCGCCCATACAAGCTTGGACCTAATGAGCTGAAGGAATTGAAGAAGCAGCTCGATGAACAAGAGCGTCCGGGTTTGATCGCATCGAAGTTCATCTCCTTGGGGTTGTGGTGTTCTTTTGTCCGAAGAAGGATGGCACGGACCGACTTTTGGCCGATTACCATTCCATTGAATAAGAAGACAATCAAGAACAAGTATCCACTTCCCAACATCAATGAGCTTTTCGAGCAACTCAAAGGTGCTAAAGTGTTCTCCAAGCTTGACCTTCGATGGGTTATCATCGATTCAGATTCGTGAACAAGATATTCCCAAGACAAAGATTCGTAATGCTTTGGTTCTATGAATATACCGTCATGTCTTTCGCCTTGTCAATGCTCCTCCAACATTCTCTCGAATGATGAACTTCATCTTCAACCCCTACACCAATGAATTGCCTTGGTCTATCTTGATGATATTTTGGTCTTCTCCAAGAATAAGAAGGATCATGCCAAACATTTGCGATTGGTGCTAGACAAGCTCAGAGAGCATCAATTCTATGCTAAGTTTTCCAAATGTGAATTTTGGCTTGATGAAGTGCTTTACCTTGGTCACATCATCTCCGCCAAGGGCATCGCTGTTAATCCGAGAAGGTGTCTGCAGCTGTGAATTGGGAACCTCCTCGAATGTCAAGCAGCTTCGCAGTTTTCTTGGTCTTGCAAGCTATTGTCAAGATTCGTTGAGAACTTCTCTAAGATTGCAAAGCCTCTTTCCAACCTCCTCCGTAAGCATGTGAAGTATGTCCGTCTCCCGAGTGTGACGTTGTTTTCAATACTCTCAAAGAGAAACTCGTCACAGCTCCCCGCCTTGACTCCTCCCGATGAATCCAAGCCATTCAAGTATTCTGTGATGCTTCTTTAAGGTCTCGTGCTGTGTTAATGCAAGAGAAGAGAGTTGTGGCCTATACCTCTCGTCAACTGAAGCTCAACGAAAAGAACTACCCCACTCACGATCTTGAGTTACGGCAGCTTGTCCATGCATTAATAACATGGAGACATCTCTTTTGGGAAGGAAAGTGGACATATTCACCGATCACAAGAGTCTCAAGTATATCTTCACTCAACCCAACCTCAACCTCGTGCAAACTCGATGGGTCGAAATGATTCAAGAGTACAACCCAAGTATTGAATATACTCCGGCAAGGCCAATGTCATTGCAGATGCTTTGAGCAGAAGGCTTATCGCAACAGCTTAATCCTCAAGCCCTTCCAACCGGATCTTTGTGAAGCTTTCCAGCTGAATCTTCAAGTTGTTCCTCAAGGCTTTCTTGCCAACCTCATAGTCTCTCCTACTTTGGAAGACCAAATTCGTGAGGCTCAACTCCGGATACCATGGTGAAAAAGGTGAAACGTGGTATCGACAAGGGCATTTCCAAGTACAAGTGCTTCCACATTGATGACAAAGATACTCTTTCTTCGAGGACCGGATTGTGGTTCCTAAGGGTGATCTACGAAAGTCATTATGAACGAGGCACACAATTCGCTTCTATCCATTCATCCCGAAGTACGAAGATGTACCATGACCTCAAGCAATATATTAGTGGACTCGAATGAAGCGAGAAATTGCTCAATTCGTGAATGAGTGTGATGTCTGCAGAAGAGTGAAAGGTAACACCAACGACCAGCTGGTCTCCTCCAACCTCTTGCTATTCCGTAATGGAAGTTTGATCATATCGAAATGGACTTCGTGGATGGATTTCCAAAGTCCAAGCGTGGAAATGATGCTATCTTCGTTGTCATTGACAAGCTTACTAAAGTGGCTCATTTTCTTCCTATCAAAGAATCTATCACAGCAGCTCGGTTAAGCATGTAATCTATACACCTCCGTGATTGTCTCTTGCACAGCATTCCACAAGTGATCTCTTCTGCACCGTGGCAGCATCTTTACCTCCAAGTTTTGGGATTCTTTTCGTAAGGCCATGGGCACCAACATTCGCTTTCAGCACAACTTTCCATCCTCAAACAAGTGGCCAAGTCGAGGTATGAAGTGGGAAGATTGTATTCCATATGCCGAAGTTCTCCTACAACAACAGCTTCCAAGCGAAGTTCGGCAAGGCCCCATTCAAATTTCTATGGCGTAAAGTGTTGTACTCTCTCAATTGGTCCGAGATGTGAACGCCAACTTCTTGGCAACGACTTGATCACGTAGTCAAGAAATGTGCAAAGTCATTCGTGAGAATCTCAAAGCCGCGCAATCGCGCTGAAGAGCTATTATGATGACAAGCACCGTGATGTGGCTTTTGAAATCGGAGACCATGTCTACCTCCGCCTCTCCAATGAAAGGCACTCGCCGCTCGTATCAAAGGAAGCTTGCCCTAGATACGTGGGTCCTTTCAAGATCATTGGCAAAAGAGGCGATCTCGCCATCAACTTGAGCTTCCGTCCAACTACGCAAATGTGCACAATGTGTTTCACGTGTCACAGCTTCGCAAGTGCTTCAAGACTCCTGAGCGCACTATCAACTTCGAAGAAATTGACCTTCAAGAAGATCTCTTATCATGAGCACCCGCTGTTATTCTTGAAGAAACCGAGCGCAAGACTCGCAACAAGTCAATCAAATTGCTGAAAGTGAAGTGGTCACACCATTCCGACCGAGAAGCCACCTGGGAGCGCGAGGATCACCTCCATTCCGAATATCCGGAGTTCTTTCAGTCCTAGATCTCGGGACGAGATCCTCTTTAGTGGTGGAGTGTTGTAACACCTCGGATGTAACTTTCCATATTTGTAACTCCAACTCTTGCCATTTTCGCATTGTGATATGATATTCCTCCGTGGTTGGGTTTTTCTTCATTTTTGCATTTTTTCCATGTCATGCATTTCATATCATGTCATCATGTGCATCTCATTTGCATACGTGTTCGCCCTCATGATCCCGAGCATTTTCCCCTGTCCGCTTTTGCAATCCGCACTTATGTCCCCCGCGCCCCTTTACGCTTTTTCCGTGAGCGGTACTAAACTTTCTCGAATGGATCGAGGTTTGTCAAGTGGCCTTGGTACACCACCGTAGACCACCGTCAAGTTTCGGTCATTTGAGCTCGCTTGGTACTCCAACGGTTAACCGTGACTCAGAGAGGCCTCTTTAAAGTTGCAGCCCAACACCCTCCAAAACAGCCCAATAACCCATCTAAGTCACTTCCATGCTCTCCGTCATTGATCACGATCGTGGGCGAAAACACACCTCATTTGAGCTTCCTAGCTCCTCTACCTATAAATATGCATCTCCTCCAACCGCAAACCCTAGCGAAAATCCCTCCTCGCACGGACACGTCCGTCCGCACCGGACGAAAAACCCACCGCTTCGACTAACCATGCCGCCACATGGGCAGCCATACCACATCGCCACAGCTTCCATGCTGGCTCGCCTGCCTGTGGTCGGCCTTCCTGCCCACAAGCCTGGCACACACTTGCCAAGGCTGGCTCAAGGCTGCCATTTCCTCATTGCCACGGCTGCCCCGCTGCCACTGCCGGCCGCCTGACGCCACGGCCGCCTCGCCAGGTTGCAGCCACACGCCGCCACGCCGCCCTGCCAGCTTTCCTCACAAGGCCAAGGCCAGATCCGCCACCTCGCCCCTCGGATCCGCGCCTCGATTCTCCGGCCAAGGTTTTCCACTCCGAGAAGCCACGCCATCACTGTTCAAGAAGAGTCAACCTAGATCCACGGGGTTGATTTCTCCTCTCTCCTAATCGCCCAAGTCTTTATTCTGTGATTAATTTGTTGCATTTTCATCATGCCATAACATTGCACCCGTAGTCTGCTTTCGCATGTAATATGTCAAATTGTTCACCTCAAGAGTAGATCATTTCATTCCATTGCATCATTTTCATTTGAGCTCATCTTGATGCCCGAAATGCTGTTAGAAGAGGGCTATGTGATGTTAGTTTCAAATTTTATCGTAACATGCATTTTGTCATTTTTGCCATGATTGATGTGTGCATCCTATGATCTTGAGTCCTACATGTGTTTTTAATATGCCATGCCATCTTTATAGGGGTGTATGCCATGTATTTTTGTGATCTCTGTGGTGACTAGCACAAGCATGCAAACTAGGCTTCATGATGTTGCTGATTTCAGCCCCTGCTTTGGTCGATATTTTTATGCCATGTTAACTTGATGCTACCGAGATCCATGCATATTTTGAGATACTTCAGAAGGATGTTTTGAACATATGGTTATGCTCTATCCATCCATGCCCTTGTTTGCAATTATGGAGTGCCATAGCTTGAGTCAATCGAGCTCTACTTTTGCTATAAAATGTTTCCCGCATATTGTTTACATGTTATTCAATTTTGCCAAGGTTGTTGTAGTTGATCCGTATGCTATGATGTTGTTCTTGCCATGTGTAGCTTCTATGCCATGTCTTCTTGATGTATGTATGTTTAGTTTATCATGAAATGCTCTGTAGTGAGTGCATCGAGCTCTTAAACATGCCTACTTGTTATCTGCTTTTGTCATGCCCTCTTGTCAAATCATAACTAAACTTGCTATTTTGACATGGTTGCTATTGCATTTTCTGATCCTTTGGCTCATGGTCAGTAAGGGACTTTTGTTCTATGCTTTGAGTAGATTCATGCCATGCCTTGTTTTGCTATTATAAGTTCCTGTAGCATGCTGTTTGCTTGCTCTGAACATTGCTTCCTGATGCTGATTCTGCCATGTTCAGTAATTTTACTAAGTCTGTGAAGCTGATATATTTTTCACTTTTTCCATGCTTGTTTGGACCTGTTATGGTGTGTTTTAGCCGTAGCTCAGTGTTCATCTTTTGTCAAGCATCTTGAGTAGATCACTGCCATATGCTTTATTGGTACGTTTGGGTGCAGTAGCTTAATTTCTTGTTGCTTGCTATGTGGCATCATGCTGTTAATGGCAGATTTGTGCCATTCTTGTTTTGCTTGTCATTTGCAAACCGTGCATCCGATTCCGGTGATCTTTATATCGATTTCAACCGAAATCATCTCATCTTTCCATCAGCATACTTGGTTTGCCAAGTTGATGCCTGGTTCATCATTTTTCCTTCCGGAGCCCGCATACGCATTGCATATCACATCTCGCATATCATGCCATGTATTGCATCATGTTGCTTGTGCATTGCACCGTGATTTATTGTGGTTCCTTTGTTTGTGTTCTTGCTTTGGGTAGAGCCGGAGACGAGTACGTGAACGAGGAACCTGTTGAGAACGCTTACGAGGATCAAGATTTCGACAACTCGAGAACTTTGCGCAAGATGACCATACCGAAATCACTTCTATCTTTGCTTGCTAGATGCTCGCTTTTTGCTATGCCTATGCTACGATGCCTATCACTTGCTATATCATGCCTCCCATATTGCCATGTCAAGCCCCTAACCATCCTTTCCTAGCAAACCGTTGTTTGGCTATGTTACCGCTTTGCTCAGCTCCTCTTATAGCGCTGTAGTTGCAGTGAAGATGAAGTTTGTTCCTTGTTGAACATGGAGATGTTGTTCCTTGTTGGAACATGTTTACTTGTTGGGGATATCACAATATATCTGCTATAATTAATGCATCTATATACTTGGTAAAGGGTGGAAGGCTCGGCCTTATGCCCGGTGTTTTGTTCCACTTTTGCCGCCCTAGTTTCCGGCCATACCGTGTTATGTTCCTTGATTTCGCTGCCTTACACGGTTGGGTGATTTATGGGACCCCTTGACAGTTCGCTTTGAATAAGACTCCTCCAAAGAAGGCCCAACTTTGGTTTTACCATTTGCCACCTAAGCCTTTTCCCCGGTTTTCGCGAGCCCGAGGGTCATCTTTATTTTAACCCCCACCAGTGTGCTCCTTCGAGTGTCGGTCTCAAACTAGAGCGCTTAGGCCACTTCAAGGAAACTTGAGGTCTGGTTTTAGTTGTACGGACTGCTCATCCGGTGTGCCCTGAGAACGAGATATGTGCAGCTCCTATCGGGATTTGTCGGCACAATCGGGCGGCTTTGCTGGTCTTGTTTTATTGCTGTCGAAATGTCTTGTAGTCCGGGATTCGAGATCGATGGGGTCTTCCTGTAGAAGGAATATCCTTCGCTCACCGTGAGAGCTTATAATGGGTTGTTGGGACACCCTCGCAGGTATTATCTTTTGAAAGTCGTGCCCATGTTATGAGGCGATGGGAATTTGTTAATGTCCGTTGTAGAAAACCCGGTTGTCCTTAATTAAAACACATCAACCGCTGTGGTAACTGTGATGGTCTCTTCTCATGGAGTCCGGAAGTGAACATGGTGTTGGAGTTATGTTTGACGAAGTAGTTCAGATCACTTCTTGATCGCTACTAGCTTCACGACCGCGTTTTGCTTCTCTTCTCGCCTCTCCTTATGTAATGTAGCCACCATATATGCTAGTCGCTGTCGCAGCTCCACCTCACAACTCTGTCCTTCCTATAAGCTTAAATAGTCTTGATCTCGCTGGTGTGAGATTGCTGAGTCCCCTGACTCACAGATTCTACCAAAACAGTTGCAGTGTGCCGACGATGCCAGCAGGTGACGAACCGAGCTCAAGTGGGAGTTCGACGAGGAACGTGGTCGTTATTATGTGTCTTTTCCTCGATGATCAGAGTGGAGCCTCAGCTTGGGACGATCGGGATCCGTAGCATTTGGGGTAGTCTTTTTATTTTGGTTCCGTAGTCGGACCTTGAGTGTAATCTGAATGATGGATGTTTATTTATGTATTGTGTGAAGTGGCGATCGTAAGCCAACTATGTATCTCTTTCCCTTATGTATTACATGGGTTGTGTGAAGATTACCTCACTTATGACATTGCTTTCAATGCGGTTATGCTCTAAGTCGTGCTTCACATCGGGAGATATAGCCGCATCGAGGGCGCTATAAGTTGGTAATCGAGCCATCCCCACTTAGGAGCCCCCGCTTGATTGTTTGTCATGCGTTGTTGAGTCTAGAACAAAAATGTTTTGAGTCTTAGGATTATATATATTGAGAGTAGATTCTTTTACTCCCCATTCCCTTCATCGCCTGTGAGGTCTCCCGACGAGAAGTTTTGACTCTCTCTCCTCAAATTTCACTAAATTTTTTTAGGATCACGCTGTATCTTGAATCGCTCCGATGGTTTTGTGACGAGAACATTGTTCTTGGTGCCTCCCCGACATTTAGGGTTGTGGCAGTGTCCCGGGAGTTGAGCTCCGAGGTGTTGTCGCCACAATTTTATCGCTAGCAGTTCTAGAATACCGAGCTTTGCTTACATCGAAAATCTCTTTTGTACAGTTGTTGGTGAGATAACCCCGATAACCCAAAGATCGGGCGAGCTCTGGAGTGTTGCCATGACTCGATAACGGATGCTTTTTCAAGGTCGAGGTACACGATTTCGAAGGTTTCTTGGTTATGTGTTGACGGATGGATACAATGATCTAGGTATTGTTAGTTTGGGTGATATATTTTGTGTCCCCGATCCCCAACACCAGCATTGCATAACCGTAAAGTTTCGAGTTTATAGGTGGGATTCAAGTAGCTCTTAGCATTTCTTCCCGCATATATTTGGTTCGTGATTGGGTAATCCTTACCACTTATTTGTTCCAACCGCATTCTTTGTTGTTTTTTTCATCAACCCTTAATCAAGTGGCTTCTCACCTTAATGGACGCAGTGATGTTAACTTTGGAATTCATTCGCTCATCCTTGTTCAATGTTTATTGTGAAGACTATATGTTGCAATTTCTATCCGCTGATTCAACTTGTCTATCTGCTCATCAAGTGCTAACGGATGTCGCCAGTCCTCGCTGGCCAGGGCCACGGGCTCGACCGAGGCTCCATATCGGAAGTTGCAGCATCGACGGCTTGAGCCGCTTGGTGCTCCAGAACTCCCTCAAAGAAATGACGCACTGGTCAGCTTCACCGCCACCCGCTGGTCGGGCTTCAGATCTCAGATCCATCTTCTCCAAAGACCAGCTTCACTGGGATCCGAAGCTCCACTCGGACCAGCCGTCGGAGCTCTCGGCGGCTCCTGGGGCAGGATCACCGGGTGGATACGCCCAAGATCCACCAAGACCCACTTGCTCCTGAAGCCCTCAATCCGCTTCCCAGGGTTTGAAATGGCAATGGCCCCGCCATATGCGACGAAGCTCGCGCACGCAGAGTCGGAACCACGGGAGGTTCGGACGGAGAAGTAGTGGCACAGCAAGGCCACCGAGGGTTTCACACCAACATGGGCCTCACAATAGTAGGCGAAGATTGCCAGAAGAAGGACGGAGTTGGGATGGAGGTGCAGAGCTTGGATGTTGTAGTGACGGAGGACGGAGAAGAAGAACTCAGAGAAGGGAGGCACCAGATCAGCAATGATGGCGCCACGAAGAACGGTAGAAGGTACTCCCGACCTCAGGGGGCGGAGGAGCCGCCTTGAACACCGTTGTTCCATTGACGCCAAGGCCCGCTAACCGGGCGATTGTGATAGGCTCGCTTCACACATTTGGCGGGTCCAAGGCAGAGAGTACCAAGCTCCGCCGGGCTTGGCGAGGAGCCATGACTGGCTAGGGCACGCAGGCGGAGTGTATTTCAAGATCTTGGAAGCAGAGAGTAGAGGCGCAAGAAAGGAGGCAAGGAAGATGCCGCTCTATTATCAACCCACGCGGTTGAAGAGGCGACGCGTCAATCAATCGGCCACGCCGGGCGCCTAAGGCAAGAGTGTTAGGGGCCTACTACGCTTCGTGACTTACCTTTCGCCTCTTGCTCGCCAAGTTCGGGCGCGCCAGGCCCAGGGGCTACTATCGGCGCTCTGGGAACGGGGTCCCTGCACTTGCTCGCCCGCAGCACTCGGGCGTGGCTCAAAGGAGGCCCAGACAGCCCATCTTCATCAACACAAGCTCAAGACCTCGCTGGGGCTGAGATTGGGGCGGACGACCAGAGCTTCTCGTGCACGCCTCACCAGTTGGCTCATGAGGAGGCGGAGAGTTCAAGGCAGATACTCGCGAGGTGACCATGACGCAAGCCATGACGCACTCAGGGCGCCTGGGCTGGCGCCAATCACAGCAGGCCCTCCTTTCCTCTTTGTGCAAGGGAGCAAGCGCAGCGAGAGCATCAAGCAAAGGCATCCGCTTCGTGCAACAAGACCAAGACCAGCCCCAACGGCTGGAAGGAGTCATCATGGAGCCCAAGCAAAGGCCATCACCAGAGCCTTTGGCACGCGAGGACCAACTTTTGTCAGATAAGTGTACCCGTTGTTCCCTTCAAATGGCTAATTGTTGGCGCCTTCCCGCTCAATATTTGGGAAGAGGCCCAGGCCTTGCCTATAAATAGGGGTAGCCACACTCGAGTAGAGGAGAGGCGATCGCATCCGATCCGAATCCAGAGAAAGACAGAGACCCGATCCTCAAGCTAGAGCGACGGGACACCACCTAGCAGTTCATCACACCCACAAAGAATGCACTCGCGAGGCTGTTCTTCCTTGTACTGCTCCTCATCGCCCCCAGAGGCAATCCACCACGCCACAAACTAGAGTAGGGTATTACACCACAACGGTGGTCCTAACTAGTATAAATCTTGTGTCCCTTGTGCTGTTCTTTAGTAGTTTAGGTCCCAACGATTCAGCGAGGTGCTAGACGGTGGAGGGTTGGATCTCCGCACCCTAGTGTTCAACCTCAAGGGTCCGCCGAACCCGAACCGACATCCGTGATCTCATCCGAGACTCAACAATCTTTAATCACCAAAACACATAACTCATAATACAAATCACATCGAACTTTGTTGTCATGGACTCCTACGGGTTCGAGAACTATGTAGACATGACCGAGAAACATCTCCAATCAATAACCAACAGCGGAACCTGGATACTCATATTGGTTCCTACATATTCTACAAAGATCTTTATCGGTCAAACTGTAATGACAACATACGTTATTCTCTTTGTCATCGGTACGTTACTTGCCCGAGGTTCGATCATCGTTCTCCTCATACCTAGTTCAATCTCGTTATTGGCAAGTCTCTTTACTCGTTCCGTAATGCATCATTCCATAACTAACTCATTATTCACATTGCTTGCAAGGCTTATAGTGATGTGCATTACTGAGAGGGCCCAGAGATACCTCTCCGATACACAGAGTGACAAATCCTAATCTTGATCTATTCCAACCCAACAAACACCTTTGGAGACACCTGTAGAGCATCTTTATAATCACCCAGTTACATTGTGACATTTGATAGCACACAAGGTGTTCCTCCGTATTCGGAGTTGAATAATCTCATAGTCGAGGAATATGTATAAGTCATGAAGAAAGCAATAGCAATAAAACTTAACGATCATTATTCTAAGCTAACAGATGGTTCTTGTCCATCACATCATTCTCCTAATGATGTGATCCCATTCATGAAAATACAACAGATGTCTACGGTTAGGAAACTTAACCATCTTTGATTAACGAGCTAGTCTAGTAGAGGCATACTAGGGACACTTTGTTTTGTCTATGTATTCTCACATGTATCAAGTTTCCGGTTAATGCAATTCTAGCATGAATAATAAACATTTATCATGATATAAGGAAATATAAATAATAACTTTATTATTGCCTCTAGGGCATATTTCCTTCAGTCTCCCACTTGCACTAGTGTCAATAATCTAGATTACATTGTAATGATTCTAACACCCATGGAGTCTTGGTGTTGATCATGTTTTGCTTGTGGAAGCGTATGTATTTTGCAAATCTCTATGTCTCCCTCCTTGACATGATCACGGATGGATTTGAAGCGTCTCTTGATGTGTTTGGTTCTCTTGTGAAATCTGGATTCCTTTGCTAAGGCAATTGCTCCAGTATTGTCGCAAAAGATTTTCATTGGACCCGATGCACTAGGTATTACACCTAGATCGGATATGAACTCAGTCATCCAGACTCCTTCCTTTGCTGCTTCCAAAGCAGCTATGTACTCCGCTCACACATAGATCCCGCCATCGACGCCTCGCTTGGAACCGCACTAACCTATGTACCCACCATTGAATATAAATAGGTATCCGTTTACGACAAGCTCTTGTCACCTCCATAAACGAGAAACATATCCTTAGTCCTTTCGTATTTCGTAAGTTCTTGACCGCTGTCTAGTGATCCACCTGGATTACTTTTGGTACCTCCTTGCTAAACTTATAGCAAGACACACATCAGGTCTGGTACACAGCATTGCATACATGATAGAACCTATGGCTGAGGCATAGGCTATGACTTTCACTTTCTCTCTATCTTCTGCAGTGGTTGGGCATTGTGTCTGACTCAACTTCACACCTTGTAATACAGGCAAGAACACTTTTTTGATGGATCCATTTTGAACTTCTTCAAAACTTTATCAAGGTATGTGCTTTGTGAAAGTCCAATTAAGCGTCTTGATCTATCTCTATTGATCTTCATGCCCAATATATAAGCAGCTTCACCGAGGTCTTTCATTGAAAAATTCTTATTCAAGTATCCTTTTATGCTATCCAGAAATTCTATATCATTTCCAATCAACAATATTTCATCCACATATAATATTAGAAATGCTATAGCGCTCCCACTTAATTTCTTGTAAATACAGGCTTCTCCAAAAGTCTGTATAAAACCATATGCTTTGATCACACTATCAAAGCGTATATTCCTACTCCGAGAGGCTTGCACCAGTCTATAAATGGATCGCTGGAGCTATCACACTTTGTTAGCACCTTTAGGATCGACAAAACCTTCTGGTTGCATCATATACAACTCTTCTTTAAGAAATCCATTAAGGAATGCAGTTTTGACATCCATTTGCCAAATTTCATAATCATAAAATGCGGAAATTGCTAACATGATTCGGACAGACCTGAGCATCGCTACGGGTGAGAAGGTCTCATCGTAGTCAACTCCTTGAACTTGTTGAAAACCTTAGCTACAAGTCAAGCTTTGTAGACAGTGAGTATTATCACAATCTATAGTCTTCTTCTTCAAGATCCATTTATTTTCTATGGCTTGTCGATCATCGGGCAAGTCAACCAAAGTACACACTTTGTTCTCATACATGGATCCCATCTCGATTTCATGGCCTCAAGCCATTTTACGGAATCGGCTCATCATCTCTTCCTCATAGGTCGAGGTTTCTCATTGTCTAGTAACATGACTTCCGTAACAGGATTACCGCATCACTCTCATGCGGAACGTACTGGTCAACTCCACGGGTTCGGTAGTAACTTGATCTGAAGTTTCATGATCATCATCATTAACTTCCCTCACTAATTGGTGTAGGCATCGCTGGAACTGATTTCTGTGATGTACTACTTTCCAATTAAAGAGAAGGTACAATTAAATCATGAAGTTCTACTTTCCTCCCACTCACTTCTTTCGAGAGAAACTCCTTCTCTAGAAAGGATCCATTATTTGGAACAAATGTCTTGCCTCCGGATCTGTGATAGAAGGTGTACCCAACAGTTTCTTTTGGTATCCTATCAAGACGCACTTCTCTGATTTGGGTTCGAGTTTATCAGGTTGAAGCTTTTTCACATAAGCATCGCAACCCCAAACTTTAAGAAACGATATCTTAGGTTTCTTGCCAAACCACAGTACATATGGTGTCGTCTCAACGGATTTAGATGGTGCCCTATTTAACGTGAATCCAGCCGTCTCTAAAGCATAACCCCAAAATGATAGTGGTAATTCAGAAGAGACATCATAGATCGCACCATATCTAATAAAGTACTATTTACACGCTTGGACACACCATTAAGTTGTGGTGTTCCGTGTGGCGGAGTTGCGTAAACTATTCCACATTGTTTCAAATGAAGACCAAAATCAGAACTCAAATATTCACCTCCACGATCGATCATAGAAACTTTATTTTCTTGTTACGATGATTTTCCACTTCACTCTAAAATTCTTTGAACATTTCAAATGTTTTAGACTTATGTTTCATTAAGTAGATATAACCATATCTGCTCAAATCCTCTGTGAAGGTCAGAAAATAACGATACCCGCCGTGAGCCACAACACTCATCGGAGCGCATACATCAATATGTATTATTTCCAATAAGTCAGTGGCTCGCTCCATTGTTCCGGAGAACGGAGTCAGTCATTGTCGGATTTCGGGTTCCGGCAGCCCTCTAGGTTCGAACACTGGGGTGCGTGCGGAGATCTCGCCCTCTACCTACCTGCACCTCGCCGCCTCACTAGGATCTAAACTATGAAAGGAACAACACAAGAGACACAGGTTTATACTAGTTCGCCACCATTGTGGTGTAATACCCTACTCTAGTTTGTGGTGTGGTGGATTGCCTCTTGGGCTGATGATGAATAATACAAGGAAGAACAAACTGAGCGAGGGTCTGTTTGGTCGGTGCGATGAACTGCTAGGGGAGTTCGCCGCCTCTCTTTGCTGATTCAAGGTGCTGGATCCTCTCTTAGATGCCTCTACCTCATGGGTGGCTAGTCCTATTTATGGGCAAAGGCCCGGTCCTCTTCCCAAATATTGAGCTGAAGGCGCCAACAATTGGCCATTTTGAAGGGGAACATCTAGTACACTTATCCTCGACTAAAGTTGGTCCTCGCTCGTCAAAGGCTCCTGTGGTGACACCGGCTTGGGCTCCACGATGACTTCCTTCCTGCCGCTATGACGGTCTTGGTCTCACAGCACTAAAACGGATGCCTTTGCTTGATGCTCTCGCCTGCTCTTGCTCCCTTTGCACCAAAGAGGAAAGGAGGACACTGCATGGGCTGGTGCCCGCCTGCGCTCTTGGTCGTCATGGCTTGCGCCATGGGCACCTCGTGAGGTACCCCGCCTTGATCTCTCGGGCCTCGCGAGCCAGCCGACGAGGCCGCGGCTCGAGGAAGCTCCCCGTCAGTCTCGCCCATGAGGCTTGGCCCCTCTAAGGGTCTTGAGCTTGTGCCGATGAAGACGGGCCGTGGCTGGCCACCCTTGAGCCACGCCAGGCCGCAGTGCAAGTATTGGTACCCCTGCTCCTGCACGACAGAGAGCCTCCGGCCCAAGGCGCCTTTGACTTGGCTGAGCAGAGAAGCTAAGGGGCATCTGGCGCGCCTGGGCCCCAACAATCAGGGTTTTGGGTGCCAGGTGGCGGTTGGTTGGACATAGGTGCCCCTTCGCTCTAATGACGCCGGGCAATCGCACGAATTGACAAGTCCCCGTGATGCAAAGCGGGTCATGATTACTTGCGATCGTGGAGGCCGGGTTGGCCTCTCGCTATAAGTACGGACGGCGCTGCGCTCCTTCCAAATCCATCTCCTCTGCTTCCCCTTCTTCTCCGCCGCCTTGCTCCACTTCGCGGCACGGTCTCGATCCGCCGGGTTCTCCGCGAAGAGAAGGGAAAGGCACCCCAGAGGGTCCGACCCGCTTCGCCAAGAAACGGCTAGCCCGGCTTGCCGAGATGAAGGCGCCTGCAGGAGGTGTCGAGGCCTTGCGAGCGAGCACGCCGCCAGGTTCCCGCTGCCTTTGCACGCCCGCTGAGGGCCCTCGAGGAGTTGACGCTGAGCGCTTATGGCCGACACCATCAGAAGGCGCGGCGGGTCACGGCGGTGCTGTCCCTCCCCGGAGTGCATGTCGAGGGCTCCTCCCGAGAGTTTGTGCTCCATGCTGCCATGCCTCGGCCTTGATTCGCCTTCCTTCCTTCCTTCGCGGATGCCGCAGGTGGATACTTGCAGCTCTAGTTGCAGCACACTGCTGCAACACCTCGCGATCAAGCGGAGGTCGCGCCGCCTCCCCGGCAAGGTCTTCATGACTCGAGGCTGGGGCGATCGCCTGGTCCAAGCAGGATTTAGGGCGCCTCGATCCACCGGAGTACGCATAACACTTCCATGATGCTCTTCTGTCTTCGACGCGATGACGCCTCACTGGAGTGCTGCCCTAGGAGAGGTGGTCGGGCCCCCGCCACAAGGCGAGGACCAGGTCGCTTATTGCTCCCTCAAGAGCTCCTCGCGGGCGGAGGCGGCGGAGGGTCCAGCGACTCGGGCCGAGCTCTTTCGCGACCGAGACGAGCGACGATAGCCACGAGCCCCGAGCCTGCGCCAAGCTGCTCGAGCAGGACGGCTTTGCCAGCAGCCGCCTGATCTGGATGAGGCTGGAGGTGCCCGCGGCCCACTGCTGATGATGGGCGCTTTGGGGGCACGGTAGTTAGCGCTCTTAGGATCTGCTCTCGCGAGGAATCGAAAAGCGAGCCCCGTGGGGGTAAGGTGCCTGTGGTTCTGCTTGTTAATATAGTCCTGCCTCAAGTAGTACGAGATGCTCATTCTGCCTTAGCTTAGTTCTTCCTTTCGAACCTCATGAGGGCTTGGTGCTCTCGCACGACAGTCCCGTCCCAAGGCAGGCTTCAACCATCGCTGGTATGCTGTCGTGATGCCGTGGTCAAGGCCAGGAGGTGAGCGCCTGGGTCCAAAGAAGAGCCCCCCGAAGTCGCGATGCTCAGGAGGTCCCTTTAGCCAAGCAGCCATCGCTCGATGAGAAAGGAGAGCGACGCTATAACACGGGATTGCATTAAAAGGGGTCGGCCGCTGATAGCTAGTGTTTCCGGAGGGTGACTTATCTCGAGAGTCAGAACCGCCTCCTGGTGCGACGCTTAGGTCCGCCCATAGGCAGGCGTAGGGTTTCCCTGGCGAGGTCCTCAACAGGCTTCTTCCCTCTCACCTTTGCTCCCCTTTCTGCTCTACGCCCTGGGTCCCGCCTCGAGCGGGTCTCACCTGCCGGTATGCTGTGTCGCGATGCCATGGACAAGGCCGAGGGTGAGGGATGGAGAACCAGAGGAGCCCATGAGTCGCGATGCTCAAAAATTCCCCTTTAATGTGCAAGCGGTTCACAGAGGCGAGAGTGAAGAAGACGCCTGTGAGGGCCTCGCCCGGGCGCTGCTCTTGAAGGGATCCTGCAGGCCCACCACAAGAAGAACAAGAGTCTGCATGACAAGCGACGGTCAGCTGTTGGTTACTTTGGAGAGGTGATGAGGCACCAAGGTCTGACGAGGTGGCGCTTATATGGGCTGCTGCGCCAGTGAGCTCAGCCATTCAGGTTTGTCGGCATTGAGGGACGGACCCATGCGCAAGCTGCTGCGGCCGCTGGGGGAGCAGCTCCACGCTTGGCGCCGCTTGAGCGGGCAACTAGGTCAAGCACGCTAATCACAAAGAAGCGAAGTTCATTTAAATAGGTGCGGGAAACAAACGTCAGCTCGCCCAAGCGATTTGGGATGATGCAGCCTGAGGGCGCCAACAAAGTAAGCTAGGAACATGAAGTAAAAGGATACATGCTGCAGGACGGACCCACGCGCCAGGAATGATGCAGCCTGGGTGGCGCCTCCCACTGGAAATGAAACTTGAAGGATGTCACCTGATAACGTTGAAGACGAAGGATGTTGAAGTAGCGACGTCAGGCTGCAAAGCCGATCTTCACGAGCCCCTGTGCCCAAGAGCCTCGGGAGGCTCCAGAGGCGCTGGTGGCTCATGACCATCTCCATCTCCGCCAGACTCGCGGAGCGCCTCGCCTCTTGAGCCTCTGTGATGCTCCCATGAGGCGCTGGTACATGGCGGCCGCTGCTCGCACACCGTAGGGCATGCGAGCCGTGGGGTGGGCTCAGCAGCCCCCTGCAGGAGGGCCAAGGCCTCGAGAGGCGGCCCTGTTGAGCCATGGTATGTCGATGCAGACGCGCAGCCCACCATCCTCGCCTGGATGGGGAGCTACGGGCGTGCAAGCGCGGCTGCCACTCATGACTCTTGACTCGCAACTCAAGTGATCTCGACCGACGAACTCCTAAGGGTTTGGCCATCCTTGCCTTGCTCCTTCCTCGAGGGAAATGTGCTTGAAACACGCCCAAGTGGTGCCCAAGCGCCTCCTCAGGATCTTAGTAAGGTCGGTGGCCTCCAGAGAGAGCCCCGAGCCTTGCTTGAGGAGGGCGCCGCCGGATTTCGGGTCTCTGCACTCCTTGAGGTTCAACACTGGGTGTGCGCGGAATCTCACCTCTACCTACCTGCACCCCGCCTCCTCGCTAGGATCTAAACTATTAAAGGAACACCACAAGAGACACAGGTTTATACTAGTTCGGGCCACCATTGTGGTGTAATCCCTACTCTAGTTTGTGGTGTGGTGGATTGCCCTGGGCTGATGGTGATGAATACAAGCAAGAACAGCCTCACGAGGGCTCTCGCTTTGGCTGGTGCGATGAACTGCTAGGGAGTTCAGCTTGTACCCTATCTACCGATTCCAGCATTGCCGATCCGGTTCTGGTCTCAGATCCCCTACCCCTGTGGGTGGCTAGTCCTATTTATAGGCAAAGGCCCCGGCCTCTTCCCAAATATTGAGAGGGAAGGGCGCCAACAATTTTGGCCATTTTGAAGTGGAACATCCGTACACTTATCCTGACTAAAGTTGGTCCTCACAAAGGCTCGTGGTGACGCCGGCTTGGGCTCCATAATGACTTCCTTCCCGCTGCTTGGACCGGTCTTGGTCTTGTTGTAATCAAATGGACGCCTTGCTTGATGCTCTCGGATCACAGCATGCTCCCTTTGCACCAAAGAGGAAAGGAG